>JAJJMC010018612.1:2108941-2131645 GCA_023531435.1 Papaver californicum
ATGTTGAAACCAAATCTAGTGATGATACATCAGAAGGAGGCATTGGTGGTGGTTTTAGAAGATTAAAGGAAGAGGCGAAGGTGTTATTGGTGGAGGATCTGAAAGTGTTCGTAGTGGTTGTAGAGGATAGAAGGAGAAGGTGGAGGTGTTGTTGGTGGCGAATCAGGAGGTACTGGTGGTTGTAGAGGATAAAAAAAAGATGTAGAGGTGTTGTTGGTGTCAGATCTAGACATAGTAGTAGGTTGGTGGTGGTGTAGGAGAAAGAGAAGGAAAAAAAAATTTAAGTAAAAAATGTATGATGTTGGAGTTGAAATTAGTTGAATTTATAGAAAAAGAAGTGAGAATAGTTGAATTAGAACCGTTAAGATCCGATGTTAAAATTGAGTTTAATGTGCTTCGTTTAGCTAATTTCCCTATGTCCAAAATCAATTTCGCCTATCCAACTAGTTTGGCATATTAGCCTATATGCCAATGTCAATGCCAATGTCAATGCCAATGCCCACTATCCTATTTTGTTAGAGAAATAAAACAAAAGAGCCACCGACGCGCACCGGTGTCAAAGTAATACTCACCCTTATCGGACATTTCATAAAAGACAGAAGGTTCCATTTAGCCCTTCGTTTACCAAGTCATCATGAAAATAACAGCATAAACCGAGTAGAAATACTAGTTGCACAAGTACAACCAATACTTTCTTCTTAAAGTTTACTCTCTATAGATTCCATAAGTCTAAATTGGAATGAGTGACAGACAGAGAGAGAATTATAACTGGATTAAATAAGAATCACACTTCTTTGAAGATTCAAAGGATACTGTTTTAGAATTTCATCACCAGTTAACATTGTCTTAAATATTAGATAATTACTTTTACGAATACAATATCCAGAGTGATAAAGACTTGTGTTTTGATTTCTTTAACTATTTCTAACCCAACAATTCCACCAACCCCACTTTTGTTTTTAATCCTATTCTCGTCTTTCTTAATTTCAGAGAAGAAATTGATTAGTTGGTAACAGAAATTTTTATCTCGAGGGGTTTTCACTTTTTGGCATACAATGGTGGACTTGTTGGATTTCTAAATGTAAAGCCCCTGACTTTCCCATTCTTTCCTTCTTCATTCTCTCCTCTTTCCCTCTCTCTTTTTCCAGCAAGAGAGGTTTATAGAAAAACCATATTCACGTAAAGATCGGTTTCTTGACGGATTCATGAACTAAGAAAAAAAGGGTCTTTGTTTCTTCATCTTATTCTTCTTTTGTCAGAGATTATGGAATTAAACAAATATCATCATCAAGTTAATTATGGGTTTTAGATGTATTTCTGTATTATTGCACAAGTTCCAAGATCAGAAACTATCTGTTTGAGTTTCTTAATTGTGGGTTGAAGGATCAGATATTTCCAGGGGGTTTGTTTCATCAAGGTATTTCTCATTCATATCCCAGTTTACTAAAATTGCTAACATATTTTTAATTGTTAGTAATACTTATTTTTTCTGATTTGAAGTTTCATTAATATTTAAGCTCAATCAGTTTCCAATTTAGCGTTATCAGATCTAAATTGTTATAATAAATTCACCAAAAAAAACCCAAATCCAAACCCCCTTTTTTCATTTAAAGTAAGTACCATTGCCCATCAATAGTAACAGTTAGACTGTGTCAGCCAGTCCTCTGAGTTTGTCTGTCTTTTCTAAATTCATCTCTATTAGGCTTTATATTCTTCCTATCGAACAATTTCCCAATCAATTCTGAAAATGGGCTGTGCAAGTTCAAGTACGAAGAAATCATCACGTTGCCGACACTGTCAAAATCCTCTTTCTCGTAGTCATTCCGTGCCAATTCACCATCCGCCACAACGTAAAGGTGATAGCTACCATCTTGTAGCTCTTACCTCTACTACATTGGGTTCTCTAAAACTGGATTCTGTTGATCATCATCACTTAGATGGTATTACATTTAGTGGTAGCTATCAAGATGAGTACGACAACAAGAACTATGAGAATAGTGAGGGCAAGATTAATGACTTCTTGACAGAGGTAATTCAGGCGAAGACTTGGTCTAATATGATAAACGAGAAGATACCTAAAACTATTTCAAGAACACCGATCAGAACACCTCCTGGTGAACCTGAAACAATCAATTCATGGGAGTTAATGGAAGGTTTAGAAGATGAAAATAGCCCGCTCCGGCTTCCTCCAAATCTTCTGAATAGGTGTATGTCTTATCATGGGTCTACAGATTACAGTTCTAAGATGGTGGATCAGGAGGAACAACCTATACAAAAACTACAAGAACTTTATGAACCCACCACACCAACACTACAAGAAAATGGGTCTGTCTCACCCAAACCAATATGGCTAGAGCCTAAAGATAATGATGCGGATTCAGATTTCAAGATAGTCGCTGAAGATTTTGATCCAGAAATGATCTCTACATTAAGAAAAGCACTCGAAGAACTACCTCTGAATAATACAGTGATTAATCCAAAGACACTGCCGGAAAATGAGAAAATGGCTAACTCCTTGTTATCAAAAAAGGCAAGCAATGCAGTTACACCAACAAAATGCCCACCAGATGGTGAGAATAAGGTAGTGATTTACTTCACAAGTCTTCGAGGGGTAAGAAAGACGTACGAGGATTGCTGCAATGTAAGAGTCATACTGAAAGGATTTGGATATCGACTTGATGAGAGAGATGTATCGATGCACAGTGGTTTCAGAGATGAGTTGAAAGAATTATTGGGAAGTGAATACAGAGGTGTGTTACCCAGAGTTTTCGTAAAAGGAGACTACATTGGCGGCAATGAGGCAGTAAAACAATTACATGAAGACGGAGAATTGGAGAAGTTACTACGAGGTTGTGATATTGATGATGGAGTCTGTGAAGCTTGTGGAGATGTAAGGTTTGTACCGTGTGAGAGATGTTCAGGTAGTTGTAAGATCTATTACGAAGAAGAAGGCGCCACAGATGACGATGGTGATGAATTTGATAGCGAAGACAGAGAAGAATATGAAGAGGATGGCGGTGGATTTCAAAGATGTCCTGATTGTAATGAAAATGGAATTGTCAGATGTCCTGTGTGTTGTTACTAGCAAAGGGAAGAGAAGCTCAGCTATGTGGTTTTCAAGTGTTTTTGTTGTTAATTGTTGTATAGTTGAAGTGAGATTGATTCAGGAAAAGAGATTTGTTTGTTTGTTTTTTATTTTTAAAGATCCCAATTTTTTTTTGGGTAATAAGCATTATATACTTTTCATTTCTCTCTATTTTCTTGAGAGAAATGCTGAATTACTCATTCACGAATATGTATTTTGCAATAGTTCAGTGGAAATGAGGCTTGTTTCTTGTTTATATATGATATATTCTTCTTGTTTTTCAAGTGTTTGACATGAATCCATTTTACTTCTTTACATTTCTACATACAATCGAGAAAAAGTGAGTCTGAACTGGGTCTCTCTCTGAGAGAGTGACGGCAGTTGCCAGACGTTCAGCGTGGTCCGAAAGTTTGGTTTTTTCGGTACCAATTCTTTTGTTGTTTTGTTTATTAAGAGTGAGAATGACTAGGAAGTTGATGTTCAAACCCACCCTTAATACCAAATCAAACAAGACTTGTTCAAACAATTACTTCTCCATTACTAGGAATTTTTGGTGGGTTCATCTTGTCCTGATTCCTAACTGCCCCGAATAAGTGCAAAGATGTAGCAATCAATAGTCTTTTCCCATAGCTTTCTTTTAACAAAATTAGAGACAAGTAAAAGATGGAATCAGCATGTACCGAAAGACTTGAAAAACAGCATAACCATACCCTCATAATGTCTCATCATATTAGAGAAAGATACTCCCCAGATCCAACACCATGTGAACCAGCAGAGTTCTGAGTAAAGGTAAAAGGTAAGAACTTTAAATCTTTTAAGTCTTATTGTTCGTGATGATGGATACTTCTGTCTGGATGTTAAAGTGAACGTACAATGTAGAATGGTCCATCATTCCTACCATATTAAAGAAAAAGATAAATGAAAATCTACAAATTAAACTACCACGGTTTGGAGGCATTTATCATCCACAATGGATAATCTCTATAGCTTCCCACCAAATCATCTGATGGACCAGGTTTTGAATTTAAATATGAGGTTTACATTAAGACTAATATCTCATCCAACAGATGATGTTTGGATGGTGGTGTAGTCGGCGCCAAATGGCACTGAGTTACCCCTAGTGGCCCTATGTAGTGCAAGGGGGCAATGCAGTATGTTCCAGATGTATAAAATTAAGTTAAATGAAGGAACGGAAAGGTGGAATGGCCCATCATTATATATGAAGGCAGATGTTGGTCAGAAAGTTGTGGGAATTTTAATAGAAATTGAAGATAACAGTAATGCATCAGTAATATGGATGGTGCCCTTAACTTCTTAATAACAGTGTTATTTATATATATATATATCATAACTGTGACAAGGTGCACTGCTGTCAGCACCCAAATAGGTTTACTACACAAATATAGCATCAGTATATACATCTAATAATAGCAAAGCTGCTTATACGAGTATGTATCACACTATTTAAAATTTCACAACATTGAAATAGTAACATATACCTGGCCCAAATTCTCTTAATTCTTTCACTTTGCACTGGTCTGACTACCTAAATCAGCTGCCACTTTGGCTGCTTTAGCAAGAGCATCAGAAACACAAAGTGCTCCCCACGAAAAATAGCTGCTGTTGACAACAGTGGTGGCTGCTGCTGCTGCAGTTCTTCCCGCTGCAGAGAGGGCTGATTTAGCGGTCTCCGATACTCGGTATTTATCATCAACAGACTTAGCGGTCTCCACTCCCACAGAAATTTTATCAGTCAGCCCAAATTTCTTGCTAATTTCAGCAACTTTGGCTGCTGCAGTAGCTGAGACTTGGTGAGATTCATCAATTGCTTTGGCCTTGATCAATGCTTCTCTTCCCAGTACATATCCCTTAGATAGCATGGTTTTAACTACATCCTGAGCCATCATTACTGCTTCCCCAGTAGTAGGGACAGAGTGTGCATCTCTATGGGTACTCTAAGATGATGAAAATTTCAAAATCAAAGACCAGCTATATAGAAACGGGCAATTGAAGTTTCTACTAATTCTTCAGAAAAGTACTGAGCCCCAACCTAAAGTTCTTGGGGCAAGTCTTATGGTGGGTTGTTTTTTCCACATCCAAGGGAATCTTACAAAAAGATCAAGTATTATGGTACCCAAATTTCCTTGGAAATCACTGTTTCCAGCTTTGGGTCCCCTAATGTCTAAACCCAAAGATGAAAAACAAACTCACAAGATGAAGCATCAAGTATTTGGTGTACCGATATTCCTAAAGGGAGATACACAAATCTTGTAATTAGGAATACACTAGGAATCTCAACGAGATGTGTACCATAGAAGTTGGTTTTCCAGGGATAGTGTTTATGGATGAGGTGTTAAGTTGTTTTTCCATATATATGTTTTTGCCATAAGACGTGCCCATAAGATACATTAGCTTCTAATGTGTACTGGACTTGTGATGGTCAACAAGTTTGTGAGGGATGGATTCGAATATTTCACTCATCAAACTCACAAAAATTCTCGGCGAACCATTTCAATGAGAACTCCTGGGTTTTAAAAGCAGCCAGCAGAGTTACAGACTCATTAATGCAAAAAAAATTAAAGCAGAGAAAGATACTTACAGTTGAGCCACCTTCTTCTTCTTCAATCTTCCATGACGGCCTATTCCAGAAATCAGATTCATCTCCACTCTGCCCCCAGCGAGTTATGCAGACACGTTGGTCCACAATCACAGCTCCCTATATTATCGAAATACGAAGTTATTAAGAAAATAAACTTCCTTGGGTAGAGTTGTGAGGGGAGAGGATATGATGATAATAGAAGAGTTTACAATGAAAAACTCACACTGAGCAACACAGCAGTTTCCAGGGCATGAGCATCCTTGAATGTTACATAAGCAGTGCAAGCACATTCACCATATCTGTTACACATGCATAAGCAAATAAAAGTAAAAGGGAAATGAGGAAGGGATTTCCAACTGATTAGAATTAAAAGTACAACTGCACATATCAAAAAGAAAAGTCGAATGATAAATGGTTTTGTGGGAGTAGTTGGTAGTAGGTTTATGCTGTCATGCCCACCCCACCTATGAGGTTTTTGAGTGTGCACTACGAGAACTCAGATTTTGAGATAACTAAAAGAAAGAAGAGACTAGTTGGTACTTCCTCAAAGGATAGAGCCTCCTCACTTCAATTCAAATCAAAGAATAGAGTCTAATTAGAATATTAAATCAGTTAAAACTGTAAAACCAGGCAAGAGACAAATTGAGCAGTGAAACACCATAGTAATTTCACTGCATTTGACATTTGGTATCCCGTACCTTTAGTAATGCCATCATTTAAAGAATCCAGTACTACCAGAAGCTTGTGAAATCATACTATTGATCGATAACAAATGAAGGATCTCTATTCCACCGTTCATCTTTTAGAGTTCACACGTTAAATTTACATATTATTTACCTATCGGTATAGTTGAAAAATTACTAAGTGAACAGATTGGAACGACAGAATTTGGATTCATACTGTTTCATTCGATTCTAATTACAATAGTATCTAAGTAAAAGAAGGAAAACAGACGTACATCATGAAGTTGGAAATGATAGGACGGAGTATTAATTTAAGTAAAAGAAGAATCTAGGTATATGATGTTGGGAAGAGTTTAATACCTTATTATTTCGACATGTTCAATGGTGCCAGAAAAAGCAAAGAAATCGTAAACATCCTTTTCTGTAGCACTAGGAGATAGACTTGTAACCTCTATTGTATAGCCACTTGGGTTCATTGCTTTCAGAGTTATATACTAAAAAACTCTTAAATTGAGTCCTTGTAAACTGAAAGGAAAGTTAAGAACAGATAGTAGAACAGCAAGTGAGAAATTGATCGCTTGATTATGTAATAATAAAATTAGGTCAGGAAACAAAGTTGAGAAAGAAACACAGGTACCTTGTTAATCGGAGAATCAGAGAGAACCTTCAAGAAGAATTAGGGAAAATAAACTGAGTCAGGAATTCAAAATCTCTTCTCCACTGAAATGATGAATCATTTCTAAATGGCGTAACTCTGTCAAACTACGGAAACACCCTCAACTGCCCCCATTAGTCCTTTTTTTTTTGTTTTTTCGTAACCTATTGAGTAATATCAAATCTGACCATTTGTATGCCATGTGTGTGGGCAAATTAATTTTTTGACAGTGAGAAAATGATTTATTTGAGCCGAACCTCTTCTCAACCTAGAATGACCGTCCTAAGTTGTTGTGATAACGGTTATATTTTAGTATATCCTAACAGCTATATTTTTTTAGGCTTTTTTTAAATATAACTCATACTTGCTTTTATTAATTATAGCTCTTATAAAAATAAGTGACTAAATAAACCAAACATACCTTTATAATTATTCTACATAGCCAAAAACAAACTATACCTAATTCTTATATATAGTCCAAATTAATAATTTTGAATAATTATAGTTGAGAAAAAAGAACATCATCTTAGTGAATAATTTTTTTTATAGATTATGTTTATAATTCAATCTAGATTAAAGAAAGAGTTTGTGTTTAATTTGATTTTTAGAAAAAAAGGTAGGAATTAGGTTTTATAATTAGTAAATTTATAAGAATATTAGGAGAAGAATTACAATTGAGTTTAATTTAATATTGGGGAAAAGTAAGAATTATGGTTTATAATTAGTAAATTTATAAGAATATTAGGAGAAGAATTACAATTGGGTTTAATTTGATTTTTGAGGAAAGTAGGTATTAGGGTTTATAATTAGTAAATATTTAATAATACTAAGGGTGTAATTACAAATAGTTTGAATTATAATTTAGTTTTGATTTAAAGTAGAGTTACGGTTTATTTTTATTTCAGGCAAGAAGTAATTTAAGTTATAATTAGTAAAGAATTAAGACTTGTTTGGTTTTTCACTTTGACTTAAGCTTTTTGGTCTATAGATAAAAAAATCATGAGTTATATATAAGAGAAGCATTTTCTATTACATATATAAAATAATTCTCTTTCCATTCACCAATCTTAAACATGCCCAACTTTTATCCATTATCTATTTGCATAAAAAAAATCTTCCAATTTCTTCAGTATATTAATTGTTTCCAGTCGTTTCATTCATTATATAAATCCTAATTTGGAAAATGAAGAAACATACATGTTAGTAGAAATATGGTTCCAACAAAAATAAGGGATTAAAGAGCAGTTGGATCAAACAGATGCAGATTCAAGGTCACTTCCGCATGCCACAACACTTGGTTGTTTGGGTTATTGGAGAGCTATGTCGAGTAAACCCTAAATTCAATTATTAATTTGATTCACTAAACATATGAGGACATAGTCCCAAATAAAAAATCATTGCATCCCTAAGGATTCTAGGTTATGGTGAGCTTGTGGATGCCTATGATGAACATAGTCGTATGGCAAAAACAACAACATATGAAATCATAATATTTTGTGAAACTGTAGTCAACCATTTTGATCCACGTTTTCTACGACAAGCAACACAAGATGATATCGATCGACTACTAGTTGAAAACAACAAGAGAGGCTTTCCCGGAATGCTAGGTAGCCTTGATTGCATGCATTGGGTATGGCATGGGTATCCTTATGCTTGGAAAGGTTAGTATAAGGGGCACTATGCAAAACCAACTGTTGTTTTGGAAGCGGCGACCTCTTATGATTGCTGGATATGACATGCTTTCTTTGGACTCCTGGGTTCGAAAAACGACATCAATATTTTGCACCAGTCGCATTTGTTTGAAGAACTGAAGTATGAAAATGCTCCAGCTGCAAATTTCAACCTCAACGACAATGACTATTAGAAGGGTTATTTTATGGCGGATGAAATTTATCTACAGTGGTCAACTTGAGTTCAAGCTTACGCGCAGGTACTCCCAAGGCGAGGACAACCGTGATAGAAATCATTTCAACGGAAAGCAGATGGCGTGTAGGAAGGATGTCAAACGAGCATTTGGAATTTTGAAGAGGAAGTTCCAAATAATTTATGGATCATATTGTTCATTTAAATCAACAAAGATGCTCACTTGCATCATTTTTCATAATATGGTAATCGAGGAGTCCGAAGGGATCCCAGTTGGACAATTTATCTAGATAAAGATTTGAGGAAATAAGTTCAACCCCTTCACGGTGTGCTCGCGAGAGAGTATAAAATAGTAGAAGAGGGAATTCAAATCATAGGATTACATTTTCTAAAGGAGGATCTCATTGCACACCTGTGAGCTGATTTTGGAACAAGAAACTATAACAGGATTTAATTAATTATTTTTTGAACTTTTAAGTTAATATTTCAATCATTTTATTTCTTTTAATGTAATTTGATTCGTGTAACTTGACTGAAACACACATTGAAATTGAAATCAAGGATCAGATTGGTAAAAAACCAACAATGAAATTGAAAATGAAACTAAAGATTAAATTGAATTTAAAACAAATGATTACATCGAAATTAACTAACTATTACATCTAGAATTTAAAACCAATAACTAAACCAATGTAATGGTTTTATTGCTATCCTCATCTAAGGTGTCCTCCAACTCATTAGAATCAATGTCAACTGAGATTAGGCGTTGTTGTGCTTTCTGTGCTTGAATATGATCAAATTCATCTTGCCAAGAGTTTCAGTTGTGCCCAATTCATCTTTGTCGTATCCATTCCCATGATTTCTCTTATGTGTGCATTAAAAATATTCTTTTCAAGTGAAATACGACCTTTCTTCATTTTCGTAGCCAAATTATGACGACTATTTTAACAATATCGGACTTTTCTTATTTTTTAAAAATTCTTGAAAGTTGATATCTGAAGTTGATGATTGTGCGGCATCTTGAGCCGAATTTTTGTTCCTTTTTGCTTTTTTGTTGCATGGTCCATCATATCTTTATGCATTTCCATTAACATTAAGATTAGAATTACCATGGCGAGATCCTCCTATATTATGTTGATAGGTTGAGTTTGTTTCTGGTGAAGAATAAAGAGACCCTTGGAAAATATTTATATTCTCATAAGGGGATTCCTTTGGTAATTGATATCCATTCAACATATCAGAGTTATATCGGCTCAGCTTTCTGGGGATGTGGAAACATGCTTCGGGTTTGAAACTCGTGCATGTTGTTCTTTGCCATTCCTCTTGAGTTTTTATTTGCTGCAGTTTCAAATTTATAAATTAGTTATAAGAAACAACTTGATAAAAGTTTTAAAAATCAACTAAGAAATTAAAATGCAACTTACCACATAAACTTTAGTATCACCACTTGCTTTTCGCGCTTCATTTGCATCATCAAAGCTACCGAATTGTTCATTTCTTTGTTTATTACACAAAAACGACCTGCTAACCCGGTAGCATTACATTTATTTGTATTTTTAGTTTCCTGACTAAATTGTTTATGGATATTCCTCCAAAGCGTTGAATGGGCTTGTCGAACACCATTAGAAAGATCAAGCGTAAATATTACATAAACTCTGTAAATATCTTTATATAGAGTATACTTTATACCGCGAGGCTTTCCTCATGAAGTATTTTGTGTTTGTGATAAGATGGCCATTTTATTTTGAATTGTTTTCTACAGAAGGGATGATTTAGAGTTTGGGATGGAAAGATTAAGGTTGAAGTAAAATTATAATAATTTTGGGGTGTAGAAGTGATTTTGGAGTTGAAATTGGTTGAATTTATAGGGAGTGAAATAAGATTCATTGGATGATCTAGTTGTTGGCCCTTTTTTATCGATATTGGCTTTGACTTAATAGGCTTAAGTTGCTTGTCTCATTCGAAATAACCCTTCGGATGAACTAAGGTCATGCTTGATCCCTTCATGGTACGGGTTGGGTACACATGCAGCCGCTATGCAATGCATTTGTAGTCCAATACCTTGCTCATATCATCTAATTTTGAAGTGATTGCGACACTTTGGTAACTCATATCATTTGGCTCGACGATGCTAGAAAAGAGATGATTGTTGCCATACTTGATGAGGTAGGTGCAGACTATTTGATGGATTTTCATACTTCCTACCAAGTTATACGATACGAATGGCATATGCCTAGTTGAAGCACCCTTGGAAAGAGCAAGATCAGTGACCCAACGCATGGTCGGATTAGAGTTGAGGAAAATATAAATTAGGTCTACAATGACCTATGTGCTAGTCCAAGGCATGACTTAGGCCTGGACAACGCTCGTAAGTATGTGATACATGCCTAAGGCATCCATCATTCGCTTTTATAGCCTTGAACCCTTAGCAAAATAAAGGTAAGTTGGGAATGGTGTAAAGCTACGTATGGAAACTATGTTTCAAGTGTCATGTTTGCAAAGCATGTTTAAAAAGGAAATTCGACGTGCATTTGCCTAGCGAGAAATGAAACTTTGAGGCCCGAAAAATGTCATTCGAGTGGCGCATCGGGAAGTTCTGGTCTGCGCAGTGCATAATACTGGGGGTGGAATTTTCCGATCTATCAAAGATAGTGAAGAATTCTTAACCCAAAGGCAAGTTGAAACTCAACAACCAAATGGAGCAAATGAATAAACAAACTGAGAAATTGAAGAACTAACCATGAAAAAAGTCAGGTACCTCCATATTAGCTCCAGTTTGTTTTTTATTGATCAAAATTGGCCAAATAAACGTAAAAATACTGATTTTTTTAATTTTCAGAGATAATTACGGCTAGGTCTGTACCAAAAACCTATCCGTAATCTAATTTACGGCTAGGTTAATGATGAACTCCTAGCCGTAAAACTGAAAATTTTGGGGAAATCCAGTAGGAAATATTTTAGGGCTAGGTCTGGACTTTCATAACCTGGTCGTAATTATGTGCATGGATAAATTAAATGCTATTGAATGTACTTTTTACGGTCAGATTGCACATCAAAATTACCTAACCATAGGGTCAGGTTGTAGTATATGTTACTAACTGTAAGTCAATTACGTCCAGGTTTAAAATGATAAAATCAAACCGTAATTTTTTCTAGAGGAAGAGTTTGATTTTATGTTTTAGAAAAGGTTTTTACAACCAGGAATTTATCGGCATAATTTGCAAAACCCTTTTTTACGGCTGGATCCGATGTTTTCAGACCTAGCCTTAAATGTTATATTTTGTACAACTTAGTAATCTTCTTATTTTTTGGATTTTACGAGGGTTCATAATATTATTTCATTTAAAAGAAAAAATCATAACAATTTTCATAGAACTACATTGAAAAAAAACGACATAAAAATGCTTCGAGATAATAATATTAATTAAATTGAAAGTGCATTACGTTAGGATTTTTTGTAGCATTTTCATTGAAATTGTATTACAATTGAAAACGTAATTATAGTAAATACTCATTCATGGTTCAACCTATGGGAGATATTATAATATATTTCTACAAATCGTAGCATTCCATATGATTAAATGGTATTCGTAACTCTCTTAAATATCGGGTCCAAACGATTTTTTTCTAAAAAAAACATATGATAATAAGTTAGCTCATAAGTTAGTATGACTAGAAAAATAAATTAAAAAACATTTGTTACTCACTCGTGCATCATAGGGAATTTTTGAATGTTCTTCCATAACATCATCCAAACAAAGTCCAAACCTTCCGCACGCATGGCTGATAATTTTGTCGAATCTACGCCAAATCCCTTGATAATTTCTTCCATTTCCGTTACTGTCTAACCCCAATAAAGACTAAAAATACACGATCCGATAAATCATCCTTGGTTTCATTCGGATTTTTCGACGATACCATTCTATAGTGCTTATCATCGTCATGAGTTGTGACCGCATTACACGCACAAAATATGGCAATATTTTCTTGTAAGGTGTAGCGGCCCATTTTTTATTTATTTTTGTGATGTGCAAAAAAATGAGAATGAGTTTTAGGAAAAAAAAAAAATGAGACGTGGAAGAAATGAGAAAGAGTTGGATGTGGAAGAAATGAGAAACGATATTTTTTGGAAAAAGAAGAGATCTTTTTATTAAAAAAATAATAACCCGACGGTTAGTTAATTTGAAAAAACTAGTTATTAGGTCTTCAATATATTGATAAACAAAATAATAACTGGTTTTCTAGTATCTCTCCAACCTGGCAATTTTTACAGCCAGGTTGTGATGCCAAATTACCCAGCCGTAAATTAGGTTTGAAAAATTTGTCATAATATTTCTGGCAGTAAACAATTGTTCGGCTAGGTTTGAAATAATAAAACCAAACCGTAAATAACTTACGGTTTGGAAATGGTGTTTACGGCCAGGAATATCTTGACAACTTTTTCAAAACCTAATTTATGGACATGTTTGAAATGATAAAACCCTGCCGTAAAATCTACTGGAGGATGAGTTTTGTATTTACAGTTAGGTTCGTTGCTTTCATACCTAGCCGTAAATGTTTTTTTTCTCCATGTTAGTCTAATCTAATATATTTTTTTTTATATCTCATTCCTCAACCTCACTCAATGAATGATCAACCTGCAGCTAACAAAATTCTGACGAAGATACGACCGATCATTATTTGAATAATTTGGTAAGTTCCAAAAGTTTTGTTTTAAATTTTTTGCCCCGTATTGCCATGTTTTTCTAAATTTATTTTCTTGGTCCATTTTAGACATGGAAAAATAAAGACGATGCAAATGAGTTGGATAGAGAACGTGGAAAATTAAAGACGTGTGTGATAGTTTGTAACAATCAAGTCAATGACCGCCACTTTCAAATTGTTTGTGAGTGTAGCGGAGAGTTTAAAAGTCACCCAAAAAGGGTAGTGTGTATAAAGGAAACACAAAGAGAAAGTATACATGTTTCTCTAAGAAATCTGGTTGCCTCTTCAAGCTTCAATTACAACGAAAAAAAGTGGATTCTTGGTAAAGTTGTATGCAGTCGTCATAAACACAAACCTCCAGAGAGTTTGCTGACACATACTTCTGCTACACGACTATTTATGCTCGTAGATTCATGAGCCAAGAAAGTTTGAAACTTATTGATATCCTCGATCACTTTAAGAAAAGAAACTAAAAGAATGTTTCTTCTTTGGAGACCATTTACAATACAAAGGAAAAATTGAGAAGTGAAACATGGAAAGAAAGGGACCAAATACAACAATTGATGTATTTTTGGGGAAAGCATAATTACATGGTGTTCCATGAAGAAGATGAGGATAACCAAATAAAACATCTTTTATTGGCTAATCCGGAGTTTATGAAGTTGGCAAGATGCTCCCATCAAGTGCTTATAATGGATTCACATATAAACAAACAAGTACGAGCTCCCGCTCTTGAAATTTGTCGGACAAACATCTATTAAGTCTCCTTTAGCATTGCATATTATTTCTTGAAAGACGAGACCGAAGAAAGTTATAAGTGGGTATTAGAAAAAGTAAAGTTTTTCTACGTAGAAGGTTATACTCCAAAAGTGATCATTACCGAAAAGGAAGTAACATTAATGAATGCAATAGAAAGGGTTTTCTCGGACGCCTTTAACCTTCTTTGCACGTTTCACAGAAAAATGAAATGGAGAGAATAAGAAAACTACTGGTAGATGAACAAGAGAAAGAGAAAGATAAATTTGAGAACGATGACAAGATGACGAAACTAAAATGGGCTAGTTTTTCAAGCGAGTGGGATGCATTGGTTTGGTGTATCACTGAGGAAAATTATATAAAGAATGAACGTATGCTATTGGTGCATTGGAAAATTACCCAATTGTAGTAAAGTATTTGTTGGACAATCGTTTAATTCCGCACAAAGAGAAGTTTGTATCTGTGTTCACAAACGAATACAAACACTATGAAAACCAAGCCACAACTACGGTGGAGTCCTCTCACAGACGATTGAATAAGAAGCTTCATAGTTATGATGGTTGATTTGTTATGGTTTTCCACGCCATGCACGGGTATTTCCTCTATGTAACCCCAAATCACCCTCACTTCTAGGCCGTCACACTTCTAACTTCCAAGTTCTAACAGACAGACACCACCACCAGCCTGCAAATTGTACCATGAATTTCAATCGAGTTAGACAAGCTTCCCAAAAAAATTCAATCATAAACTTCATTACAAAGTATGATTTAACTTCTTATCTTTATGTTCTTGATTGATTTTAAAGATTTATCTTCGAAATTAAGATATTATAAAAGCTAGGGATTTACAAAATTAAAACATTTTGAGGATTTATCAAAAACCAACGGTTTTTCACCAAACCGCTACTACCAAACAATTTTTGAAATGCTACGATACAATTTTAGTTTTGGTTCTGGTTCATCCCAAAACCATACCAAACTGTACCATGTATAGCCCTATCCACCCACCTATGAGTCTTAAATTGGGTTATTTGTCGGATGGTACTCAAGTTTTCACCCAAACCTTATTTTGGTACCCAATTTTTCAGACATTAAGGGTTCGTACCTAGACCGACTTGTGAATGTGAATGACTCCGTTTGACTAAAATATATTTAATTTTCTATCATAGTATAAATTTACAAATATATTCCCAAACTTCTTCTTTTTTCTCTTCGTCTTGTTCCTTGCTTCTTTTGTGGGTATTTTTTTTTTACTCTTGCTATTTGCAATCCACTATTCTTATTAACCAATCCATATACTTAAACCAATCCAATTTTTTTAACATTTTTATTAGTACAATCCTATGGATTGGATTTAGTTTTTATAACTTTTAAAAACACACCTAATCTAATTTCTTCATCTTCTCCAGCACATATATGTGTTGAAGAAGATTTACCTGAATTTGGAGAAAATTGCACCGCTGACCATTTGGTACGCACTCTTATGATTTATAGGGTTTATGAACATGTTATTTATAGATTAGATATAAGAAACTAGAAATAGAAAAAGAAAAGGAAAAGGAAAATATATTGGATTGGATTCATAAATTTTACTTTGATTTGGTTTTTAAAAAATAGTAAAATTTTATTTAATTTTTTATTGAATTATATTAATAATAATGGTGAATTGGAAATAGCAGGAGTCTTTTTTTTTTTCTATCCAACAAAAATCCCAATGTTTCTCTTTGATATATAATCAAACAACTATTTTATTGTCTCGCCAATTAGATATTTGCATTTTAATGCCTCTCCAATTAGATACTTGTATAAAGAAAGCAAAAGAAAGACAAATCAAAACATTTTCAGTAAAACACTCATATATTAACTAATGAAACCAAAATGCCATAATTCCTTAAAATCTTATATTTCTTTATCTCCGTTAAATTTGAATTCTCAATTAAATTTTTCGAGGGTTATAAAATTTCCAAAATAATTAACACCCTATTAATAAGTAAAGAGATGGAAAATTAAACCCAAAAAAATCCGTTTATTATCACATTCTTCAAATATACTGCTACTACTAGATATATATAATAATCTTTCAAATGTAAGAAGACATTATAAGAAAAAATTGATTTCATATTTTTAGTTGCAACCCTCGTTAAATATCATATTGATAAACAATTCGAGCTATGTGGATCAATATTTCACCTGTATCTACCGACTAAGTTCAATTACGAAAAATATCATTCAATTACGAAAAAAATCATTTGTAGATAGAGAAAACAAGTATTTGACTCATAAGCTCTGCCAGCGGGTAGAAAACAACTTGAATGGGGTTAACATGTATTCTTTCCAACAATTATGTTACGTAGATTGTTTCATCATCTTCTTAATTGGTAGATCATTATCTTTGTGAAATAGCCAGGGAAGAAAGGATTCTGTGGGGTTAGGAAATTTTAGGTTAAAGTTTTGATGCTTAAATGACCTGATCAATAACCCTACTTATTACAACCTAATTAAGAAATGAAACCCAAAATCAAAGATAACAATGATAGGTTATAGTTTATAGGTTAAAAATTAAAGATTGATTTGTCATGGGGAAGAGCAAGGAACAACCTCAATGGTGGTCTTTGTTTATAAATGGAAGAAAACGAAAACATAAGGAAACAAGTGAGTGGTAAAACGAATATATAAGTAAACAAATTGGGCGAACAAAATAAATACTATGTCAAACGAGGTTTTTCATGGTCAATTTTCAGTCCGGGTACCAACTCTTAATTTTTGAAAAAATTAAATATCAAATTAAGATTCTGATTAAAACTTGGGTACCATCGTATAAATTAAAGTTTGAAAAACGGTTATTTTTTCGAGAAAACGTCCATTTAAACAGCCATGCCTATGTAGCATATCCGTGAGGGTCACCGATATTCGTGACTAAATAACACTGATAAATAGGAAAAAACGACGTTATTTAGACCTGTTATTTTTTCACGCACGTAATAACTATTTTTCTAAAATTGATTTTTACGTTTTTTTCTTCTAAATAATATTTTAACATAAGTTTTTTTTTCTTTCGTTTTAACACCTGTATAACCAAATTTTCTTCTAAAAAAAATAAATAGAGAAATTTATATGCAAATTATTTTTTTCAAATTTACAACTAGAATTTTAAAAAAATACAAAGATACCCCATACCTACATGATTTAAGACTTCACATTTTAAAAAACTTACGATAACTAAACTAGTGCTTGAAGTTTAAAACTTTAACCAACCAACTTGTGTCAATCTTGTTTTTCGACATATTCAAGTACTATATATTTTCTTGGTGATTCCTAGTTGATAGCTCTTCTCCTCCTCGTACTGGTTCCGTTGTATCCGGATGTATTCATTAGCATTATCGTCATCATCATAACCATAGTCTTTTTATTTATCATCATTACGATTATCTACTTTATTATTGATATTAATATTGGAATTATATTTTTCGTTAATTCTTTATATATCTTGGCCTGGACGATCGGCATTGTAATGAGAATTATATATGGGATTTACTTTATCATTTGTGTATTGTCTCCAAACGATAGATTACCAAAGTTGTAAACAAAGTTACTCGCTGGTAAGCTTTGATATGAGATTTCAACTTTTGGATCGCGCCATTCATATGATGGAAGGAGAGGCTCTGGATTATTAGTCGCTTTCTCTTCCAATATATTTAACCAACATTCTTCTTGAGGTAAAATCGTTGTTTCATCATCCCCCGTTATCCACTCAAGCATAATGTTATCTCTCAATAGACTATGATGTCTTGAGCATTGATGTTATGTCGCTTTGTTTTACCTTGAACTCTTTGCTGCTCCAATCTTAAATTATAATGAACATATACTAGATCGTTTATTCTTAATGAAACTAAACGATTGCGTAGTTTGGTGTTGATTCGTTCAAGCACACTCCAATTCCTCTCGGATACAGACGATGTGTTGTCTGGCTTAATATCTTTACCGTAATCCTCTGGAGTGATGGAAACTGAGCATCGTAGGATAACCACTAGCTTACAGGATCACCTTGTAGAATAGCCAATTTTGATGACGATGATGCAGATTGTCTTGTATCATTTGCATTCGGCCAGGCTACAAAAAATCATAAAATTGTTAATAGAAATTCGTATAATTACCAACTTAATTGTTAATAGAGTTTCACACCTCTAGCATGCAATTCGCTTCGATAATTAATTGAATGAAAATTCTATAAAAATCTCCATCTTCATATTACCTCTTAAACTTGTACTTGAGAAATTTAGAACCCAGAGCATTCTCAATTTCCTTTGCGTAAGAAGCAGAGAAGAAGAGGTATTTATTCTCTCGAATGCTCATTTCCCCTCTTTAAAGGACTAATTCATACAGAAGAAAAAGAAAATAAACGTACCAAACTAGTCGTTTGTCCTTATTCACTGTACTACTCTTCCAAATCCATTTTTAACCTCTGTTTTGTGCCCACAAAAAGAAAATTATAGGTGTCTACTTTCTAGCTAGGATCATTATATTCTTGAAACATTAGGTAACCATTATGTCTTTCGAAATTTCATAGTATGCATGTGTGAGATATTGTCGGTATCTACAATATGTTGCTATAGGTCACATAGTCATGGTTATGAATTTTACCAAATATCCATAAATTTGTATGTATAAAACTCAAAAAAAAAAAAAAATTAAATTTTTTTTTTTTAAAAAAAGAATGTAGTAACAACCTCAATTAGACCCGTTATAACCGTTTTCGCGTATTTTAAAACCGTTAGATATGAATTTCATATAATAAGTTTATCTTATTTTTCTACTTAACCATTATCACCCCGTTATTGAAAAAAAAACGATATCTTTTCCCAAATAACGTGTTCACACCCGTCAAAACACGTTATGACCCGACCTGTGACCCATTTTTCAAACCTTGCTACAAATACCATTTTTTTGCTAGGAAAATAAATATATTAGCCAAGAAAAGTTACAGAGTTTTAAAAGATGAAATGGGGAGGGAAACTTCCCCATTCACATGTTACATCATTCTTTCTGCTATATTTAGTAGCTTTATCTGCCAAATTATTAAGATCCATGTTAACAGAAATAAACCTATGAAATGAGAAAGAGTTCATAAAAAACTGAAAATCATCTAAGATAGAGGAACTAATCCAGCTAATATGGTTGTAACTTTTATTTAAGTAGGACATAACATTTTTAGCATCCCCTTTGTTAGCAATTTTGGAATGGTTCAGTGTCTTATGCCATTTGACAGCTTCCAGTACTTCCAAGCTTTCATCTTCTTCTGGGTCCCTTGCTACACCTGAATGATTTTACAGCCTTTATAGTTCCCTGCAACATCAGTTAATATCAAACCAATTCCAGATTCATGAGTGTTTAAATTAAAAGAGGCATCACAAAACACTACTAAACTATCATGAGAAAGAACTTCCAAAGTAACATGCTCATTTCCAGTACTAGCAGGGAGATGTTGATTCTTAATGTTATTTGCAGGTAATATAGCATTCAGAGTTTCATTAGACACTCTACAAGCATAGTGAGAAACACTAATGTTATTGGATTGTCTTTCCTGAAAAGTTCTATAAAACCTCTCTTTCCAAATACTCCATGCTGTGAAAATAAAACAAAGTTGCTCAGAACTACAGTTGGTTGTTAACCACTTACTAATACATTCAGAGATAGTAATATTAATATTAAAATCAGTCAGACCTAGGTTACCAAGTGGGATTGTAGCACAAACAGACTTAGAAAAACTACAATGTAAAATAATATGCTCAACAGTTTCATCATGATTATCATTATGAAGGCAACAATTGGTATCCAGACGAGGAACATAGAATGCAAGTCTACACTTGAAGGGTAAAGCATTTTCAAAACATTTCCAGATGAAAATCTGGACCTTAAGCATAATAGAAGATTTCCAAAGAGCTTTGTGGATGGGAGTTAGAGGGTTGACAGTAGTGGCGCCATTGGGGCCATTAGTGAGAACACTATACGCAGACTCGAAAGTGACAATACCATTTTTGGTGTGTGGCCAAATGATTCTATCATTACCAATGTAAGGAATTCCGGTGTTAAGATTTTTTGACAACAATCCTGAGTAAAGAAAGATTCAACAAGTTGAGATTTCCAACTGTGTGTGTCTTTATTTATGAAGTGAGAAACAAATAAGTTAGCATTAGGATAAGATATACATAAGGGTGTAGATGTTTAATGAATCCAGGAATCACTAAAAGAATTAATTTGTTTACCATTTTTAACTTCCTAAATGGAATGTTCCTTGATTATATCAAGGCCAGTACAAATACTAGTCCACACCCAAGAAGACTGACTAGTGTTTGTGTGATGCGAATGATGGAAATTACTAAAGTATTCGCATTTAAGTATGATTGCCCACAGTTCAGTGGAAGAGTGAATACGATTCCATGCAGTTTTAGTTAACTGTTTGAGCGTACGAAAACCTAACCCTCCTTGAGACTTATGAGTATAGACTCTACTCCAACTTTTTAAATAAACCCCTATGTTCGACTCCTTACCCCACCAGATGTCCCAAAGGGACTTCTTCCATTTTTTGGATAATGGTGTCAGGAAGAAGAAATGAGTTCATACTATAAGTTGGAGTAGCATTTAACACATGATTAACTAAAATGGATTTGCCAGCTTGGTTGAGCTGGTTTCCTTTCCAATTAGTTATTCTTTTATCAGATTGATGTACGAGAGGAGCACAAGTCTCAACCCTAGATCTGACATGGAAAAGTGGAATGCCTAGATATTTATCATTCAACTCTACTTTCCTTACATTAAGATCTCTTATAAGAGACACACGATGTTCAAGGTGAATATTATTGCTGAAAAAACAAGCCAATTTTTGAAAATTAATCATTTGTCCAGATATCAAACTAAACACCTTAATTAGAGACATAAGGTTATTAACTTCATTATGCGAAGCCTTAATAAAAATAAAACAATCCTCAGCAAATAATAAATGATTTATACTAGGAGCATCTCTATTACCTTTATTATATGTATCCAATGGGTTTCTTCAGCATGTTAAATATATCTAGAGAATATTTCCATACATAAAATAAATAGGTATGGTGACAGTGGATCTTCTTGTCTCAGGCCTTTAGTAGGCTTAGTGGAACCATTGAGCATAACAGAAATTGTAGTAGTGATGATACATTGGTGTATCATCTCACACCAATGATCAGAAAACCCAAATCGCTTAAGCACAATTATAAGAAAAATTCATTCGACTCTGTCAAAAGCTTTTAACATGTCAAGTTTCAAACCCATAAATCCATTTATATCTTTTTTCTTTTTCATAGAATGAACTAGATCATGAGCTATTACCATATTTTTCTGTATGTTCCTATTTGGAACAAAAACAGATTGATATGGACTGATCAGTTTTGAAAGTAAGTGTTTCATTCTATTAAAAAGTATTTTAGAAATGATTTTATAACTAGTATTACATAGAGATATAGGCCTGAAATTTGCTGGATTAGCGGGATTATTGACCTTTGGTATAAGAGATAAGATTGTATAATTCATTTCCTTAAGCAAATGTTTAGAGTTGAAAAAAATGTTAATTGTATTCCACATACCAGTTTCTACAAGGTCTAGATACTGCTTGTAGAAACCTGGTGGGAATCCATCTGGACCAAAAGGGGTCCAAGACTTCATTTGCTTAATAGTATCCCTTACTTCTTACAAACTAATGAGACTCAAAAGCTTATCATTATCCTCATTTGTTATGCAAGACTCTATGCAGTTAGGAATGGAACTAGTTTGGTAAACTATTTACAAAGTGCTTTTTATACAAAGCACTTCCGAAATTCATCTGCTTTTAAAAGCTGGGGAAGATGAGCTTTTAAATTTTTTAAAAGCAGAAGCTATGGCCCCACCTCATTTTTAATACTTGATTTTTCTTTTCTATCCCTATTTTTTTTTATAGATGACAAAACTTACCCTTAAATCTTTTACAATCAATTTTACATCTCCTATGTCATATAATATTCTTTAAAGGTAATTATTTTCAAATTCAAAATATACTTTATATACCATTTTAATGATTTTTTTATATTCATAAATGATTTGTATATTCTTAGATAGACACTCTGCCAAAAAAATAGACATATAAACAAAATTATAAAAAAATTATCAATAATAAAAATAAGATCAAATATTAAATAATTATCTAATTTTAGTTTGATTTTTTTCTCTCAAAATTATGTCAATAACAAAAATATGGTTATTCAAAATAATACTTTAACAATAATAACTAGTAAATATAATTTTAATATATATATATATATATATATATATATATATATATATTAAGAACC
>JAJJMC010018612.1:2131745-2197077 GCA_023531435.1 Papaver californicum
TAATATATATATATATATATATATATATATATATATATTAAGAACCAAATATATATGTATATATATAAATATTTATTTGTTTTTAAAATCTATAAATTAAAATAAAACTATTTTAAAAGATATATCTGTTTTTGTCATTTGTTACAACAACAATTGTTGAAGCTGATATTTTACCAAACACAATTTGATCACTTTCTAATCAGCTTTAGCTTATAGTTTACCAAACGCTTAACTGCTTTTTATATACAACACAACACAATAATACATAGTAGAAAAACGCTTTTATAAATCTCATAGCAATACCAAACTGAGCCTGAAATGGGTTTGTTGTAGACTTATGGTACTAATTGTTTTTAAAACGAGAGGTTAATAAGTCCTCAAGTTTGGCCCTATCCTCAGACCAATTACCATCGTCAGGTTGCTACAAATAGCCCTTTTCTCCTATTTGGTAGAAATATCTATTCCCAATTCTCCTCTATTTCTTATCGTTTTTTTTACTCTCCCAATTTCGTTCCGATTCTTCTTCTTCTCCCCCTGCATAAATAAAGTTCCGATTTTTGAAGACTTAAGGTTAAAAAAAAAGATCAGTTTTTTATTTAACTCTTGTGTAAGTTATGGAGATGGCGGCGAAAGAGATGAGAACTTTAAGGAAGAATAAGATGAGAATGTCAAGGCAGAACATGATGAGAAGAGTAAAAGAGATAAATGTTGTTGCTGCTGCATATCCTATGGAGATGACATCGAAAGAGATAAGATCTGTAAGGAAGAACAAGATGAGAATGTCAAGGGAGAACAACATGAGAATGCCAAGGCAGAAGAAGATGAAAAGAGTAAAAAAGATGATGAATATTGATGATGCTGCAGCTCAGGCATATATTCTTGAGGAGATGAATATTGATGCTGCTTCTGCGTCGCCATATCTTCCTGAGGATTTGGTAATAGAAAGTGTTCTCACCAGATTGCCATTTCAGACTCTAGCTCAATACAGCTGCATCAGTAAGTTATGGTACAATTCAATTTTGAAATGATGCGCGATTTGCTAGAATCAGTTTACTTATAACAAAAGTCATCATAAGTTAAATTTAGTCTTCAATTACTTAATGTATGGATTTCCAAAGGAGGAGCTGCTATTTTCAGTTTAGACAATGATTATAAATTTAGATTATTAATGGACGTAAAAGACAAGCAGAACTGAACTAGTAGGTTACTGTAATGGCTTCGCTTGTGTTATACTAATGCATAAATATGCTTATAGGTCCTAATACAATGAATGTCATTAACCCTATTAGGGAGGAAATACTTTCCCTCCCCTATAATTATCCTAATGATGGAGGGGAATGCCAATATTTTTGTCATGATTTTGGTTTTGATTCATCAACAGACGAATACAAGGTTGTAATCATTTTTACTTCCAGAGACAATAAGAATCACTTTATAAGCATGGTCTTCACTTTGGGTACTAATTCATGGAGAAAGAGTGTTACAAGTATTGCTCAAATCTCCCCACCACCAGGATGTTCTCCTTTTCCTAGTCAATTGGTAACAAGCAGAGCAGCCACTCTTTGCGGGGGCGATCTTTTCTGGAAGATAACTAACAATGCAGTAGAGGAAGAGATGACACTTGTCAACAATAATCATACTCATGATATTAATAATAAGATTGGCATGTTGCTCTCATTTGACATTCACAAGGAGAGATTCAATTCATTCCACTCCAGAGTGAATGTAATCTGACCCCAAGGATGACAAGGATGAATGCAGTAGTTGAGCATCATCTTCTGGAGCATAAAGGATATCTTTGTGTTGCACAGTCCGAAAAGGCAATGACCTGTCGTTTCCGTAATGGTCAGAGTAGTTTTTGTTGTAGTTGTTATCGCTTTACGGTTCAACTGCATGTATTGAAGGACAAGGAAAAGCAAGTGTGGATCAAGAAGGAGTCTTTTAGTGTTCAAGTTAGGGATCTAGGTTCACCACCAGCTCTCTTTTATTGTTACTTTGACACTACTACTACTGCTGCTACTACTGCTACTACTACTGCTAGCTTTCCTACAAGAATTCTGAGCGTCTCTGATCAGGTATTACTGCATTGGTTTGATAGAAAATATCTTCAACTTTACAATTTGCAGACGAAACATCTCGATGTGGTAGGAGTCTCTTCCTCATGTGATGAGAAAAGTAGTCTACTTTTTGATTGTAAGACTAAGATGTGTGGATTTCACCCCCTCAATGATATTGATGATAATGGTAATAATTATCGCCTGTACGCGGATACTCAGCTTCACGATCAAGCTGAAAGCATCCTTTCTCTGAAAACTTTTATTCCTGCAGGAGAAAGTAGTAGGTACTATGATACTCAGAAGTTTTTGGAATCTCTAAAAAAGAATCCACCTGCAGGATGGGTGATTAGTATAAGAGAATCGGTATAATCCCTGCATGATGGGTGAGTGGTGGTCATGGTGGTCTGGTCAATTTACTGATCACTCAACATTATTAAGGTTCATGGCATTTGTTTTTATTATAAATGTTTCTTTCTACATGCCCTTTATAGCGCTACTTAATTTACCACTTGATAGCCTTCTTATATAGTTATTTGTTCCTTAATTAATTACTACTTTTTAAAACTAAGGGCGTTAAAAAGGAAATTATCTCTTTGCTTAATATGAACACTAGCCTTCTTATAATCGTGCTTCATTTTGATAATTACTACCTTTTGATACCCTGTTTGTCAACTAATTCTTATAGTATGAACTACTCACCGTTCCTTTAGCTTTAGAATTAAAATTTATAGGTGACTAGTAAGTCCTGTTTACACTCATGTTTCTTTTAAGTGATTAAATTTATTTTTTACTTTCGATTTATCAGATCATTTTAGGAAAATGGTTACTGAAATGAGCGACTTTATATTTATTTATTTATTTATTTATTTATACTCTTAACTGATAATTGTACGAAAATCTTAACTGAATAAGTATGGATAACCGTAGTTTGTCCATCGTAATATTTTTATTTTGTTACTAATTTATATATATATATGATTATGTTTGCTACTTTGGTTATATTTTATATTTATTTTCTTTGAGTATAGGTGCATTGTTGCTAAAGTTGATAGTTTTACTCATTAAGATATTGTTACCATGGAATAAGTTGGACCTGTTTGCATGCATTTTTATATTTATGATATTGTTGGTACTATGTGAAGATAGAGATAGATACTGCTAAGGTGGGAAGTTTATATTATCTAACCGGAGAGATGATTGCTATTCAAATGGGTAGTTCATATCATTTAGTAGAAGATAGTTATTATTATTGTTGGTAGTTCATACTATCTAAACAAATATAGATGAACTATGATCATGTAAATTTTTTTTGAGCTACAGAGAAGGTACGTAGGCAGCCGTTTTGTTGTCCAGCACCATTGTACGAGTTATTCATATCGTCGGAAAAGAGTGGGTTACTGCTTGGCGGTTCATACCATCTATACAGAGATAATTATAACCTTCGCAGTATATATATATATATATGTCGTTTGTGGGAGGTAGTTGTAGTACTGGTTGTTCATAATACCTAATGGAAAGATGATTGCTACTTTCTAGTTCATATCTTCTGATAAAAATGCGAGATAGAGATGATTGTTGCCACTTCAAGGTAATTCATACCATCTGATAATTGTACAACCCGTAAGACAAGAGATGATTATTTCCGTTCGAGATAATTCATATGATCTGTCTGGCACATGAGTTAAGCAATGGTTATTATCGTACGAGATAACTGATATCATCTGAGAACGATGCTTGATGTTTATGATGATAGTTCATATCATTGATTTGGAAATGATTACTAACTCTTTTGAGTAGTTCATATCATTTGTAAAAGATGGTATGTTGAGTACTGTGAATTACCAGGCCCACTGGGACTCCCACCTACGGGTGGCTACCCGGAAGATCGTTAGCTGTAACAGTGGATGGTATCCGATTAGCCTGATATTGGCAATTGGTCATCCCTTACCCGTCTGATACGGTGTGTATTGCCAGGCCTTAATTGGCTCCCACCTATGGGTGGCAACCCAGAAGAGGAAAATATTTCCGTTCTTTCTTGTCATAAAATTTGGAGTTAAAAAAAAATAATGATTTTTAGCTCATACCTACTGCCACGGATTCGTGTATCCGTGACTATTTATCACATATTGCTACACCTAATTCATACCCGTGGAAATAGATCACTTATTTGCTACGACCATATTAGAATTTGCTACGCGTCCAACTCTATAAGTACATAATATACCGAATGACACGATGCTCGTGGGTATTATGGGCTTTATATTTCGGGATAAAAGAAAAGTGTCGTAGCTATTGATATCCGAACTATAATCCGTAAATTTTTCCATGATCCCACCGAGAAGAGAAATAACTCCCCAGTTCCCCCTCAACTCTCTTCGTTCCTCTTCTTTCTTCGATTATACGTGCTAAAAGGAAAAAAGAGATCAATACTTTGAAGCTCAAGACAATTTTTCAAGTAAATTAGGGTTTGTGTAGAATTTGTTCTTTTTTTATTTGATTCTGAAATTAGGGTTTAAAGCAATACTAGTTTATTTTGTATGAATTGACCTAAGTTTACATCGATCTTCAATTTTCTTACACTGGTTAATAGTTTTATCTTCTTTAATTTGAATTATTTTCTAATTTGGAATAAGGAAATCCAACAATTCTTCCTTCTCTACAAGACTTCATCGATTTTTACCTCAAATTGTACAAGCTGGTAAAAAAATTGATTACTTGTTCCTTTGATTTCCTGGGACGAATGTTATCCATATGGTACTGAGTTTCTGTTAAACCTAAACTTTGAATTTGGTTTTAAAATTCCAATTAAGGGATCATGCTGTAATATTAGATCTAAGTCTTTGCTTATCCACATGACACATGGTTCCAATTCCAATTGTAATTTGTTTATGCACAACCCACTATGTATTTCAAATTGGAATCAAGGATTTCAGTACGATTTCTTAATTTAAGCATGCTCGAGAGGATGTTTGTATATTATGCTAATTCATGTTGTTTTCGGCTATCCATTGTGGATTTTATTATTTTATATCATGTTTTAAGGCTGTGTTTTGAAGGATTGGGTGCTAATTTGACTGTGAATGAAGAACATGAGAGTTCTCTAACTTAACTACATACAAATTGAATCTAGGAGTTCACTATGTTTCCTGTTTAACCATGTCATGTTAGTATTTGTATCATGTCAATCTGTGTTGTTTTAGAATTATTAGTTTATGCGATATTGGTTTTTGTACCAAGTGTTACGGCTGTTTGTAAATGGATTAAGAGTATGAGAGTTGTTTATTAGGTAATCGTTCTTATACTCTTTTTTGTGATTTAAGACAAAAACCTTGCATAATTGTTTGACACTTTTAAACATTTACTGCCACCAATTTTCTATCCGAAAGATAACCCTTTGTAGGCACGACTACAACCTCCTTTCCCGATTGGCATACTATGTCTAATGTTCTTATAAGTAGCAGCAATTTCACTGATTACTTGTCATATATTGTTGACTTTCAATCTGTTATTTTTATTAGAATTTTTTTTTCCTGTTGTTTCTATAGGTACATAAATTACATCCATGCGCTAGTTGAATTGTTTTAGTTGGTGTTTTCTGCTTAGTTTTTGTTTCTAAAAGGAGATCATTAATCTTTTAATATTGCTTGGTGGGCATCATTGTTGCATTATAGGTTAGGAACCATATATTGATGTTTGCTTCTTACCACTGATTTGCTTTATTTTCTTTTCTTTATAGTGTATTTTCTATTGTTCATAATTTTTTTATTTTGTTTGGCCTGGATTTTCCTTAGTGAGTTTGTATCCAAGTTTCTTTCATTTTCTGTGGTACTGGTTTTTGTTACTAGTTGTTGTTATAGGTTTTATTTCAGTATTTGAGCTAAATCTTTGAGTGTATAGTGTTATCAGGTGCTAGGGAGACTACTATATTGTCCAACTGTCAGATCTGTTGTGCTTAATCTATTATGCCTTCTCTCGGCTGTCGACAGAGGTGATAAAGAACCCACTAACAGTCCCAAGGAAAAGAGAGAAAGAGATGGGAAAACATGTCAGATTCGTTGGTCATCTCCCGGTGTCGTTCCAGAGGTAAGTTCTCGCAAACAACGTATCAGACTGATTTTCTACCTTCCATTGCTACCTGGCCTGAATGGTTTTGATATTTGATATAGCGAAAGAGCTTTATTTCTGTTAGCAAATGTGAGATGGCTACTCAATTGTCAGTTAAACACATTTTAAATGCTAAAATCACGCACGGAACCCACATCGCTGAATTCGTGTTCTTCCTTTAAAAATGGCTCAAAACTTGCTTTGTGAACTGCTTGATTTGTGTTTTTCATATGATCCATGGCAAATCTAACACAGTCATCCATTTCAGTCGATTTCGTGATTGACCCTTCAATATATTTGTTGTTATTGGGATGTTTTTGCACTCCTCCATTGCCCTGATTCAGCATGTACATGTAAATTTCAGTACAAAAATAACAAAAAAAATAAAAATAAAATACAAAATGGTAAAATAGCAATTCATCTTTCGAATGGGTACATCCATCGATACCAAACAAGTCCACAAATGAAGGCCTCATCATCCAGATGAACCATGTTGTGCATGCTTATTTCAAAAAATCCAGTCGGGAAATACTTTTCGAGAAAACATATTTCCTCTTCAATCATCCACTTAGCCTTGTTCAGATAATCTCTGCTAACGACCTTCGAGCACAACAATCTAAAATACAAACTGACTTGTTGAAGTGCAGTACACATGTCTTTTTTTCCTGGATGGCATGTTAAAGCAGAACAAGTAATAAGTACCCCATAATCATATGATTTCAACCTGCTCCATATTTACATTGTTGCTCATATTCGACGAAAAGCCCGTAAGAACTTACAGTATTTTTAAAATCTGACAAAAATCAGTTTTTTCTTCTTTGCTCAAACCGAACACCGGAACCATCTCTACTCATTTCTTAGTTTTCTTCTCTTTCCACTATCCACAATGTAGGTTATTCTCCTTCAATTTGTTACGATTATTCCATACAACAATAACCTTATTATCCTTATGGAAGATAGTGTAAATAATGTGTTTCATGACGTTTTTTTCGTATGCATCACGTCGACACAATATCGTATGGTCAAGGCAAAATACGACTCAAGTTTCCAAATAATACACTTCTTATAGAAAGCACATGTGACAAGATCAGAATCACCATCTTCTTCATCAGACTGATATCTTTTTCGTTTAACTACCTTGCGGGTCACTAACTTACTAGGTGTGTAATGGACATCGACAACTTCTCAAGTGATTGCTCTCCGGTTATTCTCCGTGGTGAACTTTTTATGCTCCTCTGTCACTAATCCCAAGGGAGTCCCGTACCTAAATGGGTGTTTTTTCTTCAAGAAAATATGATAGATAGTGTACACAATCTTGCTGTCGTAACCTAGATGATTACTTCAAGTCTGGTATGTGCAGCAAATACTTGCACAATAGCATGAATGGTACATCCACTTAAAAAACTTTGAGCAGGAAAATCATGAATCCCAAACATCAGAGTTGCTTTCAGTATAAAATACTCTCTTTTAAAAGAATCAAAAGCTAGTGCCTTTAGATTCCAAAGAGCTTTCAGCGAGTTGAACGGATGCATAAAAACATCAATGTCTTGACCCAGTGACTAACAGAGATGATCTGGAATTCAGACTTCATACATATAAAAGGTGAAAGATTATAAATTAAAAGGAAAGGCCAACACCTCCAACTCAAAGTCTGTTGACCGTGAGGATCAAACTTATCCGTTGATATTCCAAGCCAAACATTCTGCCTTCCAAGGAAAACAAGGAAAAATTTCTTTTCATTGTCGCCCATTGAGCTGAATCGATTGGATGACGCATATAATCAGATGAAACTTCCGCTTGATCGTGCCACAATATTGCTTCTGATATCCAAGGTAAAGAATACATTTTCTTTAGTTTTTCATCTATAGGAAAGTATCTCAACACTTTACAAGATTCATTTGACACCACAAGACCATCTTTAGTAGCTTTCACTTTAAACCTCAGAAGTTTTTATACCGTACACTCTTTTAAATATGCATTCTCCTCGTAATACAGAATGCAATGATTCTCACAAACTTGAATAGCCTTCACTTTCATCCCTAGATCCTTAAGCATTAACCTCATAGCATCAAAGTTTTTAGGCAAATTGTTAGGTTGCAGAAGCCACTTTCTTAACAAATCCAACAAACTGTTCACACACATACCCTAAATTTTATAAGTTTTCTTCAAACTATGCAGTTCTATAATTGCAGAAAGGGTGGTGACATTGTTTTCACATGCATGGTATGTACGACTTCTCTGTTGCTAATGATTTGTACTTATTATAACGCTTCTCGACATCTGGGTCTTCTACAAATGATTCTTCTCCAATTTGTGTTCCATTATGGTCATGATAAACACCAAAGGAAGAGTTAATAAAATCATTCAAATTCAAATCGTATGATTGCTTTCTTCGACTACCACCTTTGATACACACGTTTTTGTGTCTTATTTGTCTCATATTTAGATTGCTATTGTTCAATTTCTGTGATAATAGTATTATGTTTGTTGTGCTTTTATGTATTTTTGGAAGAATAAATAATTGTGGAAAAATTGTGCTTAAAAGTTATAAAGGAACCCCCAAGACTTTGGATAAAGGAACCCACACTTATGTTGAAGCACCCACTCTCTTTCATTTCAAATTGGAAACTTGGCGGGAAAACAATTCTCTTCTCAACTGAGTGAATATATATAGAAGATTTTAAAGGATTTAAGACAAGAAATAATCTTGCCTTATTTGAAAGAGACGTGCGTGGTTAGGAAACTTCAAAACACCCACAAAATATCGGCAAAATATTGCGTTCTCATTTCAAGCCGGTTTCAGATATTCTTTCCTTTTCACGAAAGTTTGTTTCCCTCTCATTGTTAGAAAAAACTATGAAACAACGAGATATAATCAAACATGGGAGACAAAACAACATCACGAGTTTATTTAAGGAAGAAAAATCAGATCGAGAATAAATCTCATAAAAGAAAATATTGTCGAGATTTGATTCTCATTAAATAAAGAGATTTGAGAATATTTGAAGGTTGTATTATAAATAGAGTCGAGAGGGGAGGCTGGCTTGGCGAGAAATCAAAGAAATCAAAAATTCAGAAATTAGGGTTCTTGATGATGAAAAGAAGAAGAAGAAGAATAAATTACATCTCAGAACTGTTGCTGAGAGTTGCATATGCTTTCATATGCAATACCTTTTGCAACAGTTTCCTAAATAAATATCAGTGACATTTTCTCGGGTTTAGAAACAAGTAGGTCGAGACAATTGGCTGAATCCCGTGAAACCATTTCATAGAAGTTCATTGATCTCTTCTTTTTATAAAGCAAATCGACTATTCTTCTTCTACGGCACCAGAAAGTAGTTTTTTTTAACTGCACTTGAAGACGTTCTTCTTGCTACTGCACCAGAAAGGCGTCGTTAAATCATAAAAACTATTTTGTAAGCAATTTCAATTAATGAATACAATGGTTCATGATTTTTCTTCTTTTTTTTTTCTCCCTGAGTAGTTAAATTCTTTTTAGGGTATAAGAGGAAATTATTTTGATGAGTATTTTTATTATTTAATTTCTTAGACATACATTACTCTTTTTTATTTGTGCTTTTAATGACTAATAATTTCTCTTCTAAATTTCTTTGATTTAATTGTTTTGAATAGTCTTTAGGATGTTGAATTTTTATAAATGAAGGAGATTATATCTTTGTGAGACGAAGAAAGTCATATAAATAATTTTAAAACATTATATTTTTCAAAACATGAGATTGAGTTCAATAAGGTTTTGAATAGTATGAGAGTATTTTGTTTAGGATATTAAGTTTGAATTACTAACATCAGAAGCAGTGGAATCCAAAACCCTAGATCTTTCTTTTTCTTAGTTAATTAAGTTGTTTAGTTATTTTATCTTTTAAATTAATTTCGTATATTCATCCATAATATTGTTAGCATAATAATTGATTAAAACTAGAAATTGCACTTCTGAAATCCCTCTGGAACAAACCGTGCTTGTATACTGTCTCATCGACAGCCGTGCTCTTGCGGTATCTTAAGAATCCCATCAAGTTTTTGGCGCCGCTACCGAGGATTTAGAAGTTGTGAATTTTAATTTTTCTTTAATTTTGTATTAATTAGTTTAGGATTTATTTTTATTTTTATTTATTCGATTTTACTTGGGTATTTTTCTTATTTTTGATGTACATCAGACACTTTACATTTATTATAGAATAAAAATTGCCTTCCAAAAAAGGTAAGTATCCAAGTTTTTATTTTAGTTTATTTTGTACATAACTATATTAGGAATTTTTTATTTGTAGATAATTTTTATTTTTATTTTATTAAAAAAAAAACACATGTGCATACACATCATTCGCATTGTCCGCTACCGAATTTCATGAAAACACGTGGAATAGTACGCTGAACCCTCTAGGCGTTATCAGTCGAAACTTCACAAGCCTTATCCTTGTACCTTTGATCAGTCAAAACTGTAGGTATATTTTGCTAAGGTAACTTGAGCCTACCCAATTGTAGTTGACCTTGCATTTGCACGTGCACCAAAAAAAATGTTGAACTGGTATTATGAGGACCAATACAATGATTATTGATTCGAATTTCAAAATAGACATTACCCATGCTATGACCATAGTGTGGATAGTACTTGGGACCACTACCAACCCTCTGGAGGTTATGGTTCATACCATAGTGATCCCAATTTCTATTCGCATGCTCACCAGTCGTACGAACGGGTAAACGTGCAATATTATACTGAGCAAAATGTTTGTTATTCTTCTTTGGAGGATTTAATTAAAAAGTTGATACCTAACAGTTCTTATGATCAAAGTCTTTCTTTAGAAGATTCACTCAAGAAGTTGATTGAAAGTTCACGTAGGAGTGACATTTTTATGGAGAAATTTTATAAAGAGTCACATAGGGATGATTTAGTCAAACATATACCCCATAATTCTTCTTATGAAAGTCCATCCTTAGAAGATTCCCTCCGACGCTTTATGGAAACTTCACAAATTATTGTTTCGTCTGATTCTTGGAATGATAAACTCAATCAATTAGACGGAAGATGACAGAAAGACTTAAATTTTTAAGTACTACTCTCAGTGAACTTAATAACGTTTAGATGAGGAGAAAATTGAAGAAAAACGGTCAGCTGCTAATATTGCTCAAAATAAACTTAATTGCTAAAGTAGTGTTTCCAGTTTTACCCTTGATAATAATGATAAATATTTACCAAATCTAGAGGATAAGGTTAGAATTGAAAACACTACTTGTTTACATAAGGTTCAATCATATTCATAATTTTATGATGATGATGATAGTGTTGATGAAGAAATTGAAATTTGTAGTCATAATGACGAGGACATTGTCACAACTATTTGTAAGCAATTTTCAATTAATGAATACAATGGTTAATGATTTTTATTCTATTTTTTTCTCCATGAGTAGTTAAATTCTTTCTAGGGTGTAGGAGGAAATTATTTTTGATGAGTATTTTTATTATTTAATTTCTTAGACATACATTACTTTCTTTTATTTGTGCTTTTAATTGACTAATAATTTCTCTTCTAAATATGCTTCGATTTAATTGTTCTGAATAGTCTTTAGACTGTTGATTTTTCATAAGCGAAGAAGATTATATCTTTGTGAGACGAAGGAAGTCATATAAATAATTTTAAAGCGTTATATTTTTCAAAACTTGAGATTAAGTTCAATAAGGTTTTGAGTTGTATGAAAGTATTGTGTTTAGGATATTAAGTTTGAATTACCAACATCAGAAGTAGTGGAATCCGAAACCCTAGATCTTTCTTTTTATTAGTTAATTAATTTTTTTAGTTATTTTATCTTTTTAATTATATTCGTACATCGATCCGTAATATTGTTAGCACAATAATTGATTAAAAATTAGAAATTGCACTTCTGAAATCCTTATGGTACGAACCGTGCTTACATACTGTATTATCGACAGCCGTGCTTTTGCGGCATAACTTAAAAATTCCATCAGCCTTCCCCTTAAAACGACTTTTTGAAGCACCATCCGCTTTCTCACCATGTAAGTGCCAAGTGGTGTGTGTCTCGTCGACACCATTCTCGTACAGATAGGTCCTAACCATTGAGAGTTCAAAATATTTTCTATTTTCACACTTCCTACATGGGCAAGCACACGACTTTAAAGAAGTACCATTTTCCATTAAGTAATCAATGAAATCTCCCTTGTCTATATACTGTGCCATATATGTTTTGTTCACGCATCCAAGCTTTATTCACAAAATCTGACATCCTAGTGTAGATGGTGGATTTTTAACAAAGGATAAAATAGTAAAATCATCTCAATCCAACAGTAGCTACAAAGAAATAATATAATTTTATCTATGCTATTGACCCAACATCAAAAACATAAGATTTTTATTTTACATTCCGCAAGAGAAATAAAATATCAAATGATCACTACTGGCATCTCATACTGATCCTGTAGCCTCTCTGAAAATACACATACGATATTAGAGCCTCACCCTGCTGAGCTCTCAATATTCTACTTATAACATTAGTAATGTACAACTCAGTGCTTACTCCTCTACAATAATAAGGAAGTTCCTAGATGAATTAATCACTAGTATAGAGTATCATTGTCCTCAAAGTATCACCGGTGTTGATTACAATTCTTTCCCTGATGATCTCTCACTATACAGAATAAGCATCCAGAATACCTTTTTGTTCCTGATTGGATGTTAATGCTCCTAGATAGATTGCCTACTAGTATAGAACAACTTAATTCCTCTTTATATTCTATGGTTGAATATTTAGAGTGATTTTTACATCAATATTCAGACTTTAATTGAATAACATTGATTGGTCATAACGCATAACGAGCTGCGCACGGATGCACTAAGTCGAAACATCACACTTTCGTGTAGGCACTAAGTCGCCGTCGCGCCAAATGAAAATCTAGGGCTCTAATAATGATTGGTTCAGCTTAAACAATACACAATTTCAATGTTGGTTGCATTAAAATCCTAATATCAGTTGAAATACAACAAAACCCTAATACTGGTTTCTGACACGTCGTCATGTCACCTTGCAAAAAAACGTGACCATGGGTGTGGAATGAGGAAAAATGTTCTAAACAACATTTGTTCCAATAAAAGTCTACCACGATATACTAAAAGCGCATCCCATTACAAATAACAGTCTAGGAGATATGATCTAAACCCTAGATAAACTACAAGCTGAAAACTGTCTGAATTTCATCTGGAAGGTTACTGGTTGCTCCGTTTGACGGCTGAAATGAGCAAAAAACCAAAATCCTTTCGAGGAGGGATGTATCTCTCGATCTTAGGATTCCGAATTGGGGCTGATCATCGAAAAAAAAACATCATATGAAGAATCTACAACGTTTTTACTGAAGGACGTCATGTCTGAAATTTTCACCCATGGGTCTAAAAAACTATAATGCTCTTCAAAACATCGGTCGAAGAGCATGGAAGAGAAAGAGATAAAATGATAAAGAAAATAGGGGATTTGTGGGACCGCCGCCAACCGGCCGGTCTCCCTTGGCCGGTCCCACTCCCATATTCTTTTTCCCAAAATTTTTATTATTGTATATATATGTATTATTTTAGAATTTCCTCTTTCCATTAAAAATCTTATGCTTTTTCTATCAAAGCCTAAACTCTATTGCTTCAAACGCATAGCTCTGGACATCTAAAGAGAGACGACATGGTACACGAAGTATAGTCCTACTGACTACCAAATTCGTGCTTAATCAATAATTGGACCCACGCTTGACCGGTCCCAACACTTTGATCGGTCCTCCCTCTCTGGGATTCTCCATTTTCTCTACTTAGTCTCTTCACTAGCCACTCATCTACCATCGGTCGTCTGGAATCGCTCATCCACCATCGGTCATCTGGCATCGCTCATCTACCATCGCTCATCTACCATTGGTTATCTGGCATTGTTCATCTTCCATTGACTTATCTTCCATATTAAGGTTTAACTCAATTGGTCCCGCTACCAGTATTTAAAATAACCTCAGTTTTGTCCTACTCTGACGAAACTAAATATTTTACAATTTGCTAACACTCACTCGACTTAGTGCTCGCACGACCAAGCGCTCACGCGACTTGAGGCTCGAATGACAAGCATCATTCAAGTATTGTTGCTCCTCAGCTGACATGATGATACGACATAACTACTAGTGTCAGTATTATCCAGAATCTCTACATTCACAATCTATTAAGCATCACTGCTTGTCTCAGCACACAACCAGTGCTTTACTCATTGAGTCAACATGCTAGACTCATCAACACGCTAAGACTGACAGTCTAGCTTGGTCAACGATTGACCAATTTTCTACAAAGTAGACTCAACCATGCTCGAGACATCAATTATGACACATGGGGGGGATATTCACTAGGGTTTTGGTCTGGAGGCCTACAACACGTGTTGTGTAACGATACACCCACGACGAGAAAGTAAAAAGTCGTGTCGACAGTTGAAGAAGTAAAGGGAATAGTGGTTGCACAACTTCCAAGTCCCACTCACACGACGGAGTCGGTTTTCACCATGATTTCCACTTCTCCACTCTTCCACTTCTCTACAACTGTCACCAGTTACGAGATCAATGTGTTAACTTCTTCTGCTATAAATAGGTTCTTCAACCCATCGACACGGGACAAGAGTTTTATCTCATAAGCACTTGAATGATCACAGAGCTATCATTTTGTCTTTACAACAGTTCAAACACATACAACCATCGAAATTCAATTCCATTGATCTTAATACTCTCTTTGTTTCCCTCCCTACAGATCAACCCTTCTCCTTCCTTTGTGACTGAAACGAAACCGGAACGGTCATTTCTTGATTTAGGCCAATTTCGTACAGATTGATCTCTCGAATCTTAAAAGTACTTCTACAGTACAAATGTTTGGTGTTTAAGCGATTTGATCTCACAAGTATTAACCTACTCGATCACTCTTTCCATTTTACCCTTCAATTGTTTTTACCCACAAACACCTAGATACAAACAAGTAAAATATTATGTCTTATTAATCTAAGTTCATCAATTAAACCTAAAAGTTTCACAGACTACAGTAGATACAATTCACAATGACATCTACAATCCCCAATTTCTAAAATTAATAAACCCCTAGATGTTGGAAAACTATCGATTAAGAGAAAAATAAATGAAATACCTTAGCTAAAGATAACGCAAAAGAATCGATAGATACAAAAAATTTAATCAAAGTCAATCCTTCTATGATAAATCGATTAAACTTAAATCTTTAGTGCAATAAATGTTTCACAGAAGAATCTATTGATTCATTTTTGTTGATGAGGTTTTATGCAGTTGAATCTCAAAGTGGATTTGATGAATTTTCCAGTGAAATGGGTGGCGGCAGGGAAAAACCATGAAGTCGATTAAATGTGAAATAAATAAAGGGGAAAGATAGGATGTAGTAATGTATGATCAACTGTTTTTCTATCAACATATTAACTTGTTTTATCTTCCTCTCAACTGACTCCTATTCTAATTTTCAGACATATTAAATCAAAAACTAATTTGAATGATTTGATTTTGTTTTCTGATTTTTGATAATTAAAAAAAATAGTTATAATATGAAAAAATGTTGGAGAAAAAAAAGGAATTGTTGGGATGTTGTGGTTCATCTTGAACGTGAGTAGAAATTGGGCGCAAATAATAGTAATAGAGGGTAACAAAGTACATTGGCATTTTAGGTTGAGGATACAAGGGCAATTGCCTACAACCCTCCTGAATCTCAGTAACAGATACCAATTATAACAATGATTTGTCACCGATAAATTTTTTATAATGATGATACGACGTTTCAGAAAAATTAACCGTTAGCAAAACGACTATTATAAATTTCTTGATTTCGTGTAGTGTCTTCAGCATCGACTACCTCGTGTTGAACGACAACTAACGGAAGTGAAAAGGACTAAGGTTCCATGGGTCCAAGTCTGAAATCATGAGTGTACATGATGCATATACTGCAAAGTACAATTGATCAGCTGCAAATAGTAATATTAATCAATCAATCGATACACGTTTGTTTCACATGGCAGAGTTTGATGCTTTTCACATCAATCAGGATCGTTAATCAAGGCGCGCGCAGTCGTAATAGATGGGGCCAAAATCTTAAAACAAAACAAAAGACACAAACCTACTAGTCTCACCATCTCATTACAGTTTGATTTCTTAGTCATGTACGCAAGTAAAAGACATCTCATGTGATATAAGAGTTTATGAATGATTCTTAAATAAGTAAAGATAGACGGTTCTTTGTACTGTTTTTGATCAATGCCTCTATGATTGCCACGACCTCTCTCTTTCTCTCTAAAGAAGTTTGTCCCTAAAACCAATTAATTCTCACTCCCGCTATGCCTTTGATTCAATCTTATTCGCCTCTCCCAAAAACAAAAGAAAGATAGTAAAATGTGTCGCATGTACAATATGTGTACCATTTGCATATAATGCAGTGCGGAATGTTTTGGTGGAATAGTAAGTTAAACGTAGTTTTGTTTAATGCGACGGCTACTCACCGAAGGATATCTGATTTTATGAAGCTTGATACGGAAAATGCAGTTCGAAAGTAATGCAAGTTATATTAATTGATCGGCATATCAAAGATAAATACAGCGTATGTTTTTTAAATTAATAGCTTGGGTCATCTTATTTTATTGATTTACATAGATAGACTATTAATTCAACGAATTAAAATGTTATTTTTACAAGTTTAGTTGGGATTAAGGAGCTTTATTATTTTAGAAAGATTATTCACGTAATTTTGAAGAGTTATTTTTTTTCTTCTAAAAAAGTTAATTATATTGTAGAGTAAATACTATTAATGCAATGCAACCAACAATTTTGCAAAATCTAGCTCGAAGTGTATGACTTCCACTTTGTATATTCCGGCTGCTGTATTTTGGACGGATTGGAATCGCACGAAGCCAGGAACACAACAGGTTTTTAGAAGACAGGATTCAAATATGAAGCAAGTGAAATTCCAAACCTATCAGTAGTGTAAAAACTACGAGGAGTTGAACGGGTGTCTTTGGATGCTTCCCCCATGAGCTACCAGATCTTTACTTCGTAACATAGTCATTTGTTTTATGCTGTACGTGGGGCTTTTCTTCTTATTGGTTGGGTCTCCTTTTGGTTTGTTGTTGTTTTTTTTCCAGATCTGCATGCTATTTAAGCTGATTTTGGCTGTTTAATCTAAATCTTAGCTTTGCTGATCAAAGAAAAAAAAATAAAAAAAATTACAATTCATGTAAATTTTCTTTGAAGTTGTATGTTGGTCTCTTCTACAAATAGATCATGAAGTGAGTAACTCAAGTTCTTGTACATTTTTAAAGGTATTTTTTGATCTTTGCATTCCAAATTAACACGTTGCACTTGAAATTTTCGACCAAAAACACAACTGTAATAAACTGATAGAACCCTGGAAAGGCTCATACAGTGAATTCACATGGATAGAATGCACGACATCTTCAAAATAGAAGTTGTTGGTTTATTAAATGTCCGCTCCACAAGAATCGACCCAAAGTGATAAAATAAGGTCCGGGGTATTTTCGCCGTCATATGCCTACAGACGAGCGGATCCAAAATTCTACGTCCCGTAATTAATGGGTAGGCTAATATGTCACGTGTTAAGTGAAGTCATCTAAGTTTGACCATATGTATGGATATACCCACACCTACACCGACACGGACACAAAAAAATCTAGCACAAGTACTGAGGCAGAGGTGTGTACAAAGTAAGAAGAGAAACAGGGGAAACTGCAAATCAATCCATATCAACAAAACAGATCATAATATTTTGAAAAGGGAGAAACCTCCATTGTCAAATCAAGAATCATAAAGAGATAATATAATCTTATATGACAGAACTTTCAAAAACATCTTGGAAAGTGATGAAGTCTTAGCTCATCGTAGAAACAAAATACTTATTAGATTAAAAACTACTAAAACATTTTGGATACCAGTCTAAAGATACTCAATTAAATTACAACTCAATTCTTACAAAAATGAGAGGCAGATATTAATAATTATCATTATTACTATTAATATTATATATAATTAAACAATTACTACACGTCTAAATGGTAAAAGGATTTCTCTTTACTTTAATCTCATTCAACTCTACCCTATTACTACTACAGATAGCCAGAGAGATTCATTTTAACTAACAAAGGATGAAATGATCAAAAAAGAAAGATGATTTCAAAGAGTAAGATCGATCTACATATATAGAGTACATAGACGATGATGGTGACGATTTTTAACCAATTTAAACTAGCTAGCAGCTAGGGTTCTACATAAGTAAGCTCCTAATAATGGCAGCTTGAGCACTACTAGTGTCTGTTGTTGCCAAAAGCTCTGATAATCTTTCGCTTAAGTCGTCAACTTCTCTGTGTAAGTTTCTAATATAATTGCACGTCTCTTGTAGAACCTTTGCTGCTGATACCTACACAGACCAAGTAATTAAATGTAAAAAAAAAATCTAATTAAGTAGAAGCTGGCTGGTTAGCGATCCTGTTTATGAGTAAATATATATCAACCGTTTACTTAGAACTGTTGGTAAGTGCATGAGAATCAACAACATCTCACATCATAGGCAAATTATATATACATCTAGTATGAAAGAAAAGAAAGAAGAAGAAGAAATGTAGGTAATGGTGATGATGCCAATGATAGATAGATAAATACCTTTTCAGAGTTACGGCTACGAAGTTCAGGGAGAAGTTGTTGTAACTTGGATACAAGATCATTGATTTGATCATCTGAGATCCTTGAACCACCTGACTGCCTTGAACGAGATGATCTACTTCTGCTAGACATGATAGAAGGTAAATGTCTTCTTAAAGAAGTAACTAGTACTAGTCCTTAATTATATGGTAATTAGGTAGTATGCTCGCTGGCTGGCCTGTGATGATAAGCTTACTTGGAACAATGATGAGTTATATATATATATATATATATATATATATATATATATATATAAGCACGACCTTTGATAATCCTTGAATAACTACTTCGCGTACATTATTAGGAAGTGAAGTGATATTCAATTAATAAGTGATTGAAGAAGTTGAAGAAGAAGAAAATGGAAAAAAGAAGAAAAAAACAGAAAAACACCCAGTAATGTGTGCTAAAGGAGAAAGCAGAATGGAAGACAAGTGCATGGGAGAAAGAAGTGGGCTAGGTTGCTTTATATATAGTCGTTATTTGTTTGTGAGCGAGAGAGAAAATATACGCCATACTGTCCCCTCATCAGTTTATGTATGTCCTGAAGCTGGGGTTTGGAGATTTCATGATCTAATAGCAGCACCTAGGGCCCTTTAATAAATTAATTGCCAACAAAAGGAATAATTAAAATTAACAACAATAAAAATAAATAATGCGTTTTGTATTTGTTTGGTAAATAAAAATGGGAGTCCAGTTTTTGGAATCTTTCCCATTTATCAACTTCACCGGGCCGTGCTAATTTAGGATATTTACTAGAGTAATTCTGGCGACGGTTAGTTTACTAGAATTTGTTAGAAAAGATTTCTAAATATTTTTTACATAAAAAAAAGGATTTCGATATATTATGAAGATATAATAATACACATAGATAAGATAATAATTAGGTGATCAATAAATTTGATTTGGAATAGTAGTTTACAAATATTACATGTTATTTCATGTTTGATCCCATTATAGACACAATTTTTACCGTAAAATTCTACATATTTTACTAGTTTTGTTTTAATTGGGTTTCTATTTATATATATATTTTTTTTGCGTTAAAAAAAATTACAACGACTACAAATAACTGTTTGATAAAATTATTATTAGAAATTATTAAATTTTATAAAAAATAAAAATAGTAAAGATTGTTTTGTTTTACATAAATTGTGTAATCACTAACAGGGATAACGAGCAGAAGATCTCTTGCATGAGCATAGTATGATAAAAAAGAAGCAGACAACTCACTCCCATTACTCGGAACTCCCGGGTTTTTCTGAGAAGATTAACCCTTTTATCTCTTGCACTGTTGTATGGCGTGGGATTTGCATAGTTGACTAGTCAAAACTCGTTTTGGCCACACTCTTTAGATGGCGTAACATAACACGTGGAATGTCATAAACATCTGCGTTACACACACCGACCCGACCCTCGGCAACCATCTTTATATTTTATTTGATTTCTTTGGAGTCTCCAGATGAGGTAAGCTCAGCTACCGTTAAAGTTGAATTTTAAGTGTTCACGTTATGGCACACCCCATATTTCTTTCTTATCCTCGTTTTTTATTTTCGTCTACCATCAAAAACACAGAAAACAAAAGCCTCTATATCCATAAAGAAAAAAACAGTTCCATAACAAAACCTATGTAGAGTATTTTTCTCATTTCTTTCTTTTCTTAGCTAATTCATAATTCATAGAATTTGGATACCCGGCAAGGTTATAACTTTTTGTGTCCGTCGTTAGCTTCTTTTTTTTTCGGATTTGATGGATACTTAACACTCAGCACAAACTTTGACCGGAAAAGCATATAGCCAAGGTCTCGTAAAGATTACCATTATCAAGAGGCTTGGTTTAGCTGCATTTAAGATTTTTAGCTAAGCTAACGACTTAGTATAGTGCTTGCTCCAAGAGAAACAATTAAGAACGGCATTGGGGTAGTGCTAAGTTCACTGACTATATAGGGATAAGGCTGTTTGGAAAACTAGGGTAACTGTTCATTTAGGCTTTAAAAGACTATAGAGACAATAAAGGGGGAAGAAGCCGGTAAGGATTACAAAATATAACTAGTGGAGAGTATACGAGAATCTAATTAGCACAAACAGGTTAACTAATTAGAACCCTTACAAAGAAATAACTGCTAGTATTTTTAAACCGATAAATGGTGGTCCACATATTGCAAAAAAATAGAAAAATGGTGGTCCATATGAAAAAACAAGAAGGGGCTAAAATTTTGTAATAGTCTATATCCGGGTGTCCTTTAAGGGTTTGGTTTGGTTAGTTATTAAGGTCTAAAAAAGAAAACGTTGATAAGACTAATGGAATCATTAAGTACGAGAATCATATATCATTCAGACCAATCAACAGCAAGTTGAGCAGAGATTATCCATTATTATTTTCAAAATTGTTAACTTTAATAATCTCACTAACTACAATTAGAATGGAGTTCATGTTACATTTACGAATAAGCATTATTTTTATTTTTATATTTTTATCTTTTCTATTTATTTTTAAATTGATTCACAGATGCTAATTACATTATGGTCATGCCATTGAGTGATATTCGGGTTCATTTTTTTACTTGCGAGATCAGTAGTGACTATTAATTGCAACAATGATAAAATTTTTGAGGATGGAATTCTCAAAATTAATAAGGAGGTAGTTAAATGAAAATTTCTAAATTTTTTAGAAAGTTCTTAAACTATGAAACAGCGATACTGATAAGGGATACAGGGATTTATCAGTTATTAAAAAAAAGGGAAATACGGGATACGTATAGTTATTAAAAATATTTTATTATAATATTAATTTATTATAGTAAAAAAATCACACAAAATAAAAAATCTCATACATATTATTTGGGAATTGGAATAATTATATATAAAAGAACTATCTAAAATCTCACTCACCTATGACCCATCGATATTGTCTTTATCAAAGAGTACCGCTTCTAATTCTGGCTCGTCAAAACATAAACGGTCCAAGAAAAACTATAAATATATAGATGTTTTATATTTTTTATCATTGATAAGTACAAATATCTATAACACATAGATTTGCATATAAAATTTTAAATATATAGATTTTGTATATAAAAATATATGTCGAATAATTGGAAGTATCCCCTACTCTTTTTGTATTAAAAAGAAATGATACTTTAAATGGAGTATCATATGCGTATTCCTAGGATATCCCCAAATATCCGATACTGATACGGCGCTGATACGGATACCTCACCAATTTTGGAGTATCCGTGCTTCCTACTTCATAGTTCTCAAATCTATTGTTATTCGATAGAGATTCTAAGAGAATCTCCTAATCTCATTTGTTAGTGGATTTGCAATTCTCTAAAACTCCATGTTATTGGATTGAGATTTCTTAAGAGTCACTCAAACACCCTTATTATTAGATTTATATTTATAAGTCATGGATTTGTAATTTTAGAGACTTTGGAGGACTTTATAAGAAAATAGACATGATAAAAATCTCTTCCAAATAGTTGAGATTTATGGAGACTTTGAAATTTGGTTTATTTTCTCATAAGCATCAAATCTTTTATTTATTTATTTTACAATGGTCTAGCATCCAGACTCTATCTGTTTTACATCCACTATATACTCATTTTCTTTCGTTTGTGTAGCGTGTTAGTACTTTGTCTGGCCAAGAGAAAAAAATATTGACTGAAAAAAAACGAAGAAAAATAAGAAAAGAAAACACAGATGGTGTGATACACATACTAAAAGTTTTTAACAATTAACACGTATTTTTATGATTTATTCACTATACAATTTTGTTAATATTGTAACTTGCATAGTAAAACAGTTGGTAGATATTTTAAATCTTTGATTAGATATTATACATTTTTGTCTCTACAAATCACAAGTACTCTCTAAATTTGTATCTGTAGGTCAATGACTTTCTATAATACTCTCATAAAATCACTAGAAATCTCTAGATTTCCAGAGAATCTCCAGGAGTCGTTCAAACAAAAAATCTATGAAAGTCTATAGAATTCTCATTTGACTACCTCCCTGTGAGTAGCTTAAACTCTACCAGAAGAGCGTACGTGCGCTACACGTATATAAATACTGATTTTTCATTTTAAAACAATTTTACGCACAAAGTTTGTTGAAATTTTAGGGAAAAAATGTGTACAAATAGCAATGAGATATAAATATGTTAAAAAGTAAAAAATTGATAATCTTATTTATGTTTGTTGTATAGATAATTTCAAAGGCTTTCTGAATATATAAAATTTATCAAAATCCGATATATAATTCGAAAGGTATGATATTTTTAAATTTCGATATTGATTATTATAAAAATGATATTTCTGGTAATACGGAAAAATTAATCCAACAGATGATACTATGAAAATCTAACGAATATAATCAATAGTTCACATATAAAAAAATTGAGTTTTTTAATCCAACGGACGAATTTTAAGTTTAAAAAATTTAATAGTTAAATTTTATAAAATAAAAATTGGTTAGTATTTTTTATTTATGGTTATTTTCGTTAAAAAGGGGAGAAATACATGCATGTTTATAATGTACCACTTTCTTAGATAACTACACTGGTAGTCGTTGGCTCATAATTATACACGAAAAACTTCAACATAGAGAGTTATCAAATTCTATAAAAGTTATCAATCAAGCAGATCCAATCCAGTAGTTTTGATTGTTTTGTTTTATATATTAAAACTATTGAACCTATGGAACATACTTAAGTTAGCTAATATGTGCTCTAGTAGCACCCAATACTGTTCTTCTTTGGGAAACTGTTAGCCCAACATTGATGAATCTGTCAACTTCAGGGTTATTTAATTCTACAAAATTATAATTATAATCACCATCTATATTAGTTAACTTAATGCAATTAAACAGACTTGTTGATGGTATCTCCCACAGAATAAACTTTAATAAATAAAAAAGTGTCAAGTTGATTAATAAAATTCTAAAGGATTCTAAATTAAATACCTAGTTTATATGAATGAATACTAATTGTCACCAATACCATATATGCATATTAATAGAATTTGTATCCGTACAAATGATTCACATGCATTTGTTTGGATGCAGATGAAAAGCCGAGCATTTAACCGCAATCGAGACCCGATTATCATTCCATATATACAGTCTTGGTTTTCCATATATGGTGACACCCATGTAAGTTTGTTAGTTTATCATATCTCCTATATACTAGTTTTGTACTGGTAAAATGGCTGATAATTGTATATGTAATTCGATACTAAAGTAGATAAGGCACCCTAACGTTAAAGCTTGAACAAATTTTTGCTCCAACCTAAAAAGAATGACTTGTTATTTGTTTCTAATATTCACATATTTTTTTTCTATCTTCTTTTAATATGAAAATAAATTTTATTTCAAATAATGGATTACGTATTCATGTCTTCTTAGACATTATAGGGAATCCAAGAGGATAATTATGCTCCATTTTCATTTACACACTGCCTATTAACGATATGCTTAGCTATAGCATCTGCTACATCATAGTATTTCTGTGCCCAAATTACACATCCAATTACTAAACTGAGAAAGCAAATTCACATTGTCAGCTATTGTATTCCTAGTAGTCCATTCTATTATATTAAAATTTCCATTTAATACAGAAATAAATTTTATGCTCCCCTTCAAAGTATAAATTCTGGATCCCTTTTCTTCTAGTACATACCACCGACTCTAGAAATGTTCTGGTCTCGCCTTACTAAATATTTAGTGCTGATGTTAGACAACTTTTAATTCCATTATTTTCATGTGCATCAGTTTGAATAACTAGACCCGAACTAGTAGCTACTGTGGCTTTAATAAAAGAAGCATCAAAATTCAACCTGACAACATGACTTATAAGACCATGGAACAACATACCGGTTGTAATATGATGGTGCATATGGAAAAAGCGAAATGTAAGAGTATTTGATAACAAAACGAAGAGTTTGGTAACCCTCGTTAGAAACGTTAAACTTCAAACGTTCTTTTGGGCCGAATCAAACACAAGGATGTTAGGCCTAACGGTAAATATAGTGATCGCTTTATGAGATTCCTTATTTCATAACTTTTGATTTTATTTCTAGATTTTTGACCGGCTTTTAGCTGCTTTATATTACCGTTTGTATTCATTGGGTTGAGGTACCCCTCTTAAGTACCTTCTCTTTTCAATAAATTTTTTCTTTTCCGATCAAAAAAAAAGATCATGTTCATTTTTATTATCTAACTTGGATATCTAACTGTATTATTACTTTATAAAATCCGTCCCTAATGAGTTTTCTAACTTGTTGCACATTAGGTTGGACCTGTTCAAACACCACCAGACATTTGGGTTTCTAACCAGATGATTTGAAGTATAAAAATCTACAACATGTGATTTTGCATGTTGAAAATATAAGCTGAAAAATCAAAAGAATTTCGATCAACATTCTTAATATCCAATGCATGGATACCGTCGCTGTAACTAAAGAAGAATCCCAAACAGGAAGAACAAACTCAACCATATACAAGTTAATCAAATGTTAAAGAAGAAATTAATCATAACTTTATTATCTTTCCACATTATTAGTTTTAATGTGTCGTCTAGTTAAAAACAACTACAATTTGGAATTACTTATTGGGTTTGACTAAATAAAAACTGGTTTAATGTCAAGAAAAACATCAAATATCACCGAATGGATGCTTGGATAACAAGATCTTATTTTCAGATACATATCGACATCACCAAAGAGAACCAAAAAGGATAATAGTACCAACGATGACATAACGTAGATCGCAAAACAGGAAACTAGACCAGGTACTCATGCACGTAAAGAAGCACATAAAACAGAGACATTGTAGATAGCTTACAACTGTGTCCAAAATACAGCAAAGACGGCGCTACCATGCACCATGGAAATGTATCTGTAAGACATGCGAGAAAAACACGCCTAAGGACACCAACAAAGTCTTTTTTAACAAATATGAACCTTCCTCGACCCAACTCCTATATCTTGTTGTGTTATCATTGTAGAAAATTGCTGAACTTGGGAAAACAACGTAATAACACATTGTACTTCTAGAACGTCTAAATTTAACCACTAAGCGTATATAAGTATAAATAACAACACGTGCGCGGCTATCTGACACAGAGGTACTAACCCAACTGTTAGAATTAAAAATGGATTATTACTTAAAATGATTTTTGATTATTACTTAAAATGATTTTTGTTACTAAATATATCTTAGTGGGATCAAGGATCACTAGTCCAAACTTGGGGTGGAAAAATAGAGCCATCAATTTTCACTTCTTAGTGAATGAGAAACCTTTGGTTTGTCCCATATTGGGCAAACCAAGGAGGAAGTTTATCCTTTTTACCACAAACGTTCTATATAAGGAAAAAGAACTAGTGGATTGGATATGGACTTAGGAAATGGACTAGTGGGCAAATGCACACATGTGCGGTGCGAATCGCACCGAAGCACCGCGGACCGCGGGCTTGCGGAGCTTGCGTGAGCTTTGGCGCGAGCCTTGGCGTGAGCCTTGACTTTTTACCGTTTGATAATCAAGAGTCTTCTTCTTCCTTAAAAGAAAAAACAAAGTCAGATTTTTTCTTACCCCAGTCGCAGCCACTGTCCTGACGACTTTTCACCATCTTCTTGCTTTGTTGTGCGCACTAGATTTATTTTTCTTTATCTTCCTCTACTGTTAAGTTCACAACGGGCCAACGAGACTGCTAACTGGGTTGGTATCAGGTGGTTTTATCCTGGATTCAAATTTGTCATCTCTAAAGGTATATCAACATCTTTATAAAGGTGTACCTGAAAAATATTGAGTTAAGGGCAGTCTGTTGAACAGGCGACTCCACTCTCCACCTCTCTGTGCTTGTGTGTTTTCTGAACTGTGCTATTTTGTTCTAACGATTAATCCCTTTCAAGTTTCTGTTTGGTTTGCTTACTGTTACAGGAAATTTCTCCAACATTTTTAACTCAATAATTTGTATTATTTCAAAAAATTTCTTCTGTAACAATGGTGAAGACTGATGTTGACAGACCTCAGAAATTTTCTGGAAAAGGACTTCAAGAGATGGCAGTCAAAAATGTTATTTTTCCAGAGTTTCCACATGCTAGATGAGATGGTTTTGAAGCCTTTTGATGAGTCTCTGAATGAACCTGAAAAATTACAGGACTTAGAAAGTTGGAAGAGAAGTAATTATATGGCCAAAAATCATATCTTAAACTGCCTAGAAGATGCTCTATATGATTTTTACAATGCTAAGGATAATTTTAATGCTTACAATTTAGGGACTGCACTACAAGACAAATATGAAGCAGAAACAGCAGGAAGTAAAAAATTCCTGGTTGCACGTTTTCTGGAATATAAAATGATGAATGATAAATCAGTGGTTGATCAGTTTCTGGAGTTGCAAAAAATTATTAATGAAATAATTGCTGAAGGAATGGTTATTGATGAAACATTTCAAGTTTCTGCTGTTATTGAAAAATTGCCAAATTCCTGGGTTGAATACAAGAGAAGACTAAGGCATGAAACTGGTGAAATTTCCATGGTAGAATTGGGCAAGAAAATCCAAGTTGAAGAATTGCTGTGTTCAAAGGACAAGAATGTTTCTTCTGCAAAAGACATGTCAAACAAAGCTCACGTCATCGAACACAAGTTTGGTAATCTAAGTCTGGACCACAACAAGCGCAAGCCTGGCCCGCAAAGAAAAGGTACATTTCAAAAACTAAAATCTGCTATTGGTAAAATTAAGGGAGCATGTTATGTTTGTGGTGTGTCTGGCCATATGGAAATTCATTGTAGAAAACGCAAAGATGCAAATTTTAAGAAATCAAATGTAAACTTAGTTGAAAGTAGTAAAAATGAGTTTTCTGGCACGATGTCTGAGGTTAACTTAGTTACCAATGTGAGAGACTGGTGGGTAGACTCTGGAGCTACCAAACATGTTTCCGGCAGTAAAGACATGTTCACTTCCTATCAGACGGTAGGAGAAGGAGAAAAACTCTATATGGGTAATTCATCTGCAGCACAGGTTGCAGGAAAAGGAAAAGTTTCGATGAAGCTCTCTTCCAGGAAAATCCTCACATTGAATGAAGTTTTACATGTACCAGACATCTGCAAGAATCTCGTTTCAAGTGGTGTGCTAGATGATAAGGGCTTTAGGATTGTATTTGAGTCTGCGAAAGTGATTATCACTAAGTGAAAGGATTTGTGGGAAAGGGCTATAAGGCTGAAGGCCTATATAAATTATCTGTAACCTCTGTTGAAGTTAATAAAATTGATTCTTCTTATGTTGTTGTCTCATTGAATATCTGGCATGGTAGACTTGGTCATATAAATTATAAATCAATGAACAAATTGGCAAACTCTGGATGCATTCCAAAATTAAATTTGGAATATGAACATAAATATGAAGTTTATGTAGAATCAAAATATGCAAAGAAGCCTTTTAAGAAAAATGTCCACAGAAATTCTAATCCCTTAGAGTTAATTCACTCAGACTTAGTTGATATGAAATCAATCCAAACTAGAGGTGGTAAAAAACGGTTTGTCACTTTCATAGATGACTGTACTAGGTACTGTCATATTTACTTGCTTAAAGGGAAAGATGATGCTTTAGAAGCATTTAAATTATATAAATTAGAAGTAGAAAACCAATTGAACACCACTATTAAAACATTAGGTCTGACCGTGGGGGTGAATATGTAATCCCTATAGGAGACTTTTGTGCAGAACATGGCATTATTCATGAGGTAACTCCTCCTTATTCACCACAATCAAATGAAGTGGCTGAACGGAAAAACCGAACCCTTAAGGAGATGATGAATGCCATGTTAATCAGTTCAGGACTACCGGCAAACTTGTGGGGGGAGACCGTCCTCTCAGCTTGCTATATCCTGAACAGAGTGCCCCTTAAAGGATCAATCAACTCACCGTATGAATTATGGAAATGTAAACAACCCTCCTATGGATACCTCAAAGTGTGGGGGTGTTTAGCCAAGGTCTCTATTCCTCCACCTAAGAGGACTAAAATAGGACCTAAAACGGTTGATTGTGTCTTCATAGGATATCCCGAACACACCACTGCTTATAGGTTTATGGTTGTGAGTTCTGAAAACTCAGAAATTGGCGTGAACACCATTATGGAATCTAGGGATGCTACATTTTTTGAAAATGTGTTTCCATTGAAATCTGAATCTCGCATGATATGTGATGATCCCCTAGATGTCCCTTCTTCTAGCCATATTTTACCGATAGAAGAAGATGAATCTGTTTATGAACCTAGAAGAGTCAAAGGACTTAGAATAGAAAAATCTTTTGGGCCGGACTTCATAACCTGTTTAGTTGAAACTGATCCACAAACCTATAAAGAGGCCATGACTTCTTCTGAAGCTCCATGGTGGAAAGAATCCATTATTAGTGAGATGGATTCTATTGTTCAGAATGAAACCTGGGAGATAGTATATTTACCTCCAGGGTGCAAACCCATAGGCTGTAAATGGATCTTCAAGAGAAACGTAAGGTAGATGGAACTGTGGAAAAGTATAAAGCTAGACTAGTATCTAAGGGCTATAAACAAATAAAAGGTGTAGATTTCTTTGACACTTATTCACCTGTCACTATAATTACTTCCATTAGGATGCTAATTGCAATCGCTGCAATTCATAATCTAGAAATACATCAAATGGATGTAAAAACTGCGTTCCTAAATGGTGAACTAGATGAAAAAATTTATATGGACCAACCCGAAGGCTTTGTAGTGAAGGGTTATGAAAACAAAGTGTGTAGACTTAAAAAGTCTTTATATGGCTTGAAACAAGCACCGAAACAATGACATGAAAAATTTGATCATGTAATGTTCTCTAGTGGATTTAAAATAAATGAAACTGACAAAAGTGTGTACACTAAATCTATAAATGATGCATGTGTGATTGTATGCTTGTATGTTGACGATATGCTTATACTAGGCACAACCTTAGAAATCATTAATTCCACTAAGAACATGTTGACTGAGAACTTTGACATGAAAGACTTAGGTCTTGCTGATGTAATCCTAGGGATGAAAATTAGAAAGGAGTCTAGTGGATTCAGTCTTAGTCAATCTCATTATGTTGAATCAGTTCTTAAGAAGTTTAACCAGTTTGATAGTAAACCTGCAAGTACTCCATTTGACCCTTCTTGCAAACTCAAGAAAAACAAAGGCAATGGAGTATCGCAACTTGAATATTCACGAGTCATAGGAAGTCTGATGTATTTAATGAACTGCACAAGACCAGACATTGCCTATGCTGTGAGTAGACTTAGTAGGTATACCTGTAATCCAGGACATGAACATTAGGACGCACTTTTCGGAGTGTTGAGGTATCTTAAATACACTTTAAACTACCGTTTAAGTTATGAAAGACACCCTGCTGTTCTTGAAGGATATTATGATGCAAACTGGATAGCAGACTCAGAGGAGTCTAAGTCTACGAGTGGATACGTATTCACTCTAGGCTGTGGATCAGTGTCTTGGAAGAGTTCCAAATAGACCTGTATCGCTCGATCCACTATGGAATCCGAGTTTATTGCGTTAGATAAAGCAGGAGAGGAAGCCGCTTGGCTAAGATGTTTTTTAGAAGACATTCCTCTCTGGCATAGGCCTGTGCCAGCTATATCTATACATTGTGATAGTCAAGATGCAATAGCTAATCCTAAAAACAGCAACTATAACGGAAAATTTATTCATATCAGGAGAAGACACAATTCTCTAAAACAAGTAATCTCAAATGGCGTTATTTCTGTTGACTTTGTGAGGTCTAAGGAGAATATTGCGGATCCTTTGACGAAAGGCTTGTCCAAGGAGATAGTTAGTAATGCATCGAGGGGGATGGGGCTTAAGCTCATAAATTAAAACTTGCCATGAAGGATACTCAACCTTGCTGACTGGAGATCCCAAGATCAAGGTTTTGAATGAGACAACTAATTTATGGCGGGTAAAAATCAAACACTATCAGAGAATTATTTTCTCTGTCCTTTCCCAATGGTGTAGACGTGATAGTGTGACTGCATATGAGGATGACTTATAATAAAGTCTTAATGAGTTTTATAGTTTCAATTTAAGATTGAAATCGGGTGTAGCAGTTAACACTCTTGATAGAATTCACCTATCTGAATGAGGAAGTGGGTCGCTTCCTATGAGAATTGAGCTGATTCTCTAGAGCATTCTGAGAAACGGGATATTTCCAGGGCCAAAATGGACACAACGGCGTGAACTTAACAGCACTCTTGAGAGATATCTCGCGTAAGGAGCTATTGATGAATTACACCAAACCATGGAAGTTCAAGACATCGCGTTCACTGACCATCAAGTAGTTCCGGTACTTCTCACTAAGCAAAGGTTCAATTCCTTATGGACACCTATTGCTTAAGAGGTATTTCTCGTTTTCCTGTTTTCTGATTTATCGCTTTCTTCATTCATGTGGGGGATTGTTAGAATTAAAAATGGATTATTACTTAAAATGATTTTTGATTATTACTTAAAATGATTTTTGTTACTAAATATATCTTAGTGGGATCAAGGGTCACTAGTCCAAACTTGGGGTGGAAAAAATAGAGCCATCAATTTTCACTTCTTAGTGAATGAGAAACCTTTGGTTTGTCCTATATTGGGCAAACCAAGGAGGAAGTTTATCCTCTTTACCAGAAACTTTCTATATAAGGAAAAAGAACTAGTGGATTGGATATGGACTTAGGAAATGGACTAGTGGCAAATGCACACATGTACGGTGCTTCGCACCGAAGCACCGCGGACCGCGGGCTTGCGGAGCTTGCGTGTGCTTTTGCGTGTGCTTTTGCGTGAGCCTTGGTGTGACCCTTGGTGTGACCCTTGGTGTGACCACTGGTGCGAGCCTTGGTGCGAGCCTTGGTGTGACCATTGGTGTGAGCCTTGGCGTGTGCTTTGCGTGTGCCTTGCGTGTGCCTGCGAGTGCCTGCATGTGCCCATCTGAGATCCAACGGTTTCATACTTTAATTTTGTACATTAAGTATTTTACCGTTTTGAATTTATAAATTTAAATCAAGTTTAAATAACAAAATCTTTTAATTAAATATTTCAAATTAAATTTGTTTAATTAATTGACTTTTTACCGTTTGATAATCAAAAGTCTTCTTCTTCCTTAAAAGAAAAAACAAAGTCAGACTTTTTCTTACCCTAGTCGCAGCCACTGTCCTGACGACTTTTCACCATCTTCTTGCTTTGTTGTGCACACTAGATTTATTTTTCTTTATCTTCCTCTACTGTTAAGTTCACAACGGGCCAACGAGTCTTGCTAACTGGGTTGGTATCAAGTGGTTTTATCCTGGATTCCAATTTGTCATCTCTAAAGGTATAGCAACATCTTTCTAAAGGTGTACCTGACAAATATTGAGTTAAAGGAAGTCTGTTGAACATGCGACTCCACCTCTCTGTGCTTGTGTGTTGTCTGAACTGTGCTATTTTGCTTTAACGATTAATCCCTTTCAAGTTTCTGTTTGGTTTGCTAACTGTTACAGGAAAGTTCTCCAACATTCCACCCATTCCAGCAACGGTTATGACTCCCCCACCCCCTTCAACTCATAGTTCGCACGTCGCACTTATTTTATGGATAAATTCAGGATAGTTGATAGCTGTTTTTCATGGTAGATTACATCTTTTCTTCAAACTATGTATATGTTAACCTTTTGATACTTTGATCACATGTATAGTGAATAAGTCACCAATATTAAAGTTATTGTAATAAACGTAACTCCGTATGTCATATTTTCGATGAATAAAGATTTGTATGAACAATAAATAAAAATGGAATAAGTCAAGTCTTGTAGTCACTAACGTTGAACTGAAGGATGATGTATTCATTTTGTCTTCAAGAGTAACTAGAGAAGATTTTAACATTTCTATGTTCCTGGTCTAACCTAACGAAGTTGACTGTAATAATCTACTCAAGCGACTTTGAATTTTAGAGATAAACTTTACATACCAACGCTTGATGGTTCAACCGAGCAATGTTCTAACAACCGACTAAAGCAGAAATACAACAAAACGAGTATGGCCATGTCGCTTATAAGTAGGCGACTTGGTGTTGTGACTGATACCACCATATATGAACGGAGCTTCACTGGAAATTAAACATCACCTAGGATGGAACACTCATCATCAGTACAATAGTCGGAATATGAGTACATCATCCCAAAAGAACGACGAAAAAAATGCTAACACGCCCATAAGATGTCATTCACCTAAAAATTCTAACAATAGCCCAAATTATGCCAACACCAGGTGTACAACATTTTCTTTCCTTTGTGTGATTAATCAGAATTATTATTTTTTGTATCGTAATCCTCAAGGTACAAACAACTCAAAGAAGAACAAATCATAAAGACCCGGCTAGTCATACTAGACTATCCTCTGATGGTTCTTTATGGCAATATGAGATATGAGGAAGTATAAATAACAACCACCAAGTGGATAAAAGCTCACCCACCACATGAAAAGTAAAATAAATAAATCAGACAGTCTTCTAAAGGATTACGAGGAGGCTGGGATTTCCCTTACATACTTAATGGGTCAATATAAATACCAACCACTATAGTGAGACAATGGTCATTCGGGAGACTGCCGTGAATGTTATCTAACAATGGTGCCTGCTCAAAAATGGATGCAACAGTTGGAGTGGCAAAGAGGAAAGAAGTTCCGATCCGGGACGTCAAAGCACTATAACCACGTTCTTGGCCCATGAGATATCTAGCCATTACAAAAGAAGATAACGATACGACTAACTTTCACTAATATATACTAATAATAAGAAAAATTGTTAAAAATATGTCTAGAAGGGGAATAAATGAAGAACAAGAAAACCTTCACCAACAACATAAAATATACAAATGTAAGCAGAGGATCAAGATCAACAAGATTATCCTCAACAATGATAATGACTGAAAAACTCAATAAGATCAGTAGCATGAACGCACCTCCCTGTATAAGTCAGCCTGTTTATGTTGCTTCTAGTTAGGACCCTATTTCCACAAAAGAATTCCTGAGCATCCTCAAAAAAAGCCTCGAACTTCTTAATAGAAGCGTTATTTCCTTGCCCACAAGAAAGAGGCATTGTGAGCGCTTCAACGAGATGAGTCCGACACGAAAAGGAAGGTGTGCCCTGCCTTGAAGCATCTCCAAGGGATTATTGGTATCTAAAAAGGTTGATGACACAAGATTTTAGATTCTTTTATGAAAAAAATTTATTCGATGATTATTGTATGGTTAAATTTTCATCTGATTTGACAATTGAGTTAGGATAAGGATGTCTATTTTTTTTATACTCCCATCTATACCCACGTCCTTCATTTTTTATGTTTTAAAGTTGTTTTAGCTTTATTATAGATTTTATATTCATCCTTTAAATGATATTATATTAAAGTTAATATTGATATAATTACCACATAAGATACTTATCTAAAGAAAACTTTATTTGCACTCTATATTAACAAAATTCCTTTTTTAGGTCTCCACATACAATATATATCCAAATACAATTAGAGATGTTCTTATTAAGTTTAAAACACAAGGGGCTGATCTGGATCAATCACTTCGGTTCCACAACCCTCGGCAGCCTTGATGATGGATCCAATCCATCTCTTATCAAATCCATATTCAAAGATGAAGGCATGTATTTTCTTTCCACTAGAACTCTCTCTTTTTCCTTTCTTAACTACACCCTTGCCCTTGATCCTATATACCCTTGCAAGTTTATGTGTAAACCCTGGTGGCCTTTCATCATCATAAATGGATGGTACCATCTCCCTGACTTCATCCCTATCAGAAGTAAGATCATGATATGGATATACGAGGTCGGGTGTGGCAAACTCAGAGGGATCTAGAATCTTTACATCATCAAAATAATCATGATCAAACTGATCACGGAAGAAATTATGAATGTTATACCTATCTTGTGTTATACCATTGGCAATGACATCCTATGCATGTGCATTTTCGATTTCCCTCTCTACCTCTATCTCCCATTCTGTGAAATATTATTCCTTGAGCAGCAATTCAAGCATCTCAAAGCAAACACCATGATGATCACCAAATATTACTGCAGACATGGCTTTAGTACTATGTTGATTCTCAAAAATAGATTGAATTTTAAAACCTCTTTTAGTGGTTTTGCTATTAGGTCTTGAAAGTAGAAGATGAACAGAAGCGGAGAAAGAGGTTTAAAACTATTAAAAAATTCTAAAAGGATATAATTTTCCTTTCGTTAATCTCCGAGGCTTTTGAAATCACAAATCCTATATGGATTAATGTGCAAAAGACTAGTATTTTTAATGTATAGCAAATGCATTCATAATTGTATGTGTTGCTTGGCCATCACTAGGCATAATGCCCCTAGTGATGAGAAATCTCTCTTCAATGGTACCGTATGCATGGTTCTCTCAACCACTAGCCAGTGGCTCATTAATCCAAATGATGGGATAATTTTAATTTGGTTCTATATGCACCCATTTGATCCAGGTTGTTTCTACCCTAGTGAGCATGATAATGTTGAGGCTCCTTTTGGGTGCATGGTACCTGAGCCAGAAATATTTTTGTTGCAAAAGAAACTATGCTGGATTCTGTGAAAATTGTGATACCCTGGATTGGTCTTCTTCTGGGCTAAACCGCTCTTCTTCTGGTTCTCTTTGAAACAATTTTCCAGCTACAGATGATAGCAAAACAATAATGGTAATTCTATGATTTGAAAATTTATGTAACCACATCCTCCGGGTTTCTGCCATGGAAAATTACTGGCATTTATATATGGGTGTCTCAAGTGGGACGGCTAGCCCAAAGAAGTTTTGCGAAAAAAATTTCTGCAGGTACAAGCCCAGGATACTATTAGTCAAAGTTAAGCAAAGTAATCACCTCAAGGCTGGTCAAACTCACGTGCTATTTTCTACAAATATTACCGAACTTTTAACTGATAGTACCTCGAGCTGGAATAACGGTATTGGAGGGGAAATAAGACAAGGAGACACCAACTTCAACCATCTGCAACAATTGTACTATTCCTTCTTTTCCGTGATCATATTTCAAATTAAAGTTATTGGTTTTCTCAGCTTTAATAGCATCGAGCCTCAAACCCTTTTGTTCAAACCTCTTTTATATTTCTTCTTCATTGCCATGGATTCTACCTCAAATTCTCAAAACAATCCAATAGAAAATCTTGTAAACCAAATGAACTCCGCTTATATAGTCCGTGAATACCTTTTTCCAAATATTTTCCTCAACAAGGATAATATCAAGACCAGAAAATAACTTGGATGGAAATGGTGCTTCATAGGGAAGCTCTGCGTCAATATTTGCTTTGAAACAAATTGAGTAAGCAACTTTATCAATCAAAATTGGGAAATGTTTGAAAGAATTAAGGTGAAAATATGGAATAGAAGAAGAAATTTCTTCACTCTAAGACTCACAAATGAAGAAGACTACTTAACTCTTAGAAGAGGAGGAACTAAATGAGTGTTTGACAAGCTCATGGTTCTGATGAAGATCCCTGCTGGTGGCCCAGATTTTATTGATGATGAATCGTTCTCAAGTGTCATGATATGGATCATTATAAAGAGTACTTGTTCATATCATTAATAACATTAGGAACACTTAAGACCAACATGCCTTTTCCAAGATGCTAGAAGACCTCATGGTCATGATAAAAAAGAGAAGAATATGGAAGTCAATCTCACAATCAACGTCACTAGGCCTCTCAAGTATGGTACTGAAGCTTTTGAGTCAACTACAACCTCCTTGGGTTTGCATATGCCCTCAATGGCATCAAGTTTTACAAGGTTTGTAAAATTCTTGATCATGCGAGTCCTCTATATTCTGTTCCCACCAACACCCGTCCCCCCCCCCCCCCCAATTCCACTGACTACACAAAAGCAGAATCCTAAGCCAAAAGATCTCTCACTGGAAAAAACTCCCATCTGCAGGCCCTATTCAGACAAGGATGTTGCTATGGAATTTGCAGCAAAAATGAAACATGCTAAATTTTTCCAAATCTATTGCCAACCTTATAAGAAGTTTTGATTGTGGAGATGATAAAATTATCTTTGGTGTTGGCTCTCTAAACCCAACCCTAAATCCTGATGTGGTTGCCTGCCAAGCTAGAAATAAGAAATTACGGTTTGAAAAAAAATATTAGGCCCACATCAAGAAGAAAGTCACCAACTTGAAAGCTTCTGCTAGATGCAAAGGAAAGGAAATGAGCATACTTCTACCTTTGAATCCATACCCAACCCATTCCCTACTCTTGACCCTTTTTATTTTGACCCTCTCCCAAACCAAAGAAAGAATGAATGCTGAAATAAGTGAGAAGAAGAAGGAAATCTGGCAGCAGAAAAAGTAAAATCACCAATTCTCAAAACACTCTGGAGATAATACCAATAAGAGACGGGCTATTTACGATCCTAAAAGGAAACAGATGCAGAATGTTGATAACCTCATCTTCCTCAAAAAAATTAAAGAGGACTCTAGCATGCCTCAGGAGAAAGGTGATAATGAGGACCATATGGTGTAGGAAGATGGGGAGGATGGTCTGGATAGTAGTATCCTGGAGTCTTCCTCAAATAGCACTGTGGTAACTATCACTATCTCTATCCATATATATTTATATTATTTTCATTTTTATGTGCATACTCATTCCTATCATATCATGTTGGATAGAGAAGGCCAGTTCTCTTTCAGTTGCCTCACCATTGATATTGAGTTTTGTTATTGTAAAGTTTTGTTTTTACTTGAATATAATATCACCTTTAGGAGGCACACTTCAAAGTATCCCTTAATTTCTTATCTTTGGAAATTCTTCACCTTTGTGGCATGGAATTGTCAAGGTCTGGGTGTTAAGAATACTGATAAATACCTTAACAACCTCCTCAATAAGCATAAATCTGACCTTATTTTCTTATCTGAAACTAAAAACAAAAAAGAAGGGATTAGGAAAATCATGAAGGACCTCAATATGGAAAATTTCTGGTTTGTGGAACTAGGAGGGGCTGTTAGGGCAGCTGGTGGTCTAACTTTAATATGGAAAAACAATTTCAATGTTGAAATTACCGACTTCTCTTGAACCATATTAATGTTATTGTCAGTTCTGTTTCTAGCCCTCCTTGGCTCTTTACTGGCTATTATGATTTTCCTTATGATCTTCAAAAATAGATTGAGTCATGGAACAAGATTGAAAAAAATATTCAATCCAACAAGCTGCCATGGTTGTTGACATGAGTCTTCAATCTTGTCCTTCATGATTCATATACATTCAGTGCATTTCCTATTGATACTGCTGAAGCCAATGTATTTAATGATAAAATAAATGACCTGGATGTTATTGACATTGGCTTCACTGGATGCCCTTTTACTTGGTCTAACAAGAGATATGAACCATCTCTAACTGAACAAAGGCTGGACAGGTCTAGCTTATGAAGATTGGTTAAGTATCTACCCAAAATCCACTATTTCCCATTTGGTGGTTATTGATTCTGAGCATAACCCATCCTTCTTAATTCCAATCCAAATTGGAAGAATGACAGTATTCCTTTTAAATCTTTTGTCCCTTGGCTTGATCACCAAGGGTGCAAAGAAATTATTGATAACCGTTGGAAAAAAAACCTCTCTGGAACCTCTACCTATATAATTGCTAGAAAACTCAGAGATATAGAGATCAAAGTCAGGGTGTGGAACAAAGAGGTTTATGGCAACATCAAGACCAATTATAAAGATTGTACTGGACATTTGGAGTGGCTTTGCAATCACTACTTCAAGGATTACAGAGGTGACAGACTCAATAAAGTTACGAACAATATTTAGGAACACTAAATGATTTCACAGAGCTACTTAAAGTAGAATTACAAGAAATAAAATTGATATCATTCAGGATATTGCTGGAAGTTGGCTAACTGATCATATTGCCACATGTTTTACATCTCACTTCTTCAAAATGGCTTCAACTAAAAATCCCGCCCTAAACTATGAAGTAATAAACCTCATACCCACAACCATCACTCCCAATGAAAACTCTACTCTCAATAAAATACCTGAGCCTTCTGAAATCAAAGAAGTTTTGTTTAGTATGGTTAGAGATAAAGCTTTTGGTCCTGATGGTCATCTGATCATCTGTTCACTAAGATGAACTCAACTTTTATATCTCTGTTACCTGAAGTTGATAACCCATCCACCCCAAGCCATTTCAGAACATTATCATCTACAATACTACCTACAAAATCATCTCCAAATTACTTGCCCAAAAGATAAAGCCTCTTCTAAATAAAATCATCTCACCCTACCAATATGCTTTTGTGCTTGGTAGACAAATTGCTGACAATATTGCCATAGTCCATGAAATAATCCATTGCATGAGATCTAAGGATGGTAAAAAAGGAGAAAATGGCCCAATGGGTATAAAAATTGATATGACAAGGCCTTTGACATGGTGAACTGGCAATTTCTTCTAGTCATCATGCACCAAATGGGGTTTAATGAGAAGTGGTGCAACCAAATATACCAGTGTATGTCTACCACTAGTTCTGCAGTCATGGTCAATGGAGTTCCTGAAGATTTTTTCAAACCTTCTAGAGGGATGAGGCAAGGTGACCCTCTATCCCCCTACATGTTCCTATTTTGCATGGAGGCCCTGTCTAGAACTCTGATCCAAGCTGAAAATATGGGTCTCATCTAAGGTATAGAAATTTGTAACAACGTTCCTTCTATTAGTCACCTTCTTTGTATGATCTTTTGCAAGACCAACATAATTGAGAGCCAAAATTTGGTGAATATCTTCAAAGTTTTCAGTGCTACTTCAGGTCAGCTTGTAAATTTCAATAAATCTGGGGTTTTCATCAGTAAAAATATTGATGAATACTTGGAATCTCATATTATCAACATAATGGAAGTGCGAATGATAGCCCTTGATGAAAAATATCTGGGATCCCCTCTCTTCACTCGTAGAAGAAAAATAAATGCTTTCAAACCCTGTTTGAAAAAGCTCAAACTCAGGCTGGCTAGTTGGAAAAATACTACCTTGAATATTGTTGTAAGAGTCACTTTGATTAAAGCTGTTACTTCTACTTCTAGTATTTATCAAAAAGCTTCTTTAAACTGCCAAAGAAAACTTGCCAGGACTTAAACAAGATTCGAAGAGATTTATTCTGGTGGAAAGACATAGATCAACCTAAAGGTTCTTACCCAAAGGCATGAGTCTCACTGTGCAAACCAACGGATCTGGGGGGACTTGGGTTTATGAATATGAAAATTTTCAATCGTACCATGATAACAAAAATAGGCTAGAGACTGGAAGCTGATAAAAATTCTCTATGGGTCAGCTAATGAATGCCAAATATTTGGAAGAAAAATATATCCTTAACTTGGATACTAATCCAAAGGCTGGGGACTCCTGGACCTAGAAAGGTATTCTGGAAGGTATAGCTAATATCCAAAATTACAGTAAATGAAAGATTGAGGATGGTAAAAAAATCAATTTATGGGATGACAGATTGATGGACAATATTCATATCCAACTCCAAAAGCCATCTAATTGTCCTAATGATCTTCTCAGAGTTGAACACCTTATGCTAGAAAATGGGTCTTGGGATATCACTAAGATTGCTTCTTGGTTCTCCCCTGATGAAGCCAGGGAAATCCAGACCACTGCTACTTACCCTAGTAAGGAAAACCAACTGCAATGGAAGGTAACTGAGTCAGGAAAATTTTCTGTCAAGTTACTTTATCAGGAAAAAATTGACATGAAGTACAGGGAGGATGTCCAGCCCTTAAATTAGAAAGGAATATTGGAGCTTGATGTTGCTCAGCTATCCAGATATTTCTCTGGAAACTTGGTCGACATATTCTTCCCAAAAATGCAAAGACTGTAAATATATTGCATTACATTGACCATATATGTCATCTTTGCAAATTTGGGAAGGAAGACATGTCTCATCTGTTCTTTCATTGCCCAGCTGCTAATGCAGTTTGGCAGGAGTTCTATGGGAAAAACTATGGAAAATTTGGGGATGGTAACTCATTCTCAGCTGGCTCACCTCTTGGTTCCATCCTACTAGGATAACCAATCAGGAAAACTGTACTAATGCTGCTATTTGTTGATTCATATGGAAGGCTAGATATGAGTACGTCTTCAGAAAAAAAAAATGCATAATGGCAAGGTTACTGCTGATAACATTAAACAACATTTGTGCGCTCATCATAGAGTGCACAACCTGCCAAACCATATCCTTAATAATGTCCTTTATTCTCCAGATTGCCCTGAAGATTTACAAAAGCTCCAGCAAAACCAATCTTCAGGATAATTTGGAGTCACAATTAAGATTTGCTCTTTAAATGATCTAGGCTCTGGTACTTTTTTCACTGTCCTAATAGCTTATGATTTTACAGGCACCTACTATGGGATTCGAGGACATCCAGGATACTCTGGAGAATAGGGAGCCACAGGGGAGAAGATCTAGCATTGGAGTGGGATAAAGAGTTGCAATGCACAAATTGAAAATCCAGGCAGAAGACATGTCTACTCTTGTTCGTTTCAACATGCTCTACCATCAAGCAGTTCAAGAAAGATTCGGTCTAAGTTATTACATTAGCAGTAATATTCAGGATGAAGATAGGAACCCGGTTACTTTCGTTTTAAACAATTTATCTTTAATTTCCAGCGATAAAAACAAGAAAACTTTTGAATTTGCTTTATTTTGTAAAAATCAGGTTAGGAAAAGCCTAGGTCCAACGATATTTTTATCTTTCATCACGTAGTAACTTATCCTTAGACTTTGCTTAAGTTTTATTATATAAAAAAATTAAGTTTTATTACAAGTTTAATTATAAGTCGTGTTCTGTTTCAAAGAAAAAAAGTCGTGTTCGGTTCTACTTTTACCGCTTGAATTAGAAATTTACTAGCTAGCTGCTTAACTGTAACTCTTGCCGACAAATTAAAGAGTAAAAGCTATTTTAATTGATGCATTTTAATTAAGAAAACGCCTGACAATTTAAGTAGTCTACATGAATATAATATAGTTATCGATATATTTGTTTTATCTAGTCTTCTAGACAAGATCAAATAACAATTATTTAAATAAAATACTAATGTTTACAGTTGATCATGGAATCTAAGTACAAAAATGAATGGTAACCTTCACTGGCCAATGTACGACGTGCTTTCGCATGCACATGTTTGTGACTCATTTACTCAACAGAAGCTAGTCAAACTTAGTACACCAGCAAATTAAATAACTAATATTCAGTCAAACATAGCTGATGGATCAAAATTGATAGTAACATTGATGAGAAAACATATAGATCTCACAACTGTTAATTGATCACCAACATAATAGTACAAACCATCAGCAGCTCATATTCAGTTTGCCCCCAGATATTCTGTCTGGTACTGAAAGTTATAACTGCACAATCCCTCATAGATACTCTCCACCCCACATGTAAAATGAATTCTGCTAATCAAATGACTTGTGCAAGCAAGAACCTCTCTGCTCAAGATCCAGGATGGATGATCCCACATTAGTGCGACCATCCAAAGTCCAAACATTTCAAAAAAACATAGATTTTTCTACCGCATCCGGCATAGGGAAATAAGCGCGTTAAATCCTTTTATGTACCGAGAAAAGTTAATTTAGGCCCAATAAAATGAATTTGTTACAATTAGGAAACAAATCTATTTTTGATAAAATTGGACGTACAATAAAAATACAGATTATCACACACTTGCTACAAGAGGTGCATAAATCCATCAATTTGTTTATTCTTTTCTTTTTTTTTACAAAAACTGCATCGTAAATTTATTTTACCCATGTGTTTAGGATTTTATTTCTTTACAAGGAAGTTGCATATGTTGGAAAATCTCTAGGGAGCTTGTTTACAAGCATGATCTCATTTTAGTAACTTGGACACATCTCTTTATTTAAATTTCTGAATTTATTAATTATATACTAATTTTTTTACCATCAAATGTAATTTGTCGGTAATACTTAGGAAAAAGGGAGCGTCTTTTTTCTGTTTTAAGGAAAGAGAAATTTTATCTACCGGGTAGGTGAATGTTGAAATTTATAACCATATCAAGATGATTTTTGGAAAATAAAAAAATTATAATCAATTATCCATCTACTTATATCTGATGTTGGAGAAATTATATATAAAATTAAGTGATGGGTCAAAAGATCCTATCTATTTATTGATAGTCATGAGACTCATGAGGCATTCTAATGTGTAATTTTTGTCTAAATCTATACTCCCTCAGTCCAACAATAGGTGACCTAGTTCAAGTTTGCAAAATTCTTAAGGTAAAAAAGAGATAATAGTATTTTAAAATATTTTTTACCATTATATTCTTATGGATAATAATTTATAAATTTTGAAACAATTTATCTTTTAAACTATACCATGGATCAGGGATGGAGCCAGGTCAAATCAGTCATAGGGTCAATCAATTTTTTTGACATTCGATAAAATTTTGACCCCATTAATAACATAAAATTCCAACTTTATTCTATATATTTGCACCCACAAAATATAAAAATTACTCTAAAATCAAGCATATTTATAGATAAATCCAAAATCGATTAGAGTCCACAGATCCTACAAGCACCCCCTTGGCTCCGTCCCTGCCATGGATATTCACAAAACTTTATACCATTGAAAAACATTTTAAAACATCTACGTAACGAATATAAGCATATCTATCAAATTATACACATTTTTTATACAAATAAATAATCAATTAAAAGGATAATTTCAGAAAATATCTATTTATTTAATGATATAGGTCACCTATCAGTGGGACAAAATTTTAAAATTAATAGGTCATCTATTCTTAGCCGGAGGAATTATCATGCATATGATGCTAATATAAAGATTTTAGACATAATTTATTGGCTGACAAAATTGCATTATTAATTCTCAATAATTTTATTGTTTATCGCTAATTTTTACGATAAGACCAATAAAATACCTCATTAATACAATAATAAAATGGGTTAATTGACGTTTGTTATCTGGGTTTTGTCCAACATTAATATCTAATCTAATTTTTTATCCAATTTAGAGTTTGTTATCTAAAAAAGATATTAATATGTATTGACTAAGTTAAATCTTAACTTCTGTTTAATAATTATAAAAATAAATAAATTACTTAACATCATTAACGATGCTGTTAACACGTGAGCTGAGCTGCTTAAAAATTCTTAAAGGTTCACATGACTAATTTTTTAGTTAACGGCGGCTTTATTAGCAGTCCATTTTACAGTCAACTGAAAAACAATCATGTTTTTCCCCAAATCCAAACGGAAGAACCCTAATTTCAAAATTTATCAATCCATTTCAAATTGAATCAATTTATAAAAACAATCGATCTGAACTAATGTATCCGAAATAATACCCGTATCCATGATTTCGTCAAACTTCCAAAAACAAAAATCACCATCATCAGATTGAATAAATTATTTTCCCCCAATTTATAACCAAAATGAAACCCTAATTTCATCTTCTTATTCCACAATTAACTCTTATAGTTGAACACTCGTCAGAATCACAGTCAGAATCAAACATTATACAACCCAAACACTCTGTTCAAACCCAATCCGACCATTCTTATACAACCCACTCTTTTCAGCCATTCAATCTCCATCCAACCATAATCTTATTTCTCACAAATATCAACAATAATCAGTTGTAAACCATAATAAATACCTAAAACATATCACCCATTTGATTCAACGTATTCCATTAATCCATTTTGGAATGTTGGTGCATCTTGTAAATTAAGAGAATAAGAGAATGGGAACCTGATAAGATTATGACTGTGATGGTTTTGAGGGATGAAGAGGGAAACAAGAAGAACTAGTTTAGGGTTTATAATATTAAAGATTCTTCTTTGCAGACTCTATTGTTTGATTTTGCTGTTGTGTTGATTTCGGGAAGAAGAAGAATATAAAATCTAAAGACAGAACATACAAAGTTAGATGGGTGGAGATCTGCTGGTGTCGTCGGATTTAGGAAGAAATGGAGGAAAGATAAATGGGAAATAATTTTGTAATCCTGGACGTTCAAATATTAGATTGTGGAGATCTATTGTGGCACGTCCACGTGGATGATTGGTTAAAAGAACGTGGTTTGTTATTGTTAGTAAAGTTAAATTAATTTCAGTAAATAATCATTTTGTAGACCGGAAAAGGAATACGTCATCGAATAACTTCGTCAACGTTAATTTTAGGTACCAAGTTTTAAGATGGTCAAAAATTAGACTAAATTTTAATATTAAACAAAATCCAAATACCAAACGTTAATTAACTCTAGTAAAATACTCTCTCTGTTTTTCATAAATTGAGTTATTTATCTTAAAATATTATTTCTAATAGTTGAGCTATTTCATTAAACACGACAATATTTCTAAAGTTATCATTTTTAATTGATTATTATTAGTACGAAAAATATACATAATTTAATAGTCATATTTATATTCGTTATGTAGGTTCTTTAAAGTGCTTTCCAACGATACAGAGTATATAAATATCCGTGGTAAAATTTAAAAAATATATCATATATAAATTTTATTATTTTATTATCATAAGGATATAATTGAAAAAAAAATTAAAGTATTTCTCTATTCCTTGTTTTAAGAATTGTACAAATTTGGAATAGGTTAAGGAATATAAAAAAATTCAGTTAGCCAATTCCATACTTTGTTTTCTTTTATTTTATTGATAAAAAGAAATTATCTTAAACAAAAGAGAAGGTACGAATGATTTGAACCTAAAAAAGGGAAACATAAAGAATATAAATAGTAACTATTATCAACATAGTGATATTATAAAACCAAAACAACGAACAAAAACTAAAGTTGGTCAAAATAAATCTAATACCCAATGACTTGCTGGTAGTTGATTTCTTCGAAATTTAAGAAAATATGTACTTGATAGTATGAACCAAATGACTGGTTGTCTTTTCATTCAAACTAAAACCCCTTGTATTTTTTACCAATCATAATTCTAAGAATATGACGGCGAGAAACAAGTGCCGAAGAATATTATGGTTCTTCGAAATAAAAAAATACTACCTCCGTTTTAGTAAAAGTGTTACTATCATTTTATCATTTTAGTCTATTTTATAATGTTATGTCTCGTGGGTTTGGAAAGGGATTTGTAAAGGTCTAGAAGTGATTATAAAGTTCTATTGCTGGGAAGTTGGGGATGGGTCATCTAATGAAATATGGAAGGATAATTAGGTTCCAAATAGAAATGCTTTATTGGATTCTTTTAATGCCTCTACTAACATGGGATTTGTGGATCATATCATTGTGCAAGAGGAAGGTAGATGAAATGTTGATATTCTCAATAGTTTATTTGATACTCCTACCGTGAATGATATTTGTGCTATCAGAATACCCTCATCTGGCAAAGATATCCTAAGATGGAAACCTACTTACAATGGCATGTTCAGTGTCAAATCTGCATATAATTGTATAATCAAAGAGGTAAATGGTCAAGAAACAAATAACTTTCCTTGGAAAGCTTTTTAGAAACTTGACTTACCTCAAAAAATCAAACACTTTTTGTGGAAATGTATCAATGATTGTCTCCCTGTTATAAGTAAATATGCTAGGTTTGTATCCAATATGGAAAACTGTTGTCCCTTATGTGAGCAAGGTACTGAAACTGTTAATCATTTACTCATCCATTGTCAAGTTATTAAAAGACTGTGGTTTGCTTTAGATATTAACATTGCAGGTACTATTGGTGAAGTTCAGATACATGATTGGATATCTAGTTGGTTCTCTGGTAATAGTAATGATAGAGATGCTCATGATAAGTTTATTAAGTTTGTTAGTTTTGCATTGTGGCAAATCAGGAAGTTAAGGTGTTCTGTTGTCTTTGATAAAAGTGGTGTCCAAGTGGCTAAACTAGTGGTGCAGGTAAACAAAGGTTTTCATGATTGGTTGTTCAATTCCCTAAGACAGGGAGCTCGACCCATAATCACTAGACAAGATAAGAGTGTGACTCCAAGGCAATTTCCTGAAAGTGGATATCATAAGATAAATTTTGATGCCTCTTTTATTAAAGAAACTAATCTTATGGGTATTGGAATGACACTGTTTTCTGATGCAGGGAAATATGAAGGAGAAAAATCCATCTCTGGGATAGAAAATGATGAGGAACAAGATGAGGCTTTGGCAGCTCTGAAGGCTATAAAAATGGCTAAAGACTCAGCGGTAGAAAAGCTTCACTTGGAGGGAGATTACTTAAATATGGTGAATACAATAAATGGCGGTAATAGTAGTGTCATATGGACAAATAATAATGTGATTCAAGAATGTAGGAACTTACTAAACAGTTTTAGTTTTTGGAAATGCACCTTTGTGCACAGGGAGTCTAATGAGATAGCTAATACATTAGCAAAGAGAGCTAGAACAAATAGATTGGATGAATGTTGGATTTCAGTGTTACCTATTTGTCTTAAATCTCTAATTATAGTGGAGCTGAATGTAAACATTATTTAAGCAATCAATAATTTTTTTTCTCTTATTAAAAAAAAACTTTGAAAATAAGAACACAAGATTATTTTCACGGTTTAAGTGAAATGACGAGGGTACCAAGTAAGCCAAAATATTTTCCATATTTACCTATACATACTCACCTTTTATAATATTATCAAAAAAATAACGACCTCAAGATTATTTCAACAAAGAGATCTTGGTAATAGTCAAAGTTCGGATTGAACTAACTATGAGATTTTTATCAAGATGTGGTTAACGTACAAGTATGATTACTAAATAATAACTATAACAATTTTAATGTAGAAAGTAAAACAATCACACAACTTAAAAGATTTTATTACCAAGGAATATTGCTTGATAAAAAAACCCAGGGACCTAGTCCAGTTTTGAGTACTCTAAATATTAAGTTACTATACAAATTGATTACCGTAACTTTATATAGTTGAGACCAAGTAAATTACACATACTTACCCAGTTCTTTCAGTATCCTTGCGCCTACAACCAATTTGGCAACACATGTGAACCCCAATATATTGTCCACTATCTTGAGTTGCTTTACCCGCTGTGAAGACTTCTGCACCTAATTCCTTTGAATCGTTACCAAAATAACAAAGGAATAATATGTTCTAGTAACTAACTCACTTATCAATCACCCAAATCAGGCGTTTGATCAGTGATAAAGTAGAGTAAATGATCTTTTGCTTATATCAATAAACTCCTTTGTTCAAAAGATCAAACCAAGACAATGATTATCAAAATAACCAATCTTGATAAAAAAATATATATACAAGCAAATAAATATCGCTAGACAGTTTGTTCGATCTTCTACAAATTATGTTCATCAAAATAATTAACTTGTTAACCCCAGAGAATCAAGCTCACAGAAAGTCACACAAAGATCATAATAAAAATAAAAGTCTTCAGATCCTCAAAAATAACCGTTGTAAAAAAACTTGATTTCACTATTGATCAAACACATAGAACGGAGCCTATTAACATTGATTGATCAACAGTCTAGAATCACTTAGATCTGTGATAGTCAAATCTTTAAACAAACTTAAGTGGCTTTATATCGAAAGAGAAGGACCATGGAACAAATAATTTTGATATATCGAAGATAATTATATCGTTAGTTCTTAAACCAAAAAAAAAAAAAACTAAAGCAATGCGATTCTTAATTTCCCTCCAACGTTACTACTAGAGCTTCTTGATCCCAAATAAGACTTTAAACAAAAGGTAACACAAGATGTTTCACCTAATTAGATTACTCCCCTTTATTTCAAGTTAGCTTTCACATACGACAAATGTGTGTTCTATAATGAGTTTATAAGAATACATGACTCTTATATATAGTGTTATGACCAAGGCATTGTTTGGAAACAAGATCCACCAATTTCGAAAATCCTTAAGATATGCAATAAATGTATATTTCCGAAATTAACAAAGATCTAAATATTTTCTAACTCATATTGATTTCTCTCATAGAATGACAACTAAGATTATCTATGACACATCTATGTACTTGGCTAATACAACACGAGAACAGGAGCACGACTGAAGCTGAATTGCTCGGATGGTTTAATTGGTCTCAACTACATTCCAGTGTGAAGTTTAATAGTAGGCTAATATTTATAGAGGCTTAATACAGTGTGTGGTTTAAACCGGACTAGGTCCCGAGGTTTTACTGCTAGATTGTAGGTTTCCACGTTAACAAAATTTTGGTGTCTTGTGTTATCTCTTTTCGGTATTATATTTGCAACACTCGTATTTTTAGCATGACGCTTACCCTGGGATACGTCATTATGCGGGATCAAGCTTTATCTCAAGCTTGTGAAGCTTTCTTAGGGATGCATCAAGATGTGGATGCATCACTTGGCTTGGTTGTAAAATCATCTTGGCATTGTGATGCTAGGCTTGTCCCTTGCTCAGAGATGCAATATTTTCCAATGTTGCTTGCTTGTGGAAACATTATGATGCTACGACATCATTACGCTTGACATTTACCAAGGGATGCAACATTAACGAATGTTGCTTATCTGATAACGCATTATAGTTTTAAGGCACTATTATCCTGTGATGCTTACTAGAGGAAGCATCACACTATAAATATTGCTTACCCAAGAACACATTATAGTGCTAAGGAACTATTATTTCATGATGCTTATTATAGGAAGAATCACTGCTCATATGTCGCTTACCTGAGAAAGCATCTTAGTACTAAGGCACTATTATGCCGTGATGCATAATCGAGGATACATCAGTGACACAATGTTGTTTACTTGGTCAAATGTTGCTTAGTCGATGGATTTTTTTTACCTTTTCTTTCTCTACTTTTAGAAATGCTAGTAAGACATATATAAACATGAGGTGTTGGTTGGAAATTCATAAAGCTTACTCGAGGATGCTTACACAAGGAAGCATCATTGTCCCAGTTAGCTTACTTGAGGAAGCATAATAATGCTAAGGAACTATTGTGTCGTGATGCATACTCGAGGATGTATCACTGGTGGTGACATTCGATGGATTCCCTTTACCTTTCTTTTATCTACTTGTAGAAATGTCGGTAATACATATATAGGAGGGAGGTGTTAGTTGGAAATTCATGTTTCATACTCAAGGAAGCATCATTGACGCTATGAAGCTTACCCAATGATGCTTACCCAAGGAAGCATCCCTATTGTCGTGAAGTTTACCTGAGGAAGCTTGAATGATGCAAAAGCATCATTCATCCGTGTTTCTTACTCGAGAATGTATATTTGCATACTAAGTGGCATTATTTATGCACAATCTTGTGCATGTCTTGTGAAATTCCCTTAGCCTATACGGACTAGGCTTTGCTCGGACTTTGTCCTTGCTACACCATTTTGGAAATTGTTGGTGACGCGGATTTTATATGCATAAGCATATAATTTTAAAACGACTTGTCCCATTCGAAATGAACCTTCGGATGAGCTACGGTCATGCTTGATCCCTTAGAGGTACGTGTTGGGTACACAGACAGCCGCAATGAAATGTATTTGTGGTCCAACACCTTGTCGTTCATATCATCTAATTTTGAGGTGATTACGATACTTTGGTAACTAATAGCATCTGGCACGGCAGTGCTATACAAGAGATGATTTTTGCCACACTTGATGAGGTAGTTGCAGACCATTTGATAGAGTTACATACTTCATATCAAGCTATACGATATAAATGGTATATGCCTGGTTGATGCACCCTTGACAAGTGCAAGATCAGTGCATGCACCTAGCGCATGGTCGAAAAATGAGGAAAGAAATTAGGTCTACAATGGCCGATATGATAGTCCAAAGCATGACTTAGGCCTGGAAAACGCTCGTAAGTATATGATGCATACCTAAGGCATCCATCATTTACCTTTTGTGGAATAAAGTAAGTTGGAATAGTGTGAAATTACATATGGAAACTACGTTTCGAGTATCATGCTTTAAAAGACAAATCTATGTGCATTTTCCTAGTGAGAGGTGAAACTTTAAGGTCCAGTTACTGTCTTTTCGAGTGGCGCGTTGGAGAGTTCTGGCCTCCGTGGCATCGCTCATGGGGAGGAATTTTCCAGTCTGTCACAATATTGTTTATTTGTATAATTGAAATATCACAAATAATACGTTAATCAACCTAAAAAGCTTTAGCTCGATTGTAATATCCTATAAGACTTGTTCTTTTTGAATTCGTAATCTTGAAATATAGATTATAATACTTTTTCTTGTTGGAATTCAGATCTTGAGCAGTTCGGGTACATACTAGGTTGACTTTAATATACAATTAAGAATAAAAATCTTATTGTTAGAGATCTATACGTGTTGATTGTATAAGGATTTGTCCATACAGGTGAAGGAACGAAAAAGTTGGTGGTGTACTAGGTACTGTCTCCTTTTTAGAGACCGCCAACATAGAAATTTTGTGACCCATCACTCTTCAACAATTAGTTGAATATGTCCTTCTTTATCCAGTATAAATGTCACTTTTAAAGGTTAATATATATTGGGGAGTAATTGCTATAATGATTACAGAGAATGTTATACTCCTGTGTTAAAGCATTGCTCGGTTGAACCTATCAAGCGTTGGTATGTCAAGTTTGGTTGTTAATTTTAGTTCGAAAACTCGAGTCGCTTAAGTAGATTACTAAATTAAACTAGGTTATACTAGGAACATGAAAATTTTGAGACTTTCTCTAGTTACTCATGAAGACCTAAATGCGTATCGAAGACAATAAAGACATCATCGTTCAGTTTAAGGTTAAAAACTACATGCTTGACTTGTTCCAATTTAATATTTATTCTTACAAGTCTTTATTCATTGAAAACAAAAAATACGAAGTCAAGATTGTTACAATGGATTTAGTGTTGGTGACTTGGTAATTATACTATGATTAAAGTATTGAAAGGAAATATACACAATAGTTGTTTCGACAACTTAAATATATGGAGTTACGAAGTATAGTTTATCTGTAGATTTCATGTTTTCGACATTGTATTAATTGAAAGCTTGTTATTATTTAGTGTGTTGAACTTCCGGGTGAATCCGAACTTTAAAATTTATGTTAGAAAACAATTTCAGAAACATAGTTTGAAGAAGTAGACTTGCGAAACTTGTTTCATAGTCGAAAAGGGATTCCAGGCCAATTCCTATGGAAATGATCGATACCAGGTCCGATCCTGATTATGTTTAACTTGTTTTTACATTTTCGATATGTCTTTTATTTTCACGGGTTTCTATAAATATCGCGATGAACACGAGTTAAATTTGGAATTTTCATAAATGTCGGCATAATGTTTGAATATCTACTAAACTCTAATATCTTATTGTTCAAGCATAATCCTTTGATACTTAAAGCAAGATCCTATAATATCGATTTTCAATATCATTTATGGGATCAAAATTATATATTCCCATAGGTTTACATATCTCTAGTGGCTATATTATCCAAGTACATGGATGTGTGCTACATAATCTTAGTTGTCATTGTATGAGAGAAATCGATTATGAGTTAGAAAATATTAGATCTTTGCTAATTTAAGAAATATAAATTTATTGCATATCTTAAGAATTTTTGGAATTGGTAGATCTTGTTGCCAAAGAATTCCTTTGTTATAGCAAAAAAAAATTTTGGAGTCTTTTATTCTTACAAACTCCTACCAGAACACACCTCTGTAGTGTGGGAAGTTAATTTGAAATAGGGGAATAATCTAATTATGTGAAACATCTTTCATTAACTTCGTTTAAAGTCTTCATTGGGATCAAGAAGCTCTAGTAGTACCGTCGGAGGGAAACTAAGAATCGCACTGGTTTAGTTTTCTTTGTTTGTTGTTTTTGTTTAAGAATGACATAGTTATCTTCGATAGATAAAACTTGTTTATTCCATGGTCCATCTCTTCTGATATAAGGCCATTCAAGTTCGTTTGAAGTTTTGACTATCACAGATCTAAGTTATTCAACATCTATGCGATAGAAATGTTGACCAACCAACGTTAATAGACTCCACTCTATGTGTTTGATCAATAGTGGAATCAAGCTGTTTGCAGCGGTTAATTTTAAGATTGGGATTAAATATTGAAGACTTGAAGAATTTTTTTTTGGTTATGATCTTTGTGTGGCTTTCTGTGAGCTTGATTATCTGGGATTAACAAGCAGTTTCTTATGATAAACATAATACAAGTCGAAGATCGAACTAACAGTCTAGCGTCATTTATTTTCTTGGATAGATCATATTCATCAATATTTGGTTATTTCGATAGTCATTTTCTTGGCTTCATCTTTTGACCGAAGGAGTTTAATGATATAAACGAAAGATCATTTACTCTTCTTGATCACTAATCAAACGACTGATTTGGGTGATTCATTTTTTGTTTCGGTTCACGATCCATAGGAGTTAGATGTCGAAGTCTTCACAACGGGTGAAACAACACAAGATAGCGGACTCTGTCTTGGAAGTCACATGCGTTGGCCAGATTGGTTATAGGCGCAAGGATACAGAGGAAACTATGTAACTAGGGGTAGTTTACTTGGTCTCAACTATAGGAAGTTGTGGTAGTCAATTTATTTAGCGTCTTAATTATGAAAGTATTCAAAAATGGACTAGGTCACAGAGTTTTTCTCCCAAACAGTTTTCCTCGTTACCAAAATCTTGTGTGTAGTTCCGTTACTTTACTTTCAGCATTATACCAGTTATATTGTAATTAAAGTAATTGCACTTGTAAGTTAATCATATCTTGGTAAAGATCCCACAGTTAGTTTGAACCGAACTTTGACTATTACCAAGTTCGCCTTGTTGAAATAATCTTGGGTCATTATTGTTATGATAAGTTTATACAAGGTGAGTCTACATAGGTTGATTTCCAAAAGATTATGGTGTACTTGATACCTTCGTCATTTTATTCTATGATACTACAATACTTTTCATAAGAACAAAAGCAGTGTATTTATCACTACGACACATAAGAGTTTTAGAACAACGAATACTTCATACTTACCACAGTCGTAGATATTCTCATCTTCATCATCAATTTATTCAATAGCTCCAATACCAAAACCAGAAGGAAATTTTCTTGCTATTAAGTTTATGTTAACGTGTTAATAGAATTAGTAAATTATCCAAAGAAAAATTAACGATAATTATTTGAGGAAGTTATTTCCAACAATATAATATTAATAATATTGACCACTTTGGATAAATTTATATAGGATCTTACATTTATCTAAGAGCTCTTCCATCGATCCACCTATTTTGTTGCCCGGTCGTTGGGTTTCTATATACACATAATCTTTTCCACTCTGCAAAATCAAGCCAACCGTTAGCATGTAGAAACTCCAGGAAGAGAATGTGAAACGATATACCAGGTATATAAGGACCCAATAAGAAATTAAATTACCTCTAAACTTGGGAGCATGTACGAAAATATTAAAACCTAAGCCATACATATTCTGTTTTGGATTTAGTACAAACACTTGCAAGAAAAAAATTGATTAGAATATAGTTTTCTCCCAAATATTAAAAATCAAGGAAATTGAAAAAAAAAAGATGAATCTTGTGACATTATCTTCAACAAGTGAAGATAACTATATCGGTCTTGAAATCTCATTGCTTATGTTACTAAACTTTGAACATTTAAATTAATTTTTATTTGGGTCTAAAACAATCGATTCAGAACAAATACAAATTAAAATAAAATTAAGATGAAATTAAGTAATTAGGTTTTTGAAACCGTAATAAAATTAAAATAGATAAATTAACGATTGCTATCAAATTAAATTATTAGAATAAATTAAACTATTATTTTAATTGATTTCAATGATAAAGTATTCAAATTAGTTTGCTTACATTAAATTTCGGTTGAGAATTCTTCTTCAAGAACAAGTACTGATGTTGATATCCTAATATTCTGCTAATGACCATTTAGGTTTTTCAAGTTGACATGAATTGTATTGACTGTTCGTCTGATTCTCAGATTTATTTGGAAATCAAATTTTCATTAAGATGATGGGTTTCGCCTGAGTCGCAATACCACGGATCAGTATTATACCATGGATTTTCACCGAAGAAGTCAGCAAAAGCTAGCATAGCGGCAAAGTTCTTTAGTAGAGCTTTTCCTTGAAATGAAAATTTTATACTATTGTTACATTCATCGGCCGAATGCCCTGGTTTCTTGCAGATTTTACACATAATCCTATCTTGATGAGAAGAACTACCAAAAATAAGGACAAGATAGACCAGAACAACTGTAATTTGGCCTAAAGTTAGGATTAAATCTACCAAATTTTGGTTTAGAATTACTTGCTCCACTGTGATTTAAGTTCCCTCTGTGATTGTAGAAATTGTTAAATCCCTGAGATCTAAAGTGATTGAAGTTGTTACGAGCCAAAAATGCTTTAGAATCAGCTTCACAATGCAATGATTTATTCTTCTCAGTTAAAACAATTTCTTCACTTAAAAGCAAATTGTGAAGTTCTCTAAATTTGAAAGCATTGGATCTTACTCTAACAGATGTACAAAATGAATCATATTCAGATGGAAGACCAATTAAGAGTTGTAACAAAAATTTCTTCATCACTAACAGATGAACCACGAGCAAATAATTGATTGGACATGAGTTTTATATCACTAACATATGTGTTGACAGAGTTAGATCCCTTCTTTAAACTAGATTGTTTTTTTCGTAACTGAATTGTGTGAGTATTAGAAAGAGATCCAAAGCATTCTTCGAGATTAGTCCATAGTTCAGCTGAGGTTTTGCAACCGCAACATGTGAGATTACAGATGCTGATATTGATCCATGAATTAGTAAAAGTAATGTCTGATCCTCATCTTGCCACTTTGTGTATGCCGGATTTACCATATTCGGTTGAAGAAACTTCAGAGGACAAGTCGGTGTACTAGTAAGTTTAGAATATGGGAAAGAGGATTAATCAAATACGACATGTCGGGATATATAAACTCGACCAATTGTCGGATCCAGACATCGATATCCTTTATGTTTGTTGCTGTAGCCAACAAAGACACACCTTTTACTGTATGGTTCAAGTTTGGAGCTTGTGTAAGGACACAACCAAGGATATCACGCACAACCAAAGGACTTTAAGAACATATAGTCAGGAGCAGTATTATATATCTTCTGAAATGGTGACAAAAAGTTGATAGATCTTTTCGGCATCCTGTTGATGAGATAGTTTGTTGTTGAACAAGCTTCTAACCAGTATGAGTCAGGCATTTGATCTTGAACAAGGAAAATTTGAGTAATGTCGAGAAGATATCAGTGTTTTGCTTCTGTAACTCCGTTTTGTTCTTTGGTATATAGGCAAGAGAACTCGTGAAGAATACGTGACTGAGCAAGAAATAAACCCAATTATTTGTGGAAAAATTCACCACCACCACCAGTGCGAATTGGATAGATCCAACAAAATTTTATAAAGTCGTCAATAATATTGTAATAGTATCGATAACCAGAAAACGAACACACCGGTGCAGGACCCCAAACATCCATATGAAGCAACTCAAGAGGTTGAGTTGTTACAGAATTGGATAAATTCAAGGGTGGCTTATGACTCCTACCTAACTGACATTCTTTACAGAATAAGGGTTTTGAAGCTACATCATGCAAGTTGAATTCCTTATAGATTTTATTGAATAAACTAAAAGATGGGTGTCCAAGTCGACCGTGCCAAACCTCAGAAAAAGCTTTAGCACTGAAGAGAGCATGAACCTTATTTGATGGTTTGCAGTAAAATGGATGCAATCCATTTTCATTGTTCTCTAGACAAAGGATCCTCCATGTCTAAAGATCCTTCACAACAAAGCATTCATAAGTAAAAGTTAGAGAGCAGTGATTATCCTTGGTGAATTGATAGACAAAAATGAGGTTATGAGAGACACTAGGAACATGCATAATATCATTGAGAGTAAATTCATGATCAGGAACTAGAATAGTGGCAGAACCATGTTTATACATTGACATACCTTCACCAGTGGCCGTAGTAATCCTCTCATTACTAGTTGAGTTTGTACACGAATCAAAAGCAACATCATCCGCACTAAGGTGATGGGTTGCGCTTGAGTCACAATACCATGGATCAGTATTATACCGTAGATTTTCACCGAAGAAGTCATCACAAGATAGCATAACAACAAAGTTCTTTGGTGGCGCTTTTCCTTGAAATGAAAAATTTATTCTATTGTTACATTAATCATCCGAATGCCGCAGATTGGACACATAATCCTATCTTGATGAGAAGTACTACCAAAATAAGAACGAGATGGACCAGAACCACTGTGATTAGGCCTAAAGTTAGGATTAAATCCACTAAAATTTGGCCTAGAATTACTTGCTCCATTGTGATTTAAGTTTCCTCTATGATTGTAGAAATTGTTAAATCCCTGAGATCTAAAGTGATTGAAGTTGTTACGATCCAAAAATGCTTTAGAATCAGTTTCACAGTGCAATTATTTATTCTTCCCAGTTAGAAAAATTTCTTCACTTAAAAGCAAAATTGTGAAGTTCTCTAAATTTGATAGCATTGGATCTTACTCTAACAGATGTACAAAATGAATCATATTCAGATGGAAGACCATTAAGAGTTTTAACAACAAGTTCTTCATCACTAACAGATGAACCAAAAGCAGATAATTGATCGCAAATGAGTGTGATATCACTTATATATGTGTTGACAGATTTAATCCCTTCTTTAAACTAGATAATTTTGTTTGTAACTGAATTATGTGAGTAGTAGAAAGAGATCCAACGCTTTATTCGAGATTAGTCCATACTTCAGCTGAGGTTTTGCATCCGGAAACATGTGAGATTACAAATGCTGATATTGATCCATGAATTAGTAGAAGTAATGTCTTATCCTCATCTTTCCACTTTGTGTATGTTGGATTTACCATATTCGGTTGAAGAAACTTTGGGGGACAAGTTGAGTCACTAGTAACTATTTCTTGGACATGAAATTTGTTTAACACGGGCTCAGTCAAAGCTTTCCAAGTGAAATAATTATTATTCTGAAGCGTAATTGGGATGATGTTAGAAAGAGTATGTAGAGGAATATTGATAATAGAAGTTGAATTTGAAGTAGTTATGACTGTAGAAGAGATTAAGAAAAAAAAATTATGATTGTAGAATATATTTGAGTTTGAATCACCCGAACTTGTGCGGAATTAAAATTTGGATCAAGGGTGAAACCTAGGGTTTCATCTCTGATACCAAAACTGACAGAGAGAATATATGAGTTTTCATTAAGAATAAAAGATGGGCTACAAAGGTTTATATCATGTAAGTTTGCCGAGTCACCAACACACAAATAGAACACTCAACAATACAGGACTTAGACCCACCAATACATGACATAAGCTAGTACATAAAAGACACAACCATATCTATATGACATAACAACTGAATAGACAATGTATTGACATTAGACGTCACAATTAGGTTAGGATTAGAAAACTGCTTCGACATAAAAAAAAAATCAAGAAATAAAAATTAAATCATAAATAATATATATTTATCTAATGAGTGTTATTTTTATTAACAAATTTTTTTTTGGATTGAATTGTTTAAAGAAGGACTAAGTCATTCCAAATTTGGTAAATTAGGACCCTCAAAACCAGACTTGAGAGGGTAAGGCTGGAGAGTTTAAAGCAAAAGGGGATTGAACACTAATTTCTACTCAACCATCTAAAATGGTGCACATAAATCAAGAAGGTTTTTCAACGTCTATTTTGGAGCACATGAGTTTGATCCAACGGACAAGCTGGGCGTCAAGTAACGAGGTTTTTTTCTCAATTTCCATTTATGTTTAACCTCTGTGTTACAGGTTGTGCAGAAGGGCTAAAGTCATAAAAAAACACTAAAAGTTTTTCAGAAATGATCTCTCAAATGTCTCCTTAAGGTTTTGTTTCTAGAAATATTTTTCAAATAAGACCCATAAATCATATAAAAGAGCACCCCTTAAATCATAAGGTAGTGAAAAACATTACATCAGCGCCTATCGATGAGAGATCAAAATTGGGAGACATCTGGTTACCTCGAAAATCATATGACCAGAGAAGCAAATCACTTTACATCCCATTCTCCAACAAAAAGATTTATACTGATCTTTGTTAATTAATTACTCTGTGTCAACGGGAAGATCAATGATCTTATGACGTTCAAATAAAAAAAAACTTAGCATATTTTGTCTCCTTTAATTTTCTATATGATCGTCATCACTAACGTCAAGAAAAATTTAACGCATGCGATCAGAATCTAATATTCATCGTTTATAAAACTTCATATACGTGTTCGAAGATTAGTTAATTAGTGATTACGGGAACTGAAAGAGCTGGTAAGTAGGTAGGGTAACAGAGTACCAAGTTACCATACGACTCTCATCGACTATATATAAATATAGATATGATATTTCGAGGCAAGGTCCCTTAATCTACTTGTCTGGTATAGAGCGTGGAGTCTCGGTCCTAGCAATACCTCAGACTCTCACACTTGGCGAATATTGAACTCCATAATGCTGATAAAAAATGTGAGATTATTATGGACTTAATAATAACCCGGGCTAGCTAAAAGATGAAGTCACCGATAGATTTTTGGGGGATCGGAGGATTGTTGGATGAAGCGTGGATGTGGAACAGAATTTTTAATCGTGCACGGAATATTCGAAAGCAGTGCATGCACGTGTGGAGAACTCAGAGAGCTACGTACTAGCTCTTCCTTCCACAAATGCATCGATATGGAGGAAAATTTGGAGATTAAAGAACACAAAACTTGGTTTCAAACAAAATTAACTTGTCTGCATTCCAAAGGATGTAAAATCTACTAGATTAAAACCCCGTCAACAACAAAAAACAAATGGGGTGCCTGGGAAGACAATTAAGAGGCTCTAGCTAGCTAGCTAGCTAATTGTAGCCAAGACAGACATAGAGTAGGTCGGTAGCCCACTACTCAACCTCATCAAAGTTTAGATTCTATTTTTCATGGGGAGTACGTGCGCACTACATGCACGTGTGGGCATTGTACTAGTTTTGGGGTTCCGCGAGAAACACTAGCTGGCTTTGTTCGTAGTTTCTAGCTTATAAGAAGATCAGGGGTGGGACTTGTGCGGGTGAACCTGCTCAACCCATGTCTAATCCGAAAGTTGGGCGGGTATGGATACTATAATTCTAAATGTTAGACGGGTATGAACATATATTTTACCAATAGGTAATTTGAACAAGTATGAAAAACAAATTTATTAACCTAAAACCCGTCCGATTCAAAGAATTATAAAATCTTCTTTATGTGTATTATTATTATCTATTTTAATTTTAATTGTAATTCTTTATTAATAAAAATAAACTTAATTGTATTCTTTTTTATTAATAATATTAAATTTGTTATATTATTGTAAATAATTTTAAAAGTATTTAGAAAATAATATAAATTAAGTTTATATTATAAGGAACAATAGCGTTTTTAGTAAAAAAATTTTACCAATCGACGGTCATCTACAACTTTGATACATAGAGGACGGTCCAGATGAAGCGACTCCTATCTATCTTACGTAAAAAAAGAAACGGTGTCAGGCCTATCCGACCGTCTAAAAAACTCTTATTTTTAGCGATCTATGGTTTTCATTTCTCAGATTGTGTCGTAAATAAATCATGGCTGAGAATTGTTCCATATTTTTCGCCTTGATCCTACGGGCACAATCGCTTCTCTATAGAGATAACCGCCCACATAACTCCTCCTTCCTCCCTTCTGCAGTTTTCACTTCCTCCCTTTTCACTTTCAGGCACACACATAAAATCTCCTCTTCCTTTACCCAACTTCATCTCTTCCATTTCTCCATCTTCCGTTTTAGACTTCATCTCCTCCATCTTCCGTTCCTTGCGCATATCTTGCCCTAATTTCGTCCTCTGTAGTTATATTTTATAAACCTAAGACCAGGTTATGATCTTCTCACCTCTCTCCATTGCCTTTTGTATATCAAAAGGTTAGTAATTTTTGCGTTTTCATATTGTACCGAGAATTTCAAAATCTTAAATTTTTTATGTCAGAATAGTTTTGGTTTTAAATTTTTTTCTTCTTCTTTCTCCCGAACACCTTCTTTGAATGGTCTTATAGGTTGGATTTTATTTTGTTATTAGTACTTCATCTTCATCAATTACCTCTATTGATGATGTTTTCATCTGAGTGTCTACTCAAAATACCTAAAATTATAATAGTTGTTTGTGTAAAGCTAATTCATTGTGAAACTAGTCCAATTTTCCCATGTGTATTACTGGTTGGTTTATAAGCTTTGATGTTCGATTATTTAATTGGCCCATCTTTTCTTGGTTCTATAAATTTTTTATATATTTTTTAACTGGTTAATTTACAATCTTTGACGTTCTAATCTGTAATTGACCTATGTTGATCAGTTTCTATAAAATTTTGTAAGATAGATTAGCTAAGGTTCAAACTGATTCTGACGTATATGATTCAATTCATCTTTCCTCTAATATTTTTTAATTATTGAAAACTCTATTATTGCAGGACACCATCAGTCATACACATATTGGAAAATTCAGTCACATCACACCATTCATCCAAAAGGTATGCTACAATGGATGAAATTCCACTACATAGTTAGCCTCGACACCATATGCTATGTTGTCGGAAAGTTCTGTGCATTAATTCTTTCCATTCTTAAGTTATAATTTTAGTCAGCTATGACACTAATGAATGCCATATTTCAATGACATATATGTGTATAAGAGTCTCTGAAAGTTCTCTATTGGTATTATTATGTGTTATTGGCTAAGTGATATGGCGATTCTAATCCTACATAGACTGCAACAACACTATGTTGCACGTTGTTTGAAAGTTCTGTCCATTTATGCATTTATTCATCTCGATTTCCATTCTTAAATTTTAATTTTATTTAGCCATCGGGTATTACTGTGTGTATGTCCCGTAATTGTAACCATTCTTAGAATATAAAGATAGTTGTTGTAGATTGTGAAACCATGTTTCGCAAGCAAATATGGTTTGTGGTCGATTTAATGTATAAGATATTCCACCTGAATGTAAAACAACAGGAGTCAATGTAATGATATTAACAGGAATGTAGACAAACATATTGAATAATTATACAGATATCATCAAATTAAGGTGTGGACTTTTGGGCCAAGTCTAAGAGAGCTAGCCTTTTGACGAGTCTTTGTCTTTGTTGCTTAAGGTTAGGTATACCCTTTTGAGAGGTCACCATCTTAATTGCATATATCTGCTGTATTGAATGGAACTCAACTGGTAAACATGTTGCTCCAATTCACTATTATGTTCACAGTATTTGGGGATTTAAATAGTAGTCTTTGTATGTCTGCTACAATATACTAAGGAGAATTCATGAGTATCTACATGTGAGTTGATTGTTGGATATTTAGTTACGCTGTTTTGGGTTATTGTTTGTTATGCATTCGATTCGTTGTTGTACATGGATCTATCTTAGATAAGTATACAATTTTCATTTTTATTGTCCAATTCCAAAGGAGGATCCTATTAGTAAACATTGGCAGGTTTGTTTTTGCTTTCCTATGTGTTCCATTGTGCCTAAAGTTATTTTGCTTATGGCACTTAGGGTTTAATTACTCTATGTAAACAAGTCGAAGTAATATAATTAGGTGTCGATGATGTATGAAATGCGAGGACAATAACAATCAAGCTTTTTATGCTGGATTAATTTTCCTTACAGTTACAATACTAGCTTTGTAACTTCTCATTAGCTATATTTGTGTTATATCATTAGCAATAACCTAATGAGTTTGAATGATTCTTCCCTAACCTGTTTTATAACTTATGCAATAGTTTCATTAGTATTGATGGTGAGTTTTTGAAATGGGAGAAAATTATAATGTTGCCTTTTGACTAGCTGCAAAAGCATGAAATAAATATTATGAATTTCTAACCCGGTATCAGAATTATGAATACATATTGCTATCTTACCGCAAGAGAATTGAGAATGCACATTCAGCTCATAGCTAAATTAGGCCCGAAGCTTTTTTGCATATATATGCACCATAGAAATTTCGGAGCTTTACTCAACTGAAACCTCGTTATTTCATGTGCATCCATGGAAACTATTTGTATAAACCAGAATATACTGATTTTACAAAATTACGAACATTCGGAATAGAGGCGATGTCATATCTGAATGAAAACACTAATTAGATGTATACCATCTAATTACAGAGTCGTATCAAATATTATCTCAAGTTGCAAACATCCATGGCTGAATCTGTTGAATATGTTTTGTATGCACTGCACAAACGTTAAGCATAAATGCTAACAAATTAAATCTCACAAGACTGAGAAACCCTAAATAGGCCGTATTCATATTCACAGCATTAGCAAATGCAATGGATTATAAGGAATGGCCTTGGCACTAGCAAGTGCCAGCCCTGGTAATCCCTATCCATGCTCCCCACACGAACATGTCAAGCCAATAAGCCAACAAAGACAACATGCCCCCGCGCCAAAGGACACCAACAAGAACTAGCAGAGGCGCTAACAGAATTGTTAGCAGCAACACAGTATCACTAGTGCAGCGCTAGCAGTAACACAGCGCACCAGCGCCTGCGCTACGACGCTAATACTGCTCCTTTTCCGCTGCTACCGCGCCTGTTGCTCGATGCCATCGCGCCTGTTGCTCGATGCCACCGCGCCATTATTCTTCGCTCACGCTAGTGCCATTCTTTGCTTTCCTGTGCCAACATCATTCTTCGTTTCTAGTGTCAACTCCAAGGCCACAACACTTGTGCTAGCAACACCCTGATCGAGCCAATAACGCTTATATGCACCGTTGTCGGTAAGTACAAATTGCACGCTACAAATATACCACAAATGTATTATTGCCGTGTTAAATTAGAATAAAGCTTACTAATAGCATTGTCTTTCAACAAACTCACGTTTTCAGTTTGTGACTCCACTAACTCTTACAAGAGATCAAATCATACTTCATGGGGGGATTATTCATAGGGTTTTGGTCTGGTGCTTACAATAAAATGCAGCGTGGAAACACCCCATGACAATGAAGTTACAAACTAGTGATGACGGTTGAAGTGGTTGAAGAAGTAATATGATAATGTTTTTCCAGAAACTTCCAAGGATAATGGGCGGTTACACCATTACCCCATTAATCCCCATTAATCCATCTCTCCACTATCTCCACTACTTTACAAAGAAGGTGTGTGTTACCAATCATTATAAATAGGTTACTTAGCCCATTTTAAAAGACAGACAACAATTTGATCATTCTCATAGCTCTGTTATTCTCCATCTCTACACACCTTTCAACACACATAAATTCCTTCAACTTTCTTTGCTTCCCTCCCCTAAGATCAATCCATTTTCTCTCCTTATGACCAAAGCAGGACGGAACGGCTACTATCGTGGTTTAGGCTTGTCATGTACGATTTTGATTTTCCGAATCTAAAGAAAGTACTTCAACAGTATATTGTTTTTCCTAAGAGCAAGTTTTAGGTACTAACAATTGGCAACCACAGTGGGAGATCAATCTCTCGGTCACGAATCCAATTCTTCATCCATCAGAAAATCAATTCTTCAATCATCTACGAAAATGGTGGAGCTTAGGTCAGGTCAGCAACCAATCCCAATTCAGATTCAACAATCACTCCTAACCCCGACAATACCAGCGACGGAACTCAAGAGATCATTCCTCAAAACACCACCACTGGAAATACCAAGACTCCTCTTCGTACCGCTGAAGGAGTCTAAAACAAGGAGCAAGTGTCACCAGCGATAGCTGATTTAATGAAGCGGCAAGAAACCTTGGCTGAAAGTCAAGTAGCCATGGCCACTACCCAGAAGGAAGTTCTTACCTTTCTCAAGACTTTGACGAAGCAATTATCACCATATTAGCATTATCATCAAACGAATAAATCCAAAGAAAACAACCGCCGTTAAGCCAACATGTCAAAATCTAATGCCCCAAGAAAATGATGAAGTACATATCATCACCGACCGCGTACCGGAAAGGAGTAAACATAACAACAAAACCTTGTCACTCGTGAAAACCTGGAAAGCTCCTGCGAAATCGTGGAAATGAAGATTCATCTTCATTCCATCATCACCAACCCCCTTACCCAACAAAAATTCAGAAGGTTGCACTGTTAAACAAATATTTTTCTCCTCCATTCTCATTATACGATGGCACTGGGAACGCTCGAGAACATGTTTCTCAATTATTGGAATAACTAAGGAGTACATGAATATAATCAAGTTTTGCGTCTTAAAGAATTCTCCAAGTCCCTTACAGGAAGAGCTTATACTTGGTACATGATGTTGTTTTGATAGTGGTAAATAAGGTGATCGTTTCTCGAACTTGTAAAGGTAATGATCTTA
>JAJJMC010018612.1:2202077-2249514 GCA_023531435.1 Papaver californicum
AATTCTCACGTAAAGGAAATAGCTTGAATATGGAAACAAGCTTTAATTTTGGAAATCTTCTCAAAGTTGTTTTAGGAAATCAAGTTATTTGGGTAATAAGAAGAAAAGAAGAAAGATCTAAATATTCTTCTAATCATAGAATCACTAAACGGAGCAAGAAAAAGGAAATCAGGAAAAATCTTTTCTCTTTTGGAAATTGTTGATCGGTGATCCTGCAAGGAATTAAAGGAAGTTTTTGAGGATGATTAAGGCTTTGATTAGTATATAAAGGAAGCTTAGAGGTGTCTAGAGGAGGAGAGAAGATTGGGGGAAGCTTAGAAGTGCTCGGAATCAAGAGAACAACGTGAAAAAAGTTAACAGATGAAACTGCTGCTGCTGTCCGCCATTGAAGAAGCTTGAAGAACACAGAACATTTCGCAACGGCCGTTACAGCAACGAATCTTCAATTTCTGTTGCATATTCATTCAAAGTACTTTCTGTTACGGGCTGAAGTGTTTCCAGCAACACTTATAGTCGTATCTAATCGACTGTGTGCAATCATATTCTCCTTGTAAGCAATTTTTGAGTAATAAATAATGATTTTTGAGGATTTTTCCATTACTATGAGGAGCTAAACTTCTTCTTTGAGGCTATGGAGGAATCTGCTTTTCCAACAATTATGTGGTATGTATTTAATTAATTTATAAAATTTATTTATAATTAATTTCCTTGATTGAAAATTGATTTAAAATATTTTTTTTAAGCAATTGTGATTCCGTTAGATGGTGCATGCCTCAGATTAGGTCCCTAGATGCTCCATGCTTTTGTTATACAATTGTTGTTTTATTTTTGCAATGATTTAGAATCAAATTAAAATGTTTTAATTGCATAATTAAAATTATTATCACTTTGAAATTGGAAAATAGTGGAATCCTAGCCTCAGTTTTCTCTCAACCTTATAAAAAATATTTGAGTTTTCATACTTTTAGTTTTAGAAATTAAATTTAAAATCAATCTTCACAAGTCTAAGTAACGAATCTTTATTTACCACTTTTAGACTACATCAATCACACACTAAGCGCACTGCATCATCCCCATCGACAACACCAACACCAAATTAAGGACATTGATCATTCGAAACTCCGCGTCAGTCACAAAAACCAAGACGGATTTAACAATCCCGGATTTGCCCTTTCTCATGGAGGAGGTTCTCGAACTGCTAGAATTGTGGGTACAAAATGGATCTATCAAGTTACTAGATGTGCGACATCCACCCACCGAAGAGTGTTGATGGTGGATTTTTGAGAAAGGAGAAAATTATAAAATCGCTTTTTCCTTCTACAAGAAAATTGAGAAGGGACATTTAGCTCATGGATAAATTAGTCCTGAAGCTCTATCATCGCTTTTGCTTAGATGCATAAGCATGGAATAAATACATAAATTTCTGCTCAAGCATCGGAATTATGAACACTACTTCTATCCTACATTCTGTAAGAAAATCGAGAAGGGATATTCAGCTCCTGGCTAAATTAGCCGTGTAGCTCTTTTTGCATATATATGCACCATAGAAATTTCATAGCTATAATCAATTAAATCCTTGTTATTTCCCGTGCATCCATGCGAGCTACTTGTATAAAACAAAATATACTAGTTATACAAAATTACGAACATTCAGAATAGAGGCGATGCCATAGCTGAATGAAAACGCTAACCAGATGCATACCATCTAATTGCTGAGTCCCATCAAACATAATTTCAAGTTACAAACTTCCGCGACTGAATCTCTTGAAAATGTTCTGTATGCACTTCACAAAAGTTAAGCATAATTACTAATAAAATTAAATCTCACAAGACTGAGAAACTATAAATAAGCCATAGTTATGGTCACAACATTAGCAAATACCAATGGTAATGGCATATAGGCAATAGCCCCAACATCAACAAGTACAGGCCTTAGTAATCCCTATCATGATCCTAGTTCAAATGTGTCAAACTAACAAGGAAACAAAGTCAATATAGCACATATGCCAAAAAAGCCCCAACGTTAGTTTTAGCAAAAAAAGTCACGCAAAAGCCCTTGATAGAGCGCTAAAGACAAGAGCTAGCACCAAGGCCACGCAAAAGCCCTTGCTAGAGCGCTAAAGACAAGCGCTAGCACCAAGGCCACGCATTAACACCAGTGCGGAGGTCAGCAGCACTAGCGCCAAGGCTAGCCTTTCCGCGCCAATCTATGCTCCCTTGCCGTGCCAATCCATGCTCTCTTCCGCGCCAATGCTCGTGCCAGTTCTACTTCATTGCGCTTGTAGCACACGCATGCGTCATTTTTGATAGCACAAATTTCATATTGCGAACATGGCATAAATACGCCATTATTATACCAAAATAACATAAAATTCATTAGGAGCATTGTCTCACAACAAAACTCATGGCTTTGAAGCCATGAATCCACTAACTCTTACGAGACGTCAAATCATATTACATAGGGGGATTAAACATGGGGTTTTAGTATGGTGGTTACAGCAACATGGGCATTGCAACATCCCATGATAAGGAAGTCACAAAGTAAGTCATAACGGTTGAAGAGATGATGGGGTAATGATCTAGAAGTTTCATAAACTTCCAAGACAAAGTGGACAGTTACTCCCACAATCTCTATCTCTCCATATCCCCACTACCTCCACTATTTTACAAGGAAAGTGTGTGTTACCAACTATTATAAATAGGCTACTTAGCCTATTCTGAAAACAAGACGACACAGAGAAGAGATAGAAAATCATTCTCACAAGCTGTATTATTCTCCACCACAACACAGAATTCAGCACGCAATTCCTTCAACTTTCGTTGATTCCCAGATCAACCCATCTCCTCTCTTTGTAACCGAAACAACGTACGGTTACGGAAGTTAGTTCATTCTTAGGCCATGCAGGTTTTTATCGTCGTTTTATTAAAGATTTCAATAAGATCTCACGCCCTTTATGCAACCTTCTTGGTAAGGACGTCAGGTTTGTCTTTGATGAAACTTGTATTGCAGCTTTTGAGAAGCTGAAATTGTTGATAACATCTGCCTCTATTATACAACCGCCTGATTGGAGTCTTCCATTTGAGATTATGTGTGATGCCTCTAATTATGTTGTTGGAGATTTTTTAGGACAACGTTAGAATAAAGAACAACATGTCATTTACTATGCTAGTAATACCTTGAATGATGAACAATTGAATTACTCTACAACTGAGAAATAAATTTTGTCGATTGTGTTTGCCTTAGAGAAATTTTCAGACCTTACCTTTTAAGATCTAAGATTATTATATTCTCTGATCATGCTGCCTTGATATACCTTCTATCTAAGAAGGATTCTAAACCTAGGTTGATTAGATGGATATTACTACTACATGAATTTGATTTAGATATTCGGGACAAGAAGGTTTCCGAGAACGTAGTAGCAAATCACCTTTCTAGGATCGTGTGAGAGTCTTTTGATGATGTCTTTCCTATGTATGAAACATTCCCTGATGAAATTTTTTTTGCTATTTCTCACTTGCCTTGGTATGTTGATATTATTAATTATCTTTCTATTGGTCAATTACTTGAAGATTTGTCGAAACAAGTAAAACCAAATTTTTAGCTGAAGTTAAGCATTTCTTTTGGGTTGATCCATATTTGTTTAAGTATTGTCCTGATCAAATTATTCTTAGATATTTTCCTAATGATGAAGTTATGAGTGTTATCACCTTTTGCCATTCTTATGCTTGTGGTGGCCATTTTAGTGCTAAGAAAACTGCTGCATAAATTCTACAATGTGGATTTTATTGGCCTACTTTATTTTATGATTCTCACGGGTTTTGCAAGAGTCGTGACAGGTCCCAAAAGTTGGGAAGGAATACTCGGTGGAATATGATATCGTTAAGCTCCATATTGATAGTTGAGATATTTGACGTATGGGGAATAGACTTCATGGGACCTTTTCCCACTTCGAATGGTAATGTTTACATCTTATTAGCGGTTGATTATGTATCTAAATGGGCGGAAGCCATACCTACCAAGACGAATGATCGCCTATGATCAAGTTCGTTAGAGAATACATATTTTCTCGATTTGGTACCCCTAAAGCCATTATTAGTGATGGAGGATCACATTTTTGCAATAGATATTTTAAGACACTTTTAAGTAAGTACCCAATTACACATAAAGTTTATACACATATCATCCCCAGACTTGTGGTCAAGCCGAAGTTTCTAACCAACAAATTAAGCAGATATTAGAGAAAACAAATAATCCTAATCGTAAAGATTGGTTTACACGGTTATTAGATGCACTTTGGGCATACCGAACTGCTTATAAGACACCTATTGGTATGTATTCCTTTAGACTTGTCTATGGGAAAGCCATCCATTTACCTGTTGAGTTAGAACATAAAGCCTATTGGGAAATTAAGACTTTTAATATTAATTTGTCTACAATTGGGAATTACCGTAAGCATCAACTCAATGAGTTGGAAGAAATTAGGAATGATGCATATGAGAATGCAAAGATTTACAAAGAGAAAACTAAAGTGTTTCATGATAAATCGATTATTCGAAAGTCATTTGAACCTGGATAAAAAGTTATCTTGTATAATTTTAGGTTGCATTTATTTCTTGGTAAGCTAAGATCTCGTTGGACATGCCTGTATTATGTCAAAGAAGTTTTCACTCATGGGGATGTCGAACTTGAGAATCAAGAATCTGGTAATGTTTTTAAAGTAAATGGACAAAGAGTGAAACCATATTTAGAGCTTAAGAATACCGAGGTGGAAACTGTCCTCCTCGAAGATTCGGTCTATCAAGACTAAAACTGTTTGGGATCATGTTTAATGTATATTAGTAGGATTTTTTGTTTTTATTTTTGTTTTTGTTTTTCTTTCTTTTTGCAGGGATACAAGATTATTAGCTTCATGGGAGTCAACCCATCGGACTTGTTTCCTACTCTTTATTGTCGGGACGATGACGTTAAACCAAGCGCTGCATGGGAGGCAACCCATTGGTTTAGTATTTCTTGAATTTTTTCTTGTTATTTTTCTGAATTTTCATATCATTATAGGATTCCTACCTTGATTTTATATTGGATGAGTCATTTTACGTTGAGGAAAATGTAAAGTTTAAGTGTGGGGGAGTGTTAAGCATATTGATTCTTAAGTATTCACTTTTTAGGCAGAAAATTTTCAACTTTCTTATAATTATTTGCATGAAACCTCCAACTTATAGATATTTTAGAGTCACTTAGTATACTTCTAGCTACCTTTACTTACGGAGTTCTCGAAATAACTGAACTTAGAAGTATTAGAGAACAATACTCGGGTTTCTAAGTTGTTGAGAGGTAATGCCGATAAAAAAAGACTTAAACCGCCGGTGGCGAGTTCACTATTAGAGTTGTTGATCATTCAATACCCTGAGTGAGGCACCAAACCTTCAACTGTCCGTTTAGAGTGTTTCATCTGCGCAAAATCCAGGAAGAATGATGAGCTACCCAACTTTGCACCAATTTCAACACTACTTTTTGATCTCTTGAGTGTTACTTCATCAATCATGAGGGTTTCATCAGAATTGCTAACTCCATCTTGTAGTCTTGTTTGTAGTTGGCACCATTTTCTCGACAAGAACAGGTCCATAGAAACATATCATCATCAACAAGCGGTACATTTAACATTGAAGGAAAGTTGAACATGTTCAAAGTTTAAAAGAAACAACACAATGAGCAAAATTATATATATATTGAAAACTTATGTACAAAAGTTGTGAGTTAGTGAAGTTCATGATATCGAGACAATACAAGTTGTGAAAAATCAAGCGGTAAATTCCTTATCCCACGACTATAGTAATTTCATTTTATTTTTCAAGATATTCATCCATCAATTTTTTTTTTGCATTCAATCAATAACCGAAAAAAAACCGAAAAAGAGAAAAACAATAATGATAATCACTTTAGTGTAAATTTCCTTTCGCTGGGGAAGAATGAATCTATAGAGGAGTTTAAAGCAACAAGAATTTGAGCATAAAAGAGTTAGAAATTTTTAGAGTTCTACGAAGTTCAAGAGTTCATCATCCACAGTTGAAGCCGAAGACCAAAGACGATTCTATGGGACGCTGTAGATTGGATGAGAAGATGAGTGAGCATTCCCATCCTTGTATAGTGGTTGATTTCCTTTCGTAGAGATCATCAGAAAACATGTATTTTTCTTCCCACGTTTCTATGGGATATTCAGATATAATTCAAAAGGATTTTCCTTCCAACCATTCAACGTGTGAAGGATTTATATCTTCATTTCTGCCTGCACATATGAGAACCATAATATGCGTCTTTTGAGTGTCAAATTCATAAAACCCTATTGGTGAGGCAGAAACATTCGGTCGCTCTCGATCCTGAATTCTTTCATATGGTGGTTTTCTTCTAACTCAAGAGTTAAGCATGAGAATAATGTTCTTTGATACATCTAAATTCTTATTATTAGTGTGCAAAATCTTTATGTCCACTTAGCTCTTTGGATGCATGTATTATAGAATACTTGAAGTTAGAACTTAGGTTTTACGGGTAAATCTCTAGTAAACCCTCACGAGACTATAACTCATCTACTAGGGACACCTAGAGGTTTAAAGGCTTGTTACACATGCTAAGTGTGACCGTATCCTCCACGAAAGGGAGTTTTTGTAGTTTAGGTTAGTTTTGATTTGTAGTTTGCTCTAGGACTAGCAAAAGGCAAGTGTGGGGGAATTTGATATATGTATAATTTACATATTTTAAGTATCGTTTTCTTACACTTATTTGTTAGATTTTGTGTGAATTACTTTGTATTATTATTACTTTTGTAGTTTGTGTCTTTTGTTAGGTTACATCTCCAAAAGAAGTGGAATTGAGCTTTACAAGGGAAGAATTTTCCAGAGACCCAACATAACTCAGTCTAGTCCAAAATTTCTACTTAGCATCTTGTAGAAAATTGAAATATGAAGCCAACGAGAAAAGAATGAAGTTATTCTAACTTCGTATGAAGAAGTTATGAGCAAAACAAGAACTAAGGGTAAAATAGTCATTTCATAAGAAGATTACTATTGGCACTCCATCATCAGCTAAATTCTTCCAGTATTCATATCTTGTTAAAGGTATTGGTGGTTTTGATATCGGCTGCCAAGTTTTGAATTAGGTTAAGGACGTCTACTTTAGTGATAAGGGCCACCTTCTTCTTCCCTTACGAAGGGTGAACTCAAATCGAGTATTCTGTTTGATTTGTGATGATGACCTAGGTTCCATGGGATCAGAGAGATTTATCAAGTTCAATAGAGTCCATGATGAAGTGGGATAATCTTATACTCGATTTTGATGGTTTCGGTGATGAATTCAGATGGTGCCATTAATGGCCTGTGATGATGATAAAACTGGAAAATAATCGATGAGTGATGATGATTTATCAATTATGGCAGTGATTTGATATATTATTGGAAGTTGATGGACGAAGTTGTAGTAATAGACTGTGAAGGAGATTTTTCGAAGCTAGGAAGGGGAAGAGTTAATCAGAAGTTGTAGTGAACTAGAGTTGGTTGTGATGGGTTGGAGATGATTTCGATGATTACTGCCAGCAATGGGAGTGATGATTTGATGTTAATTGTGAGAAGATATGTTCATGTCAAGAATCAATGATTTGTTGTGATAAGGGAGATGGAACTACCATTGTTGTAGACTGTGAGTTCGAGTAGCAAAACATGGATAATGGTGGTTGTTGAGTTAATGATGGGACTCGAACTACAGTTAGAGTTGATTGAGCACGAGAGAAGAATGGTGATTGATTATCATCGATGGATTGGTGTTGTAGGTTGATGGATCGATGAAGATTATTAGAGCGATTTTGTGATGGGAGTTCGAGAATGGGTTTTGATGAAACTCGAGTTGGTAGTGGTTCATAGCAGTCGAGTTGTTGTGGATGTTTTGTTGAGATGTAATAGATTCGAGAATATGACAGTATTGATGGTTTGATTAGTTGATGAAAGATGAAAAAGAGATGTTCGAGTTATGGATGAGTTGGAAAAAAGTCACGGAACTCGAGTTTGAATTGGAATCAATTTCTTAAACATGAATTCAACTAATATGGATGATCTCGTAGTTGAGAGTTTAAGAGAAGTAGGGAGATTACTTCTTGTTTAAAAATAATCAGATTAGGAATCTAAGAAGAGAAGAGAACGGGGAGAGTTATCTCCTTGAGATTTAATCTCACGTGCTAAAGCCAAAAGTGAGAATCCGGTATAGCTTTGTACATCAAGTTGGATGTATGACCAGATCCTAAGAAGAAACGCCAATCTACAAAGTTCTCATTAAATTATCTACAATTCAGAAGTGGTGTTGATTCTATTAAGACGCTCCATGCTACATCCAACTAAAGGCACTTAGTTTTCAAAACAGAAAACTCTCTTCACCGACTGGATATCCTTATCACATTCTATTCACGTGCATATCTTGTTTGTAAAAGGCCTATAAATAGCCTTGAGTACCCGCAACCTTGGGGGAGAAAAAAAGAGGCAGTGAACTTTTGGATGTAGAGAAAGAAGTTTTGAGACATAAACAATTTGGGGAGACGCTGAACACTTTTGGACATAGAACACATCTTAGACGCTGGAGTTAAGTTCTGGAGACGGGAGGAACAGTAAAAGAAGGGTTTAGTTATTTTTATTTTAATTTAAATTATATTATTCTTCTCTTAATTAATTTTAATAACTTTTAAGAAATTTATGTCTAGCTAAATCTCTTTATTAAGGTAAAAGGATGAACTTGTAGAGATAGATTTATTTGTGTTCCAAAACTAGGGTTTTCAACTATAAAAGATTAATGTTAATGTTTTGCCTCTCTTTCAATGTTTTACTTTCTCAATGATTTCTCATGTTCTATGTCATGCATATTCCATTGTTTGATTGGTAGAAGAACTCGTTGACCTTTCACGGTAATCATTTTATGAATATTCTTTGACTATTTATGCCACGTATACCTAGTACTTCGAAATTCTACCTTAGGTTGAGAACAAACAAATCTTTTGATAATTCTTTTCTACAATTCTTAAACGAAATACTTTCCGTGTATGAGTAGCTAGATTTACTACGTCGCATGAGTAAAATCGATACTCTTTGTGATGAACGCAAGTAAACCCTAATATACAACGGATTCCCAAAACCTGAAAACTTTTCTATTATTGATTTAAATCTTCGTTAAATAGTTTTAATTCATTCGTTAGTTTAATTCTTTACAAAAATCAGAAAAATATCTTTTGAAACATCTTATGACTCAAAAAGTTACTTGAATTAATTAGTATAATTAATACACACTCCTCGTGGGAACGAACCATATTTGCTATTGTTTACATCTTTCGACATTGTGCACTTGCGGTAAAACAAAGTCGGTTTTCCAACACATCATCACTCATGCAAAAGGAAAAAAAAAAAGAAGAGAGAACTTCACGTGAATTACTCACGTAAAAAAATAAAACAAAAACACAATACCTGATCGGCGCCGGAAAACATCTGGATAATGGCCGTCGCTGGCTGGTCGATGACATCATCAGCGAGAAGGAACTGTTGTTTTCTGGGAGTAGAGGAGGGATAGAAGGTCGGTGGTGGTGATGAAAAAAAAAGGGTTTGCTCCCTTTTATAATGATTAGTTTCCAAATCTGGGTCAAACGAGGATTTCCTATTTGAAATCATGCTCCCGTGCTGCACATGGGTTAAATTTGGTCTCTCCATCATATAAATCAGCCACGCTTCGCTAGTTTACGCTCCCTAGATGATGCTCTAACATCCTACAGTGCAATTACATCAACTATTTTTCCTTCAGTTATTCAACATCATTGGAGCGTCACTAAATCAGAAAACCTGGTAATGTGCCACAAACTAAAACTTGTAGATCTATTTTGCTTATAGCCGTAAAATAAAAAATCACCATCTAGTGCTTACCACGAAATACTATTGTTCCGCGCTAAGCAGGGAACTTAATGTTGATGGTGGATTTTGACAAAAAGGAAAATTGTAATATCGTTTTTGCCTTCTGCAAGAAAATTGAGAAGGGATATTTAGCTCCTGGCTAAATTAGCCTTGAAGCTCTATCATCCCTTTTTCCTGGATGCATAAGCATCAAAGAAATATATAGATTTCTATATGGACACTACTTCTATCTTCTGTAAGAAAATTGAGAAGGGATATTCAGTTCCTGGCTAAATTAGCCGTGTATCTCTTTTTGCATATATATGCACCATAGAAATTTTAGAGCTATAATCAAATAAATCCTCGTTATTTCCTGTGTATCCATGCAAACTACTTGTATAAAATATAATATACTGGTCATACAAAATTAAGAACATTCAAAATAGAGGCGATACCATAGCTGAATGAAAACGCTAACCAGATGCATACCATCTAGTTGCAGAGTCCCATCAAGCATAATTTTAAGTTACAAAATTCCGCGACTGAATCTCTTGAAAATGTTCTGTATGCACTTCACAAAAGTTAAGCATAACCGCAGGTACTAATAATTAGCCATAGATATAGTCATGACATTAGCAAAAGAAAGTACAATTTTGATTTCCAAATATAAAGAAAGTACTTCAACAATACATTGGTTTGTCTAAGATAACTTTTTAGGTACTAACAATTGGCCACCACAGTGGGAGATCAATCTCTCAGTCACGAATCCAATTCTTCAACCATCTGAAAATCAATTCTTCAATCATCTACGAAAATGGTGGAGCTTAGGTCGGGTTCATCAACTAATCCCAATTAAGATTCGACAGTCGCTCCTAACCCCGACGATACCAGTGGCGGAACTCCAGAGATTATTCCTTAAAACACCACCACTGAAAATATCAAGACTCCTCTTGGTACCGCTGAAGCTGTCAAAAACAAGGAGCAGGCGTCACCAACGATAGCTGATTTAATGAAGCGGCAAGAAACCATGGTTGAAAGTCAAGTAGCCATGGCCACTACCCAGAAGGAAGTTCTTACCTTTATCAAGAATTTGACGAAGCAATTATCACTAGAGTAGCATTATTATGAAACAAAAAAAAAAACAAGAACACAACCGCCGGTTAAGCCAACACGTCAAATGCTAATGCCCAAGAAGATGATGAAGTACAGATCATCACCGACCGCGTACCAGAAAGGAGTCAAAAATAACAAAACTTTGTCACTCGTGAAGACCTGGAAAGGCTCCTGCGAAATCGTGGAAAGGAAGATTCATCTTCATTCCATCATCACCGACCCCCTTACCCAACAAATATTCACAGGGTTGCAATGTTGAATGGATATTCGTCTCCTCCATTCTCATTGTACGATGACACCAGGAAAGCTCGAGAACATGTTTCTCGATTCTTGGGATCATAGGAGTGCATGAATATAATCAAGTTTTACAGCTCAAATAATTCTCCAAATCCCTTACGGGAAGAGCTTGTACTTGGTACAAAAACTTCCCTCCCAACAACATCTCTAGTTGGTCTCAGATTGTTAATGTTATTATAAAAAGTATTTCTTTGTCTCTTAGGAAATCACCATGTCCGATATGGGAAGAATGTTCCAAAGGAACAACGAGCATCCCAACGAATACGTAAAGAGGTTCAGGAAATAATCTCTCGACTGCCATAACCAGAACGTGACTGAGCAACAATTGGTGGAACTTTACATTAATAATTTGATTCCTGTTTATCGTGCCTTATTAGAAAAGTTACGATTTCAAACTTTCTATGAGCTACATGAGGCCGCCAAGAGATCAACAACAACTTCTCCAGCCTTGATGGAAAGGACAAGGCGCGCTAGAGAAGAAAGTTATGGAGACACCCGTGGAAGTAGACGTCTGGTGAACAAACAACATTCTACCCAACACTCTATAGGTTTTTTCACTGATAAAAGAGCCAAGAGAAAAGCAGCACCTCAATCGGCATCACATACTAAGCGCATTGGATCAACCCCGGCGACAGCACCAACACTAACTCAAGGATAGGGCTCAGCAGAAACTCCGCGTCAGTCAGAAAAACCAAGACGGATTTAACAATCCCGGATTTGCCCTTTCTCATGGAGGAGGTTCTCGAACTACTAGAATTGTGGGTACAAAATGGATCTATCAAGTTACTACATGTGCAACATCCACCCACCGAAGAGTGTTGATGGTGGATTTTTGAGAAAGGAGAAAATTATAAAATCGCTTTTTCCTTGTACAAGAAAATTGAGAAGGGACATTTAGCTCATGGCTAAATTATCCCTGAAGCTCTATCATCGCTTTTGCTTAGATGCATAAGCATGGAATAAATACATAAATTTCTACTCAAGCATCGGAATTATGAACACTACTTCTATCCAACATTCTGTAAGAAAATCGAGAAGGGATATTCAGCTCCTGGATAAATTAGCTCTGTATGTCTTTTTGCATATATATGCACCATAGAAATTTCAGAGCTATAATCAATTAAATCCTCGTTATTTCCTCTACCTAAGTATGTTGGATCATTCTGTATATAAAAATCTCTTCTCATCCATCTCATGGGGAATCTCGAAAACCCAGCTTCGCATCCATGTGAGCTACTTGTATAAAACATATATACTGGTTATACAAAATTGTGAACATTCAGAATAGAGGCGATGCCATAGATGAATGAAAACGCTAACCAGATGCGAACCTTCTAATTGCAGAGTCGCATCAAGCATAATTTCAAGTTGCAAACTTCCGCGGCTGAATCTCTTTGAAATGTTTTGTATGCACTTCACAAAATTGATAAAGGCACCAGAAAAATTGATAAATGCACCCCAGGAGTTTTGATAAAGGCACCCCACTGTTGGATGGGGCACCCCTTCCTCTTCGTTTGAAAATGCAATTGGCGGGAAAATTTTTCTTTACGTGTGAAAGATCCTGAGTTATTTGGGAAGCGAGTTTTATGGGATATAAATGATGAATCGATAACACAACATCAAGACACAACTAAATAACGTCAAAAAGAGTGTTTCTTGTCGTAAATTTTTTTTGAAGAATCCTTGTATCACCGAAAATAGGTTTATTCTCAGATTTGAATTACCACGGGATTAAAGATTGGTTTTTGAGGTTGTTTGCATCCTTATCGACTAAGGAAAGGGTATTAAGTTTCCATAAACCTATATAAAGGGAAACAGATCGATAAAAATCAGAAGGAGGGGGGAGGTTGGCCGGAAAAAATTCATATAAGAAATATTTTCGAGATTTTGGGTCTGTTGGGTAGAAAAGAGGTTGTTTAAGTCAATTAAAGGGATACAAAGGATTGAGGGAGGTTGGGTCAAGCTCAGGAGGCCAACAAAAGGAGAAAAAAATCATCACAGGAAAAAGTGTTCTGATGCTGCTGAAAAGAACACGAAGAACATAGAAAAGGCAACGGTTTCTTCAACCGTTTTGCAACGTTTATCTTCAGTTGCAACGGTTTCTTCAACCCATCTGCAACATATATCTTAGCATCTCCAACGTTTATCTTCAGCTGAAAACACTTTTGTTCGGTAACAGTGAGAACAGTGGTTTGCAACGCCATCACACCGTTGCGAACCATATGTGTTATTATTTTTCATCGTTCAAACACTTTGTGAGCTATGTACTACCGGAAATAGGTTTATTCTCAGATTCAGATTACCACGGGATTAGAGATTGGTTTTGGAGGTTGTTTGCATCCTTATAGACTAAGAAAAGGTTATTAGGTTTCCATAAACCTATATAAAGGGAAAAAAATCGATAAAAATCATAGGGAGGGAAGAGGTCGGCCGGAAAAAAATCATATAAAAAAATATTTTTGAGATTTTGGGTATGTTGGGTAGAAAAGGGGTTGTTTAAGTCAATTAAAGGGATACAAAGGATTGAGGGAGGTTGGGTCAAGCTCAGGAGGTTAACAAAAGGAGAAAAAAATCATCACAGGAAAAAATGTTCTGTTGCTGCTGAAGAACACGAAGAACAAAATGCAACGGTTTCTTCAACCGTTTTACAACGATTATCTTGAGCTTTGCAATGTTTATCTTCTGTTGAAAACACTTTTATTCTATAAAGTGAGAAAAGTGGTTTACAACATCGTCACACCGTTGCGAACCATCTGTGTTATTATTTTTCATCTTTCAAACACTTTTTGAGATATGTACCAATCTTTTGAGGGTGTTTTAAGCAAGATGAGCTAAACCCCATCACGGAGGCAAGGAGGAAGCCATTTTTCAATGATTAATTGGTAACTCTTAATAATTCTTTTATGACTTTTATATTTATTTTTAATTGATTGTTATTTTATTTGATGGTTTATGCTGGAACCTAGAGCTTTTGATGAGCCATTCTTGTGATTTATAATTGATATTTTAAAAATCTACATTTGAAAAAAATTAGAGTCACTTATTTGAGCTAAAATTGTTTAGAATTATTATTTTTGGAACCAATTAAAAGTGGTTAATGGTGAAATCCATAACTTCGGTATTTGTGAATATTATTTTCATCTTTTGTGTATATTTTCTAGTTTAAAATCAGTTTTAAATCTAAAATCAATCTTCACAAGTTCGAGAGTTCGAACCTTATTTACAACTATTCTAAAGCATATCACATAGTTATGGTCACGGTATTAGCAAATACGCATGCTAATTGCATATAGGCAATAGCCACAACATCAAAAAGTACATGCCTTAGTAAGCCCTAGCCATGCTCCTAGCACAAACGTATTAAACTAAAAAGGCAACAAATTTAATAAAGGCTATATGCAAAAAAAAAAGCCAGAAAAGCCCCAACATTAGCTTTAGCAACAAAATCCACGCAAAAGCCCTTTCTAGAGCGCTAAGACCAAGCGCTAACGCCAAGGCCACGCATTAGCACCAGCGTGGAGGCCAGCAGCGCTAGCGCTAGCTACAGCGTTGGGGCAAACAACGCTAGCGCCAAGGCTAGCCTTGTCGCGCTAATCCATGCTCCTTGTCGCGCCAATGCTCGCATGTTCCGTGCTATTGCTCATGCTAGTACTACTCCATTACGATCGTAGCACACGCATGCGTTATTGTTGCTAGCATAAATTGTTTATTGCAAACATGGCATAAATATGCCATTATTATATGATAGACACATTTTAGTGTCTAAATTGCACCTTAATTTCTAGTGAGTTAGTATTCGATTGTGTGTCTATTACGTGTTTTTATGCTTTTGTAGGTACCTTAGAAGAATAAAGATTTGTGGAAAAAATTGGCTCAAAAAGTGTTCAAAGCACCCGGGAAAATGGATCAAGGCACCCACACTTTGGATTGGGGCACCCTTGGATCGGGATGAGCTGGATCGGACCAACTCAGCGGGTCAACTCGGCCCAGTCAACTCGGTCAAAGTCAGTTGACCGAGTCAAAGCTTCATCGAGTCAAAGCTTCATCGGCAGCAGAATTTTGATCCAGATTTTTTAGCGATTTTATCACAAATTGATAGGTACCCAATCTAATTAAAGGTTCGTATAATCGATTAGAAGCTCTAGAAGCCGAAGATAAGGGCTGGAGAAGCATGAATTTGGACGGAAACAGGAACACATCCCTGTTTTGGATTACTATCGATTTCTCGTCAAATCACCGAGTTATAATGGGATTAGAACATCCTAGAAGACTCACAGGGCCTATATAAAGAGTTTACAATCCTCAGAATTGAAGTACGAAGCTCCAGAACCATTGTTGCCTTTTTCCGTTCAAGTTCCGACGCCGGCCGGTTACTGCTGCTGTTCCCGGTGATCGGCTGTTCTTCACCACCATCGCTGAGGAAGAAGACTAAGTAACAGTTATATCTGTATCTAATTCAAACAGCTCCTGTTACCATTTCTTCTCTCTCTTTTCTTGCTTGAACCTGCTGTAACAGTTGAACCCCTGTTCCTGTGACGTTTATATACGTTGTTGTTTGACTGTTGCACCATTATTCAACTTTGTAATCGACTTTTTGAGCAATGAAATCAACTTTTGAGCAATCTTTTTCCACCATGAGCTAAGTCTATTTACTGGGATGATGGATAAGGTAATTTTCTCAATTTTATGTGATTTAATTATTTTCTAATAATTATTTATAATTCTTTTATCATTAAAATTGCATAGTTTTGAATAGTAAAAACGGTTTTCTTTCAACAGTTGTGCTTTTGCTTGATGGATTATGCTTAGTTAATTAATTTTGATAGTCCATGCTTGTGATTTACCTCTGTTTGTTAGCATAACAAAACCAATTTTGGCAATTATTTGGGCTTCAATTAATTTAAAAAGAATTATCTGATTAATCACATAGGTTGTTAGAATTACCTGATTCCTGATTCCTGGTATTTTTAAAATTATTCAAAAATCATCTTTAGGTTATTTAGTCTTTTTCTTACTCCTGAAATTTTCTAGAGTTAATTAGAATTATTATTTTCTAAAATCATTACCTTCACAAGTTCGAGAATCGAACCTCTTTTTACCACTATATAAAATCACATCATTATACTAAATTAAATTCACTAGTAGCATTGTCTCATGACAAAACTCATGTCTTTGAAGTCATGACTCCACTAACTCCTACGAGACGTCAAATAATATTATATGGGAGATTAAACATGGGGTTTTGGTCTGGTGGTTACAGCAACATGGGTGTAGAATACGCCATGACAAGAAAGTTAGAAAGTAAGTGGTAACGGTTGAAGTGGTTGAAGAGGTGATAGTGTAATGATATAGAAGTTTCCAGAATCTTCCCAAGACAAAATGGACAGTTACTCCCAGAATCATCATCTCTCCATATCCCCACTACCTCCACTACTTTACAAGGAAAATGTATGTTACCAACTAGTATAAATAGGCTACTTAGCCTATTCTGAAAACAAGACGACACGAAAAATACATAGAAAATCATTCTCACAAGATCTGTTATTCTCCACCACAACACACAATTCAACACGCAATTCCTTCAACTGTCCTTGTCCCCTAAGATCAACCCATCTCCTCTCTTTGTAACCGAAGCAAAACGTAAACATACACTCTTCTTTTTTGGATTCATTTTGTACGATTTTGATCCTCAAACCTAAAAATTACTTCAACAATACATTGTTTTTCCTAGGAGTAATTTTTAGGTACAAACAAAGAGGACATGTCATATCCAAAATACTGTCACTTCCACAGATTTGTCAATCATCCCACTAGTGAGTGCAATAGCTTGAAACGCATACTCTAAGAAAAGATCGACTCGGGATTATGCATGTGGACTGAAGGTGTCCACAAAGATCCCCTCCCTGTCAGGAGCTTCACTCTTTCTGGAGATTCTGTTAACAAAAATATGCACTCTATATTATAGCGCATATGTGAACTTCTTTACCTATCGAAGGCACAACACAAAGATATTTTTACTTCCCTCAACTGTGTCGTTTCGGGTATATCCCAAGTCCGCTTCAGAAGTCGTAGTCATCAAACACAATGAAAAATCAAGATGGGGACTTCTTACCACTGCTTGCCTAAAGGAAACTGAGTTCGAACAAACACTAACCGATGCAGGTACCGATGTCAATATCATCACTATCAAGACTCTAAGAGCTGCAGTAATTTCCAGGCACGAAGCCACGCACTCGCCAACCTTAATCAAAAATTCTGAAGAGAAATCCCAGAGTGCTTATGTCTACATCACTCTTGAGGTAAAAATGTATGACACCTGAACACATGCCAAGTTCCACATTATCAAAGAGGATCCAAAATACGACATGATTCTGGGACGCCCATGGGTCCATAGCAACAAGATGGGATCGAGTGTATCTCCTTTATCGACACCAACACTTCCAAGACTCTCAAACAAGCCCGCAAATCCCGAGTACGACCTAGCACACGAGTTTCGTCGCACAATGGAGCTGGATGTGAAGCAATTACCATGTGAGGACGTAGCATCATATACCCAAAGGTTTTGTACACAAGTAAGTCATCTTCGACCAACTTCTTTTCAACTAAAGATCCCACGTCCCATCAAATCTTGGGGACTTGACCCGGATATCAACCCTATTCTGACACGACGATGGAAAGATGATCTTTTTTAAAATTTTATCGAATGGGTATGGATTGTCTCTACTAAAGATAAGGAAATTATTAGCTGGCATTCAGGAGACATGTCAGGAAGTTAAAGGGCCCGAACCTAGTGTATTCCATGTCGGAGATATGGTACAGAAAATCACAGCCTCTCCCGAAGAAGAGTCGTATCTCATCACCAAAATCATGATCGGTGGTTACTACAAGTTTGTCAATACTGAAAATCCAGAAAGGGTGGTCAAACATGGCAAGTGGCTTACATCTCACAACGCTTAAAACATTCGACCACCACCTCATAATATTTCCCTGCTTTATGCAATATTTGTAATTCCTCCAAAATGTTTGCAACATCTTACAAACATACTTTGGATTTTAATTTATTAATCAAGCAAAGCATTATTCCTTTCAAAAGATATATATTTCCTCGCAAATCATTCAAAAAAAAATCCCTACCTACTCAGAAAAATCCCAAAATAAAACCACAAAGAGTCATGTATCGCAGAAAACCTATAAAACTCATAAAATCTAGAAATATTCCTTGAAAACCGGTTCAGCACCTTCAGAATACGCCTTCTCCAACCTCCCAAAAATTTAAGTTTCAAGCTTCAACTCCCGAGAAAGCGTCTCAACTTCATGTCCAGCCTTGGTGACCATCTCCAAACTAGGAGTCATGCCTCCTTCTCAATAGCTTCAAAATAATGACGAAGCCATGCGACATTGAGCTTATTCCTTTCATCCTCATCCAAAGCATCCTTCCAGTCTTGAAGCACTATCTCAGAAATTTCTCTACGAGGGAGATAAATCATTTCATGCACAGTTGGCAGCAACACAAACACATCCTTCTCCAGAATATGATAGTTCTTGGGGTTACCTAAGAAGAAATGGCCAAACTTTTTCCATACTTTGGTGTACAACTCATCATAGGCGGAGGGAACAGTGAAACCCCCAATAAGCATGTAGTCGAGGCGATTCCTAAAAAAAATGAAATCCAACGTTGGGTATTCAACCGGAACAATCTTCATCATATAAGAATTTTGTACAATAACGTCACTCGGAGTGCTTTCTTCAACAGCCGCATCAGAAAGAGCTTGCTCGTTATTTTGAGATGGAAAAGACATATCACCAACGTCACGACTCATGGTAATCTCCAACCCTGCACCTACAAGTTCATCTCTCTGATTTGGTCCATTGTCCCCCTAAAAATGAGGACATTGTAGAGATAATGAGCTAAAATAGCTTAACACAAGGAATTGAATCATAGATCATAAAGTTCATAAAATATGTCCATTAGAAACTTAAACATTCATTAAAAATTATTTTGAGTCAATTTCATATGGTTTAGAAAAGATATGGATCGTTTCGCAAAAATGTCGTCAGAAACGTTTTTACATAACCCTCCGGAAGAACTGAAACTGGCGCCAATTTTGTAAGGAATTTGGGGGTGATTTATAAACCAAATGATTCATATTTATTTCTACTATAAAATTCTAAAACGGAACGCTAATCGGAGAAGCAATCTAATATAGGCGGACAAAACGATTGACTACATGAAAGCTGAAAACCAACAGAATTCTGTCCGGAAAAGTCATGAACGCTCGTTGTCAGGTCTTTTTCACCAATCAAACGAACTCCAAATTCACAAGTTATTTTAGAAGAAGTTAGCTCTTCCTCTTATCTAAAATATGAGATTTGAACCACATCATTCCGACTTCGGACAAAAATTCTACGGCCATTACGGAAAGAAGACCTGAATCTGAATTTTTCTGACAGTGAAAATCGCCAAAATTTTATATAAAATTATACATGGTTTTACACGTTTGGGGGTCTAAGAGTTATAATAATGTTATTCTGATTCTAAAAAATGGAGGATGCTTACTTGGAGATGCAACAAGTCATCATAAGCAGAAGGCACCTCGCAATGTGATTCGCCACCAAGTTCTTCGTTCTCAGCCCCAGATTCTTCAATCACTTCAGTATGGGATGATTTTTCAGGTCCCTGGTCATCTTTGTCTTCTTCCTCAGCGCTTCCAACAACAACAGTTCTTTTTAACGTCGAAGTATTCACATTGCTAGTCATCTAAGGATAATAGTCATTCACAAGAATTAGAATCCATCAAATTCAAAAAGACATAAAATTATTATTTATAAATCTTCAAAGGAAGCTCTACTCACGATATAAGCAGCCGAAGCACCAAGAACAGTTGGGACACCAAATTTATAGGGTTGAATGTTCAAGTCACCCTGATGAGTCATTCCCCCAAACTAAGCAAAGATATTCATCAAGACAAGGTATAAATATGCTTCATACAGAAAAGAAGAGTAAGAGAAAATACAAGACACTTACCTTCTTCGAGGGACGGTCTCCACTTCCAGGAATAATTTCCCATGGTCTCTTCGTCCTATATTGAGGAGTAGCTTTTGCTACGTTATTAGACACTAAGTAATTCGGGAGCCACGACTGCAAGAGATGAGTTAAACATTTAATTACGGAGTAAAAGAATGTGATTAAATAAAGGATGATTCGAGATACCTATGCTAAGTTGATGATCGATTCACGTCTTGCTTCAGAAGTAATTTTCAAATTTGGCGGTACTGCTAATTCCTCTTCAGAAGGAACACCACGAATATAAGGAGGCTTACCAAACATGAAGTTCTTGAGGAGAATTAGCTGTGCGTTCCAGAAACCATCATATTCATCAGTAGTACATCATTTTCTATTGTCCTAAAGAAAACAAATGCTTCGACCTGAAATATTGTAGGCACCCTCAGATCGCTTAAGCAAGTCTATAGAAGGCACCACAGTACGGTTGTGAGGAACAAACTGATCAAAACCCATCTTCCGAGATGGTCTATCAATGTTATAACTCTGAGTAATGTAATTATCAGAATATATAGTAAGAATGTGCCCAGGTACAACTATTTATAAAAGTGGCCTCACCAACAACAACAGTATTGCTCTCACCACTTGGACCAGAACTATGACAATACCAGGGATTTTAGCAAAAGTCACCAGTGGAATCACATGTGGAAGCTTTGAACCCCAAGGTATGAAATTCACTTTTTTTTTCATTATCCATTAAACTGATAAAACTAACAGGAGAAAGTTTCTTCTTACTCCAAAAAAGAATTCGAGCATACTCTATCTTTTCAATCGGAAAAGAAGGCCGAGCCTTTGGTGCATATTCAGGAAAATGTTCCCAAAGCGATACTTGCATAAACATGACATAAATAAAAGACTCTACCTTAGCATGACCACTGGAAGTATTCATGTCACGAATGAAAGTGTCCAAATGAGAATACGGAAAAATAAAGTACCAAGAGGAAGAATCTTTTCACCAGCAAGCGCAACAGCAATCAGAACACGTGGAATCTTCAATTGACCTCCAGGAGAATCTTCAAACACTCTCTCAAAGACAAAATACAAGGAACGCAACAATGCATAGGGGATGATCAGCAGCGAAACCGTCAGCACTTATACTACCATTCCACTAGTGCTCAGCCAAGTTGTATAATTTTTGCTATTGTAACCACGAGACTTCTGCAACTCCTCTATTTTCTGAATAAAACGGGCTCCATATTTCTTCTCCTGTTCATATTATTCGATGGGAATGTTACCAGCAACTGGAAGTTGAAATAAGACCGCTACGTCTTCCAAAGTAATTGTCAACTCACCCCAAGCACATACTGCTGAATGAGTTGGGCCACATCAACTAGAAATAAATGCAAGCAAACCCTTCGTTTCCTTATTAATCCTCAAGGTCTCAAAATCTCCAACAGCATGAAGTATTTTGACATTTTCTAAACCAACTTCACCTGGGGATGTTTCAACATAACTTTAGCCCACACTTCCCATCTAGGAAGAGGAGTTTGAGACGGCTCAAAATCAACAAACAAAGTTTTGTATTATTTTCTCTGCAAACAGCACCTGACAAGAGCCTGTGGATAAATATTTTGAGGCCGAGGAAAGGAATCGACGCTCGGAATAAAACTGCCAACAATCAGGGTCAGCATCCTCTTCGCCATCGCCATCAAAGAATTTATCATGGATGCTAGGCATGTCATCTAGAGAATTAACATCAGAATTTCGATTCCGTCATACTAGCATCAAGAAAAATTGCTATAAGCCCTATCATACCTGGTTGAAGCTTAATAACGTTACAGCGAAGCCAATGAAGGATTTCTACAATCAAAAACAATAATTATGGAAACAGGGTTTACTTGCAAGATGTTGTAAAGAGAAAATAATTATCAATTCAATAGCATACTACGATTGAACAAGCAGCGACAATTGAAGCAATGAGTTAATACTCACAATAAAGGAAGAAAAATAAGGAGAAATATGTGAAGTATTCATTCACATAAAAGAGAAATATGTGAGCAAGCTACTCACGTAAATAAATAAATAAAAAAAAAAAACTTCACGTGAACATCAGCTCACGTAAATAAAAAAAAATACTTACCTTTCCGGTGCCAGAAGACGGCACGGACTTGTCGGAGGTGAGAGGAGAGAGAAAAGGTCGGTGGTGGTGATGAAAATAATAAAATAAATAAATAAATAAATAAGGGTCTACTCCCTCTTATAGGGATTGGTTTTCAAATCTAGGTCAAATAATGATTTCCTATTTAAAACCATGCTCCTGACCTGCACACGGGTCAATTTTGGTCTCTCCATCAAATAAATCAACCACGCTTTTCTAGTTTACACTCCCCAAACAATGCTCTATTATCATATATCTATTACTACAACAACTATTACTCCTTCGATTATTCGATATCATCAAAGCGTCATCAAATCAGAACATCTGGTAATGTACGAAAAACTAAAACTTATTGATTTATTTTTCTTATACCAATAAAATAATATAAAAATCACCATCTGGTACTTACCACGGAACACATTATCGTTTTGCGCTAAGCATGGGACTTAATGTTGATGGTGAGTTTTTGACAAGGGAGAACATTGTAATATTGCCTTTTGCCTAGCTGCAAAAGCATGAAATAAATATGTACGAATTCCTGACCCGACATCAGAATTATGAATACATATTGTTATCTTACATTCCGAGAAGAATTGAGAATGCATATTCATCTCCTTGCTAAATTAGCCCTGAAGCTCTTTTGCATGTCTTTACTCAACTAAAACCTTGTTATTTCATGTGCATCCATAGAAAGTATTTGTATAAACCAGAATATACTAATTATACAAAATTGCGAACACTCAGAATAGAGGCGATGCCATATCTGAATGAAAACACTAATTAGATGCATACCATCTGAATTGGTTGAAGTCTATGACTTCAATAACTCACGGTTTTGAGTCTATGACTCCAATAACTCTTACGAGAGATCAAATCACACTTCATGGGGGATTATTCATGGGGTTTTGGTATGGTGGTTACAACAACATGCCGCATGGTACCACCCCATCACAAGGAAGTTACAAAGTAGTGATGACGGTTGAAGTGGTTGAAGAAGTAAAGGGATAATGTTCTTCCAGAAACTTCCAAGGGTAATAGGCGGTTACACTGTTACTCCTTTAATCCCCATTACTCTATATCTCCACTACCTCCACTACTTTACAAGAAAGGTGTTTGTTACCAATCATTATAAATAGGCTACTTAGCCCATTTCAAAAGAGAGAGAACAAGTTGATCATTCTCACATCTCTGTTATTATCCATCTCTACATACATTTAAACATATACAAATTCCTTTAACTTTCTTTGCTTCCCTCCCCTAAGATAAACCCATTTTCTCTCCTTGTGACCAAAGTAGGACGGAACGGCTACTATCACTGTTTATACTTGTCTTGTACGGTTTTTATTTCCAAATCTAAAGAAAGTACTTCAACAGTACATTGTTTTCCCTAAGAGAAATTTGTAGGTACTAACAATTAGTTATGTTCAAATGTAGTTGTTTTTTCTTTATGACTTATGCAATAGTCCCATTAGTCATATTAAGTGTGCTTTGTGTCTTTCTAATATTGTTTTTTGAAATCCACAGGATGTCTAAATGATTCTTCCCTAATCTATTTTGTGATCAATTATAATGGTTGATATGTATATGATGGTTCTGAAGAGTGAATTTTGATGGGACTGGATGATGCAGGAAATAGGGTGAAGTCAGAGACAATTCATATTTTTTCTTAGGAGAGGGATCAAGGAGTGTATATACGACTTTAGCAGAAGTTTTACATAGTTATTTATTTATGTGCCACAGTAGTGAGATTCTAGGTCGACGTAGATGAATTATAGTGGTTCTAACACCACCACTAACTTTTCCTACATTCAGCTGGGTAAGTTTAGGTTTGTTAAATTTATATAAAAGATTGTCTAGCTCATTTTGGTCCAGTTTATACAAAATGTATATTGGACGCTCACTTTGAAATGCTCGAATAATTTCAAGGTTGTGCTCAGAAGTGACATGAAGGCAGGGTTCTTCTGAAGAACATGACAAACTTCTTCACCATATCACTTAAGTATCGTCATGGATGTTGGAGTTTTATACCTAAGCAAGCAGGTTAGTTCCACACATTAATCGTTTATTCAATACACTGTATTTGATATATGTTGCAGAATATTTTGTTGATGTTGCTCAAAATAATAAATGTTTGTAAGGGCAACTGCAACGGTACGAGTATACCAAATACCAAAGAGTAAAAAAATTTGCTCGTTTTTCATTTTTTACAACGGTTTTGTGAGTAAATATGATCGCACGTTGTTTTAATTAGACGTCTGTTATAAAACGATATTGTAAAAGAACGTTAGGTGACACGGACGTTTCTCTAGTGGGACATATGTTGTTGGACGCACATTTGGGTGAGCGTTTCATATTCTGAAACCAGACGCACTTATAAATGAGCGTTTGCATTCTCGTACGCTTCCTTAATCAAACGTATGTTTAACGTCCATATTAATGGACGTTTAGTGACATACGCCGTGCCTAAAAGACGCCTGAATGCCAGAAGCCCCTTTATAATAGCGCTTAGTATTGAAACGTCCACCAACAGAAGCGTGAGCTGAGTTTCACGTTCACCTAAAGAAGCGTAATGAAGCACGTCCGCCAGTTAAGCGTTAATAAGACTGGTGCTCCGGCGCTCTCCTAAGAGAGCTTCTGGTGCTCCGGCGCTCTCTTAAGAGAGTGCCTGTTATCCGACGTCTTTCTAATATCCGACGTCTTTTTAATAGAACGTATGATATACGGACGTTATTTCAGTAGAACGTTTTAACCAGACGCTCATTTGGCTTGCGTTTCTTCTGCCAGCGTTCTCCTAGTGAAGCGTTACTTCATACGCATTCTTTTGTGAGCGTCTCATCAAACGCTTTTCAGCCACTGCGTCCGTGTTTCAAAACGCTTTCATAAGGAAACGTCTTTTGTTAACGCCCAATTAGAAGAGCGTGCGAGTATATATAAGATTTGGAAAAAAATTTCTCTGGAATTGTGGTTTTACTCGCCTCATTCCTATATATACTCGTCCATTGCGGTTGATTTTGAGCGACCAAAGAGTAAATTTAATCTTACTCTTTAGTATAGTCGTCCGCTGCAGTTGCTCTAAGTCTTCAAAAGTATGACTAAAGTTGTTGACTTAGGTGGATAAACTATATGCCTGATTTAAAATAGAGGCACATTCTCAAAACAGGCATAAAATCTCATAATTGAAGTTCATTTTATTTTAGAAAACAGGTAAATGTTGATAAACTGTGTCGAAAAAACAGTTGTACTCAGATTCATTGTATGTTGGCCTAACATACAATTATGTTTGGAAGGGCATATTAAATGTTCAAGGATACGTTATTTCGGGATATGATATTTTTTCTTTTCAATAGTGAATTCAAAAGTACTGATGAACTTCCATGCCATAAGTCCTGACAATGGGAGAGGCTTGACATTTTTTAATAACATCTGCAAATAGCAGGAATTAGGAAAACGGGCTATTCCAAGAATTTATTCTGAACTTTAGGGTATTAAGAGAATAGCTGAGGTGTTAAGAGGTTTAGTAGATTGAACATTCTACATTTGGCCACAATTGTAATAATAGACAAAAGTAATGGTTGTAATCTCTGATTCGTTGGCACCAAAATAGGGTGTGGCGTGTGCTTTTTGATCGCATTTAGGTCTGTCATATTGAGCTAACTCTATACTGTTAATCTATTTTGGGTTTAACCCTTTTTAAATTTCGGTGTTATTTACTATGCAAGATTTCAGATCAGATAAACCACCATAATGGGTTGCCTAGCATGTAATTAGCGATTATGTGTGTTCGTGTTGATAGAAATGGTATAATCCATTGGTTTGCATAGCGTCTTCACATAAGCATCTGTTTGTAGGAAGCAATGGAGAAAGAGATGAAGATTGCCCCCAATGAGTTTTTTTGTTGGTTAGTTTCCTGCAGTGTTGTCATAATATTTTGTTAATATCACGCCTTTTAACACCTGTCTGTTTATTGAAGGAATAAAATTTATTATTCCAACTCAGTTCAAAATGAAGTGATATAATATACACTTTTAAGCATGTAGTGATCTTCTCTCTTTCATTTTATGTTGGTAGCAGCAATCCAGTTCAAAACGCCATTCATAATTTTGTATTGTTGGTCTATAATTCAATCCACAGCTGACACCTAGCTTCCCAGTTACCACTATTCGCCTCCTCTTGATGCTCAGGCTGAACATGAGACCACCTTGGTTGATCAAAATAAACCCTTCGGTGATGACAACAAGCCTAGGAAGAAGGCCTTCCTCGGTGAAGAGTTGGACCCAACTGGTGAAGATCGTACGTTTGTTACTGTAGCAGAAAGTATACTTAGTGAATTAAAGTGATCCTTTTCTGCTTTAAGGGTTTCTTCTCCAAGGTCATATTTGATAATCATTTTGAAGCAAGGAGAATCTAAAGTTCATGCTTTCAGGATACCCAGCAGACTTAAGTTTTTGATATTGTATATATTATGTTTCATTGAGGAGAATCTTAAGCTCATGCTTTGAAGACAAAATTTAGAAAGCCGTCATATGCTTAACATTCCAACTGATAATGGCATCTTCGCAAGACAGTGTTACATCAAAGAATTGATATAACAAGAAGGAAAAGTAGAGACTGGGTATTATTTATTATTGGCAGTTCTTTGAGGGCTTTTTGTCCCTCTGTTGTTAATGCCTTGAATGTTTGTTACTGAGATTCTCCTGTAAATCTTCATCTGACCTATTTAACTCAGCTCAACTCAGCCAAATTGCTGAAGGAACATACAACATTTTGTATACATGTCAATAGCAATATTCATACACCCTGCTGAGATATGGGATTTTGTGTGGGAACATTGTCTGTCAGTAGTGCAGATCTTCTTCAGCTGAGAATGCCTGCCTATATACCAGTCTGCATATTTTCCTTTACCCAAAAATAAGAACAAAAGAAAACCAGGGAGAAAGGAGGTACGAAAACATAATAATTAGCGTTCATAACCTGTCCATTCTGTTTCCTTTCATTAATGACAATTTAGTTGTTTGATACACGTATTATTGAGTTTACCTCAAGTTGATGGGTTTAAGTTATGGTGTTACGGGATCAAGCAACAAAGACAAAAGTGGAAGTTTTTTTATACCTTTTGGTGTCGATTTCTCTTATTAGAATGTGGATTTAGCGTTATCTGCTAACTTTTGTTGAAATCTTGCAACAATAAACAGTAGCGTTAGATATATCAGAATAATATATATAAAGAATTGAATTGAAAACAACTCTACCACGGACAACTACGAGAGAAGAATCACAAGTTCAACAAGTTTTCCTTAACACATTAGTTCACGGGTATACTTGAGAAGAGCAATGCTAAACCCCAACGTTCGAAGATGTGTCCAGGATAAGACTGCCCGATATAGCTTGTGGGATAGATTTTAACTCTGAAAACGTTTTGTATTTATAGGGGAAAAAAACCCTTTAGGGTTTCGGATTTCTTGTAAATCAAGTTTTCCCAAAACATAAAAGGAATCCTTTAGGGTTTCGGATTTGTAAAACTATATAGAGTTTCGGATTTGTAAAACTATTTTTTGGTAAAAATAATAGATCATGGTTGATGTGTTTCTCATTGGCAAGCCCAATACATTAGTTAGCCCATGTATTGTTTGCCCACCATTCCACCCTCTTGTTTGTCTAACTATCCACATGAGAATAGTTATATAGTGGACATCCTTCTCTAGAATACTCAATGTGGGACTAAACTAAAGAGATTCATTCACATCACACCAAGACCAAAAAACATTTAGTTTAAACTCATTTTCTCCAACAACTTTAACCTCTTAGCTTCAAGTATTGTTATGTTTTTTAGCTGTGGGGAGGGCCAACCTGCAACAATCTTAACATTGAGATTGAACGAAGCATCTTCGATAAGCTAAGATATTAAATTTCAACGGCGACAAAGGTTATGTCTACAATTTATTTGGAGGAAAGAACATGTTGTGTGTGTATTATTTACCTAGCCTTTGGCCGATTTTGGTTCAATCTATACAGCCAAAGAACACTCATGGAAATCGAGTCGGCCTTGACCTTGGCCGTGTGTTGTTGACCAAAATAGCAATTAGGGTTCCCCTTTCTTCTCCGCCTCCATGAAGGTTTCTCCCCCATATCCAAGTTCCTTAACTTGTCTCTCCTCTTTCCCACCTCTAATTCTTCAAAACCCCCATTTTCTTGCTCCTAATTCTTCCAAAATTGCTGGTGAAAATCTTGAAAAGAATGGAATCTCCAACACAGACATGCTCAATTGGTATGGAGTTGCAAATAGATCAAAGAACATTAAACAGAACTCATCAGCAGACTTACACTTTAGACCTCCAGTTATGGTTGATGGTGAACTTGTTGCCAGGGTAAGTGATCCTGCCCTAGCAAGTCAGAAAAAAGATTGTGAGTAGTTGGTGGTAGGAGGATTTGTAGGTCACAGACTTCCTTACCATGTGGTGAAGAATGCTATTGAGAATGCCTGGAACATCAAAGGAGTTCGGTCCATGACTGTACATGGGGAAAAAGCCTTCATCCTCAAGTTCTCACTGGAAGAAGGCAGAACTACTGCTCTAGAACATGGACCGGTCTTCATCTCCCACACCCCCTTCTTTGTAAGAGGTTGGGTCCCCTTCATTGAGCAGGAGCTGGAGAATATGTAGTTTGTACCAGTGTGGATGACCATCAGACATGTACCAATCCACATGTTTAACCATGTAGGATTAAGCTTCATAGCATCTGTGGTAGGTAAGCCTCTGCTTCTGGATGGTCCAACTGCATCCAGAACCAGAATGTCATATGCTAGAGTGTGTGTAGAGATCAACCCCAGCACAGAATTGAAGAAAACAATAACAATAGTTTTTGATGATGGTACTAAACACTTTGTGGGTGTTGAATACGCCTGGAAACCATCCCAATGCAGCACCTGTTCAACCTTTTGTCATAGTGAAATCAACTGCCCAAAGAAGGCTAGAGTGGAAGTTGTCACTCCCCCTTCTGCTCTGTATACCCCTAACACACAAATGCATACCAACCCATCCAAAGAGGTAACTGCCAGCATTCAAAATGAGCTAGGAAAGGCTACAGATGAAAGGGTGTGGAAGCCGGTCATAAACAAGAGGAAGCTAACTAAAGCTAGAGATGAAGAGAAGACATCAAGAGATGGAATGGAGCCCCCTCCCTCCCCTGAATTACCTCCTGGTTTTGAAACAAACAGGGTTCGGTTGAATAAAAATGCCAATGAAACCATGATTGCAGTCAACAATTACTTCTCCATTCTTGAAGAAGAGGGTGAACCCAAGGCTCTGGCAAATATGGAAGATAGGGAAGCTTTGGGCAGTACATCCCCCTGTGGTAATTTCAACTTTCCCCCTTCCTTAATATACACAGTGCCTAACAATGGGAATGTTGCTAAACCACCAGGGAGCTCTCAGGGGGATCCAAAGGTTAACCTTACCAAGCCCAGCAGCTCACACCTAGGAATAAAGAGCTATGACCGCAAGATGGCCGGTCGGATTAGACAAGCGCCCTACAGGCTAGTTTCAAATGATTAATATAGGTTGCTGGAATACAAGAGGGCTAAATGACCCTCCGAAACAGACTGAGGTCAGGAACTACATCAACACCAATAGTTTAAAATTTGTGGGTTAGTAGAAACTAGAGTTCAGTTTTCGTGTAAAGATAGAATCAGAAACCTCAGTACATGAGTCCCTTCTATCAAGGGTTTTTTTTTCTCCTTTTTTTTGTTCCTTGTTCTTGTAGGTTGAGGTCTCCTTAACCTTCTCTCCTTTCAAAAAAAAACATTCACGGAAAAAATGTTATATATAAATGAATGTAGTTTACATCAAATTAAGTAATGGATTGGGCAATGCCTTTAAAATATAACTTTTTATCAGTTAATCAAACCCCTGTTATTACGGTACTGGTTATAACCTAGTATTATAATATAACTTAACTCAATTCAAATATCATTATCGTATCAAATCTAAGAAAAATAAAAATTATAATATTTAAATTGTCTATCGTTAATAAAAAAAACCCTAAATAGAGACAATTGGGAGGTTTACTGTGTATATAAACACCAGGGCTTACTGCACGGGCACCAATTTTATGTGAATGCTTTGGTTTGAGTATTTCACATGATCCATGCTTTCATTGATCGCCGGTATTTTGTGTTTTGAGTGATAATCATTTTTTTTGTTTTAGTTTGCATTGTGAATGTCATTCTTTGTAGAAGCATGTTTATTGAAGGGGTAGAACTAGTGGCTAGTTCTACGGTTCGTTTAAGAGCATCAAAGATTCAGGAAGATTACAAAAAAGAAATAGCAACATTAGCATTGTTTATATTTTGCTGTTTAACAGCATCAAAGATTCAGAATTGGGGAAGCCTGAGGTTCTAAAAAACATATGATCTACCCCATATCTTTTCGTGCGTTGTTATGGAGACCACCAATATTAAGCAACTAATGATCCAAGTATGAGAATGAATTCTAACTACTTGGGTATATTATAAGTCTGACAAAACCTCCTACAGTCGTTCATCCAGTCGTATCATATCTTCTTCTAAGAAGAAGCTTTGGAAAGCTCTATTAGGATAGGCTAAAGAAACCTCTAAAGATAAAAACTGGTCACAACATTTAGCAAGTAGAAAAGCAGTATACTACGAAAGTTTAACAGATATAGAGACATGAAATACAATAGTTTGTTGTGATAGAGACAGTAATAGACTGAAAGTATCTTGATAAGATGTTGGACAGTTACTTCCCTAAACGCACCAAATTGAGAACAAAATATCATCTTGGTAGTGTTCTAGAATACAAAAAATAGAAAGAGACAAATGCACGTCTTAAGTAAACCTTACCCCGGCTTCATTCTTTTCTCTTTTAAGCTAATTTCACATAGCTTAAGCAGTTCAACCCAGGAAAGTTGTGCAGTTCTTGTGACCTAAAGGAAACACCATGCTATGAATATTAAAAAAAGGGAAGAATATGTAATCTTCTTACACAGCATTATCTATCAAATTGCGGTAAGGTAGTCATGTTCTGCTTGAGGTTTCAGTGGTATATTGCTTCAAATCACTCTTCCTGACTTCTTTCTCAAAATGAACTGTGTCAACCGTTACACTTGCAGCTTCTAGGGTCGGTATGCGAATTCGGGGTGGATCATACCACTATTGCTCAATCTTGTATACCGTTGCTAAAAAACTTTTCTTATCTATATACCTATGAACAGGGCTGCACAGGAACCACCGGAACCTAAGAACCGGACCGGAACCGATGAAACCGTACCCCAAAAGAACCGAACCGAGGGTATAAGGTACAGGATACGGGTATAAAAAATGGGAACCAAGTACAACCGGGTACAAGGTACAGGTACTACCCCTGTATCTGTACCCTGTACCTGTACCTCCCCATGATCTTTTACAAAGTTGGTTATTAAAACCTATTGTTCTTGATCTTTTATATGATTATATACTAGATGATAACTATAATGTTGAGGAAGGTAATGTGATTTTTTTTCTTTTTTTTTTATTTTCTTTATTAGTTATCAATTCAATCTTTAACATAATATTCATTTTTTAATGGATGTTGCAGAGTTATTGGGTCCTATGCCAGCGCTAGAATCTTTTGATCTTTGAAGTTCATTAGATTCATTTCATCGAAATCTTTACTTTCTTGAATCTCATTATGAAACCCTTAAAACCTTTACATTCTAACTCTATATTGGTTATTCTTCTTTTTTTTGTTTATTTAATGGAAGTTAATACTGTATACATTTCGTAATGAGATTGGAATGATAGCAACACTTAAACTTTCTATCTCTTTTACTTCAACAATTTACATTTATATTTAACTTTTAGATGCAAAAAAAAAAAAAAAAAAAGAGGGTACAAGATACGTACCCGGAACCGAACCCAAGGTACAGGGTACAAGACAGGAACCGAACCCAGGGTACAGGTACAAAATTTAAGAACCGACCATGGGAAGGTACAGGTACAGGGTTCCACCAAGAACCAACCGAACCGACCTTTGTGCACCCCTACCTATGAAATTTTTATCGGTGGAAGCGACTCACTGATCAATTCCATAGAATAGGTAATGCCAGAAGTTGTTCGCAATCCAGAGGTAATGAGGAAGGCCAAAGATTGCCCAAGTTGTTGGTTATAATAGAAAGATTGAAGAAAGTGATATCGGAAGTTTACCTTATCTTGGTGTGGTAATTAAAGAAACACTGAGATTGCATCCTACTGCTCCTTTGCTAATAGCACGCAGTACTGTTGTAGAAACAGAATGCATGGGATGAAGGCATGAAATAAGTTTCAGACATCATTGCAAAAGTCCACTCCTTTAAGATTATTACCAAGAGCATCGGCTCTTGCATTGTGACTTCAAAATACTCTGAGAACAATGGAATTTCATCCCATGCATCCATGAACTTTAAAGTTTGATTTGCCCTTCCCCTTATACCTTCCTGTATATAGCTCTTCATGAAGGAATAACAGCAAACCGAGATTTTAACAATAAGAATATATAGAGGATTGAACAATGCAGAGAAAAGAGCCCCCTAAATGAAATGCACCATGCTTGAACCTCTAACACCCTGCACACATAAACATACATAGGAGAGCCATATATAAGTATAGCTTCGGAGTCCTAAGATTTTTCAGATTTCTGTATATAAAGCCTATGTACTATTCCGAAAATACACACATAATGGAGAGCACAAAAAAACATAGATCTTGAATTTAAACGCCCACGAATTAGGATTTGGTTCCAAGAAATATGTGACAACAGTTAAGGGTGCAAAGGAACACATCCACACGAATAAACAAAGATGATTAGAATAACTTGCAGACCTAGGAACTTGTAAAATGTCACATTTCAGGTTCCAAAACCTGTCAAAAAAAACAATTTAGAGACATCGCATAGACATCGCAATATTGACCTCAAAATGCCAAGACCTTCATATTAATAAAGAAGAATAAGTTAATAACAACCTGAAAACCTCCATGATAATGCCATACAGTCAACCATAAAGTTTGGTAGCACCTAGTATAAAGAAACCTTTTAGCAACCTGCAAAGGAGCACATACAATCTTTTTTTTTCCAACGCTTAGCAACTTCCAAATGACTGCTTAAAATTATATTTTTTTGCGATGACCAAAAATCAACAAAGCAAAGCAAATTACTACAAAACGTTAAAGACTATGGACATCTGTGCTCATGAAGGCAGTAAATCTAAATTTCTTATAGCTAAACAGGCTATCTATAATGCCAAGCTAGAAAAACAGAGAAACGTAACACAAAACAAAATCTTGGTTAAATATCCGTTTAATGATTTCCGTCAAAGTACAACATTGTGGATTTACTCATAGTAATTATAAATTATTGTATTTAATATCTATGGATTCAATAAATAGTGGCTTCTTAAAGAAAATGCAGTCATTCGGGGTCATGGAGCAGGATATATAATATGTGATATTAAGAACCTGTATTACTCTAACTACGTTTATGCAATTTTAGGAATCACTTTTATCAAGGAAGCCATACACGCTTTTGTAGAGTTATCCATAATGAAGGTTCAAGTCATTGACATATCGATATCATCCATTTGCTAAAAAAGAAATCTAATGATATATACCTGATTATGCAAGTTGTAAGTATGGTTGAGCCCAAACTGCAATTGGAAAAATGAAAAGTTCGTGTGATTACTGATAAGTAAAGAATACTCTGAATTAACTCCAACAAAACGTAGTCTCAAATAGACTAAAGATAGCTTCTAATCAAGCATACGTTGTTTCTGCATGAACACACAAATTCTAAAGATGTAAATACCTCATCAATAGGGTTAGCACCATATCCGTTCCTCCAATCAATCATTTTTGCCAACGTGTACATTGCTTTATCAATATCATACTTCCTCGCTTTCAAACTCTGCAATCAACTCAAAGTCAGACCATTGAGCACAAATTACTAAATATAAACTAACCAATCCGCAAATGTGCTGATTACTTCACCCCACCTGGTGTGGCTTGACCATCATTAATGTTAATATAGCTGACAATTTTGACAGACGACCTCCAATAATTTTCTTGTTGTGAATCAAATCTTGTTCTTGTAGGATTTGAAACATGATTTATCTCTTCGTCTCACACCTAACATACAATCAAAGACGTTTGCTTAGGAGACCATTTCCACAATACTTCCTTTAGCAAGGGCAATAGCCAATCTACTTCTTCTGTTGTTCATCATCGTTGATGTGTCTGCTCTACCATGAGTATCTACTGGCTTTAGCAAACCATATAGCAACTTCTAGTTATCCGAAATTAATCCAGTGAGATTTGAGTATAAATTAACTGATCAGACTAAAATAAGGAAAATAAGGAGTTGTAGGTTTTACTTAAGAAAGAAGAGTATAAAAGCTTGCTTATAATCCCTGAAATCCGAAAAGAGAACATAAAACAATATTTATAAGTTCACCTAAGGAGAAGAAAGTAAGGGGAACAATGGGTCTTACAACTGGGACGTGCTTGCTGTAACTCAAAACGACCATGGCAAGCTGAATCATTTGGCTTATAAGCCTATACCTGTAATGGACACTAACTCATTCTAAATTAGGGTTTTGCGGTAACAAAAACAACTAAATGTAAAATCAGATCGAAACTTAAAGAACTAAAATAAAAAAAATCAATTTTAGGATTATTACCTCTGCAATTTGAACGAACAGTATCATAGGAACTTACCTAATAGACGCAGGGCAAGATCAAGAACAACAATCTAAAAGAAAGCTTGACTGAAGATGATAAAATCACTGAAGTTGCTCACAGGAACTTACCCAATAGACAGCTTGAAAGATCCAGAACATCAATCTAAAAGAAAGCTTGATTGAAGATGATAAATCACTGAAGCTTCTTCAGTAGCTAAAAAAAGGGCACAGGTTTTGAGATGTTATTACCGTCATTTGTATAATAAAAACCTCTGTGCTCTCTTTGCTGTCAGATAACCTCGTTTGGGATTGATTCTTTTTACAATATTATTCAAGAATTCTCTGTAAAATCAAGAATTCAAGAAGTTAATGAAAAACTCAACAACACCTCTGGAGAATCAAATGGCATTCCAAGCAAGATGAAAGTATCAGCAAGACCCTGGATTCCTATTCCAACTGGCCTATGCCTCATATTTGATCTTTTTGCAGTATCCACGGGGTAGTGACTTATGTCGACAACTTTGTTGAGATCTGTGATAACAACTGTTGTAACCTGGGCTACAAATACAGGGTAAAAGATATTAGTGAGTAAGTTTCTAAACAGCAAATAAAGCTGTAGTAATGCATATCTGAGAACGATATGGTTTATGGTAAACAAACCTCTGCCAGTTTTTTAAAGTCAAAATATCTGTCTTTGAATCCACACTCCCGACCAGCTTAGATTCAATTGGGGCATTTTAAAAACAAAACAAAAAAACAGCAAGCATGGATGAGACCAAACGATTATCAAGACCTAAGAAGAACACATGAGATACTTTCAACAACATATTTCATAAACCAGACCCACCTTCTCCCTGATAAATCGTGGCAGGGCAACGGATGCCAAATTACAAACTGCAGGTTCTGTGGGACTTGTATACTCAATTATCTCTGTGCACAAATTTGAAGATTTAATAGTTCCCAGGTTCTGCTGGTTGCTTTTTCTGTTGCAAGTATCCTGGAAAAAAAAGTAGAGAAAACAGTGAACAGGAGACATAAAATTGATTTTTTGCACACGGACCAAAACAGCTCTTCAAAGTACCTTGAAGAGCCTATACAGGTTTCCAGTTTCTATCTAGGCTTTGAGAATCTCAAACCACAGATTTTGTGCCGGAATCACCTTCTTTGCTTTACTCTGTCATAAAAGATCGAGAACAGTGAGTAAACTACAAAATTACAGGTTTTTACTCTTTATTCATACAGCATAAATTTTACATGGATACCCGAGTTAAACTGATAAATCCATTCAGAAGGAATCTGCAATGAGACCAAACAAAACATTTATATATCAAGTACTAACAAAATTAGAGAACTTTGCCAATAATTACAGAAGCCACCTTTCCCATCATCCTAACCAATTAACCAAACCAATCGAATCAAACATGAAAAGTTTTATTTAGAAGGAGAAATCAAATTGAAACCTAATTTTTTTTTTATGAATGATATAATAGAGAACAAAGATTGAAAGAAAAACACGGATTAGGGTTTGTTAGTTACCGTAGTGTTGAATCGAGTGGTACCTGGAACACAACTTAGAAGAGAATTTCATAATTAGAAAATACCTTCAAATTCACTATAAAATCTCCATTAGAGATTTAATGGCAGGCTTTATCATGGTAGAATGAAAACAAATTTGGGAAAATTTCACTGGATCAGTTGTAATTCGGAGAGGTTTATAGTGGTGGTGATGCATGCCATTTAACTCCTGTTCGATTGATTTTTTTTATGAGAAAATTTGTTTTTTTTCAAAAAAATCAGAAGGGGAGCGTTTTAATCCATTTATCACTGTATAGCCAAACACCATGCTTGCACACGTATGGTTAGACTGATTTGTCTAAACAAATTCTGACCACTTTTTCACATCTACTGGGCAGATCCTAATCCTTTTTTATCCCCTCTTAAAATCCATCTCAGCCGTCACTTATAATCTTTTATTTTTTTCCAGATAAAATTTCAACCCCACTTATAATCCAACCTTATTTTATATTCTTGATATTTTATTATCTTGTATATTTTCAGAAATGCACCACCTTCAAGTAATCAAGGTCAAAAAGCATTATCATTTATTATCTGAATCTCAATGTATGTGGGTAGACCAGACACCGTTGTATGTATACATAACTATTCCACCACTCACGCTGAGAAGTTTCAATGTGCTACAAGAACTTGCACACGCTGGTATAACAAGGTTCACCCAATTTGGAAGACAATTAGTCTTTGATACTGTGAAGGGCACATATTAAATGTAAGACAACAAAAAGAATGCCAGAAGACAGTAGTATAAATGTTTTTGTTTGTAGATCGTAAAACTTGTCTTGTTAGTCACAGTTGGAGTTGTTTGAGTTTCTAGGGATTTATTGACATATATGTTTTGGTGTAGATTCTTAATTAAACTCTTTATAGCATTATATATTATCTGGTTAATTCTCTTCATATTCAGTTTGCCAGAATTTTCTGTGCCGATGGTGAAGTTGAAAATTATAAGGAAATTTAAAGGATGGAGGAAATGAAGCTACAAACGAGAATAATGTGTGTGTTATAACTCTTTATCAACATCTTTTATCTTTCTTCAGGCATCACCTTAGGCATCATTTTTTCGTTTTTAATTATATGAAATATGATTAGTCATTGATTATCAGCTGTTTTTTTTTATTATTATTATTGATGCTAATTATTTCTCCATCGTCCAACCTGAGGAATCCGAGATACATCGTGGTTCGTCCATGAGCAAAAGTTTCATGGTTTTCATGGGTTCAATGGGTAATCAGGCTAAGACATTTCTAGTTCGGACTTCCCTCTTCCAAGCCTTCTAACTCGACCAACCCGACCAAATCCCACCACTAAAGAAGATGACTATTTTTTGCTATTAAGTATATTATAGAAATTGGGCTTGAGATGACCACCCAAGCCCATGTCCAATTGAATGATTATTGTGTAAGTTGAAACATAAGGGGAAATACAACAGTTTGCAACTGTTCGGAGCAGTTACAGGCTTCCAAACACACATGTTTCAGTGTTCCTATTCCCAATAGTTACCTTATGTATTGCTCCTAACCATCGTATCGTTCCAAACTGTCGTTGTTTCCAATAGTCATATATTGTAACGAATCATGTACAATTCTTAATACTCGTGTGGTTTCAAAAATGTGACTATCCCTCAAAGAGTTATTGATATATGACCGTTCCCAACAGTTTTAATGTTGATTCAACAACTATAAATAGTCATGTTCATAAGAAGGATGGAAACACGCAAACATGAATAAAACCATAGAAAAATAATGAAAAGAAAATAAGAAAATCCTTTTGCAATTTGGTACTAACTTTGAGAGTATGTAAAAAAGAGTTGTGCCACATCAATTCGCGTTCGTTTTTTTATGTTCATCGAACTGTTGTTGAAGAACATCAAAGCTATTGTTGAATGCTGGAGACATATGTCATTACCTATATCAGTATCTAGGGCATGTCATTCAATTTTTTTAAGTAAAGAGATTACTCACCTTAATACACCCAAGTAAGATTGATTAAGAATTACAAATTGTTCATCTCCTTCTATACTTCTTCTTTTCTTGTTTTGGTTTTAGAAACCAAGTATTACAGGAGTTCAAATACATGTACCAAGACCAATGTTACAAATTTGTAACAAATTGGCAGAAACAATTCATAAGTTGTATTATTGTCGAAATGGGGAATGAAGATTTTCCAACCGATACAAACACTTTACCATACAATATTTGATAATATGTGATCTAGGGTGACTATATTTTTATGGGTTACAATAACTGAAAGACAATCCTTCCGGTTCAACGAAAAATCGCGGAAAATTTCCTATATTATCTAGTTGCATTCAATGAATATCTTACAGAATAATCGATATGACATTTAACAAAATACTCTCCACAATATCCTGTTGAATATGAATTCAATGAAAAACAACTGAATAATTTTTATATTCTCGAGCCAAATTACTTAAAAGACGACCGATTATTTCATCGATATCCGGTCATTCTCCATTCAATTGGTTGGACTTAGTATCTTTTATCGTATTTTTTTTTTGTTTTTGTATAATCTAGAACGCTAAATCTTAAGTTTTTGGAGATCTTTTTGTTTTGGATTAATTTTTTTAAGGATGTATTTCAAGATTCTTTAGTTGTTGTTTATAAAAATCATGTCGAAATCTATATACAATATCCGGTTGAATTCATTAAAAAATAACAAAATTATATACACTATTTGAGGCCTTAATTTGGGAATACAGAAAATACACTATAGTCTAGGGCATGTCATTAAATTTTTTAAGTAAAGAGATTACTCGTCTTAATACACCCAAGTAAGATTGATTAAGAATTACAGATTGTCCATCTCCTTCTATACTTCTTCTTTTCTTGTTTTGGTTTTGGCAACCAAGTATTACAGGAGTTCGAATACATGTACCAAGACCAATGTTACAAAGTTGTAACAAATTGACAGAAACAATTCATAAGTTGTATTATTGTCAAAATGGGTGACGAAGATTTTCCAACCGATACAAACACTTTACTATACAATATTTGATAATATGTGATATATGGGTTACAATAACTGAAAGACAATCCTTTCGGTTCACGCGGAAAATTTCCTATATTATCTAGCTGCATTCAATGAATATCTTACAGAATAATCGATATGACATTTAAAAAAATATTCTCCACAATATCCTGTCGAATATGAATTCAATGAAAAACAAGTGAATAATTTTTACATTTTTAAGCCAAATTACTTAAAAGACGACCGATTATTTTATCGATATCCGTTCGTTCTCCATTCAATTGGTTGGACTTAATATCTTTTATCGTTTTTTTTTTGTTTTTATATAATCTAGAACACTAAATTTTAAGTTTTTGGAGATCTTTTCGTTTTGAATTAATTGTTTTAAGGATATATTTCAAAAAAAATTAGTTGTTGTTTATAAAAATCATGTCGAAATCTACCTACAATATCCGGTTGAATTCATTGAAAAACAACAAAATTATATACAATATTTGAGGCCTTAATTTGGGAATACAAGAAATACACTATAGTCAAGGGGTCTCTGATCATGGTCAACAGTAGATGACTGACTTAGTTCCTTAAATAAATAAATAAATAATGATCCCCTTGTATATAACAACATCTCGTTATATTATGAGGGTGTTTGGTAAAAATTATGATTATCATTTATGATTATAGATAATCATAAATTGAAAAATGATTATGCTATTAATCTTTTTTTCAATAAATTTTAACAAACGTATTTTTGGAATAATTGATTATCTTAGAAAAATGCTCTCAAAGAGGAGAGGAAAGGATGATGATCTAAGAATTTTTTTTTAGTCCACTATTGTTTTTTGTCTCTCACTTGATAGTTTAGAAAAAATAAGGAAAAAAATCTAATTTATTTTTGTTAAAATAAATAATTGATTATGGTAATTTTTATAAACAACTTTTTTCTACTTATGAAAATAATGAGTTTTTTCAATTATAATTAAAATAATCAGTTATTATAAAATTTTAGCAAACACCTATATAATGGAATATGAGTTGGATAATTGATTATGGACTCATAATCCATTATAATAATGGTTACCAAGCATCCCCTATGGTATAGATTAGCTTTTCTTATAAGTATATATATAAATTTAATGTGAGTATGATATGAAAATTAATAGTTCAAAACTCAAATAGCTAAAATTTTGCAAAAAACTTTTCATGTAACTTTTTTTTCTTTATATATAATATAATTTAATTTAAATAGGATTTTCTCAATGTTAATTATGTTCCTACTTTAAGTGTTTTAGGGAAAATCAAGCGGGTGAGTAAATGTGAAGATGTTTTTATTATGCCACCGCTACGGGATAAACAGTAAGCAAACCTAACAAGCAAATAATGAGTTTTGTTAGTTTGCTTAATGTGCTACCGTAACATATACCCTTGATTCGACAGTAATTGACAGAATGAAATATATGATATGAACTTTACCAACATTGAGGGTTTTCTAGCTTATTTGGCTTGAGAGTTGGAAAAAATTCATTAACTAACCATGCTAGGATTGGGAAAAATATAAGAATAGGTGATCTTCTGAAAAGGTGTTGATGGATGATCGCAACAGTTCCCTTAGAAAATTCCCACACACTATCAAAGTTCCCTTGTATAATTTGAACTGCAGTGGCTGAGTGGGAATAACTTTAGTAGAGGTTCGGATCATTACAAAAGCTATCAAATGCAACGACAAGTCACATGTGGAGGGTTGGAGGGTACAGTAGACAGGCTGGGCTAGGTTTTTGTTTCATCTTGAGGGGAAGAGTGTAGATGGTGAGTTTTTGACAAGGGATAGAATTGTAAAATTTCCCTTTGCCAAACAACAGGAATATAAAAAGGACATGTGTGTATTTATGCGCATATGCTTAACTCTATAACAAAGTACGAAATATTATATCTCTGCTTATATTCCGCAGGCGAATTAAGAGTACCGATTCTCTTCAAACATTTTAAACTGGCCTTGCAGCCTCCTCAATACTCATAATATCCATGTCATATCGAGCGAGTCTCAAGTCGCATAAGTTCCATGACTGAATTCCTTGAACTTGTCTCGGATGCGCATCTATGTTCCAGCAAAATCTATTAAATTCGGGAATAGATAATGCTTAACCCTAAAATATATTCTAGCTTAAAACTTCATTCGCAATGAATGCTGCTCAAATGTGCTATTTTAGCACTTTGCTTAAACATAAGCCACAAATTATACGCTACTCCTCTTAGATGCGCCACAATTAAAAAGAAATGTAGTAAAAGATATGTTAAACCTCTGAGATAGGCCAACCCTAGAATATTTACCTATCAGCGCCAAGTGAGCATTAGCTATTTGGCTTAGCACCACGTTGGCACCAGTTAGGTACATTAGCGTTAAAAGCGCTAACTTTCCTGGCGCTAACCCTAGCACCTGAGAAGCGCCAACTAACCTAACATGGTCTTATCTAGCACATTTTGGCCTAATGGGCCTTAACTAACACGGCGCAAACCCATCTCGGCCAAGTACCTAGCTAATGCGCCTTAGTCAGCGCGCATTGGCTCCAGCGCACCCCATGGCTCTCTATCGCGCTCCTTGGTTCTCCAGCGCGTCCTAGCTTCCTAGCACGTCCTTTCTAAGCCTAGAGTTTCCCTTCCAAGCTTAGCGCGTCCCTACCAAGCTTAGCGCATCCCTACATGCCTAACGCGTTTGTAGCCTTTACCTGATGCGCCCTAGCAGCACTAATGCGTCCTTGGTGCCCTAGCCTAATGTGTCCCTGCTCCTAGCGCATCCCTAGCGTCATCCATGGCTTTACGCCCTAGCCAATGAGTCTCTAGCTCTAGCACGTCTCTTTTCCTAACGCATCTAAACTTAGCGACTTAGCCACAAGTGCATTAGTGCTAACACCTTAATGCTAACTATACTATCTAATTGAAGTGCTAACTTGAAACCTCCTTGACATTAGCTTTTTAGCTCTAGTACAATTAACACTTGCTAAAAGCCATGCATATTGGTCTTACTCCTGAGAATTAACACATTAGCCTTTTATAACTAAAAGACCTAGCACATTACTATTTGTGTTAAGTAGCTAGTACTAGCTACTTCCCTCAGAAATATGTCTTTCTTCTCAGTATTGGTCTAATATCAAATCTTATATGAATTTTAGTAGGTCTCTTTTCTTAAGAATCCCTTTACAATATTTTTCCTCAAATGCCTTTCAGACTTATGCTAAGTCACTTCTGAACTAATACTTAGCCATTAAATATTCCATGTTACTCCTAAACTAGTACATGACCACTGAACTTCCCAACTCGACACTAATCAGTATGATTATCAATCCATTGAGTCACGCAAGTTGCCTTACTGACTTAGCAAGTCATTTTACTTGACTTGACTTGGTCAAAACAACGTTGTCTAATGACTCCACTATTTCCATGAGATATCAAATACAACACATGGAGGGATTCTCATTGGGGTATTGGTCTGGTGGTCTAAGGAAATCGTGTGTTGTAGCAACATATCCATGAACAATAAGGTAACAAGTAGTGGGACGGTTACAAAGCAGTTGAGAGAATGAGGAGTAATGGTCTGACAGGTCCTCCTTACTTTCCAAACACCCCCCAATTATAATCTCCAAATTATCACTTCTCCACCTCTCCCTAACTTTCACGACTTATGAAAAATAAGTGTGTCTCCTTCGAACTATAAATAGATAGTTCTCATCCATTCAAGAACAAGACAATCAGTCAGGAGAAACAAAGCATACAGAATTAGTGATTCCTCTCAGAGAATCCTTTTCTTCTTCACACTACCTATCACACTGATATTTCGCAACCTTCTTTGCTTCTCTCCCTTAATACCTACCCAATCTTCTCCACCTTTATGATTGAAACAGGACGTGAACGACCATTTCTTGGTTTAGGCCCGTCCTATTCGATTTTGATCTCTCAAACCTACTTGAAAGTACGATTTTACGGTATATTTGTTTTCACCCTAAAACAATTAGTGACTACAATGGGAGATCAACCTCTCAATAACAAAATCCAATTTTTCAGTTATTCAAAACGGTGGATCTTAGGTCTGGAGCAGTTACAACTCCTATCGCTGGTTCAGGTAGCATTAGTGGTGGCGATTCTGAAAACACCCCTTCTGATACTAATCCTCCTCACACCAATGGCACTACTAATAAAAATACCATACATACTCTCAGTAGCAAGACTGTTGAAGGCACCGAGAACACCCAAACTTCCCTCAGTATCGCTGATCTGATGAAAAGACGGTGGATATGGTTACCACTCAGAAGGAGGTACTCGCTTGTTGCAAGACACTGACGGAGCAAATCTCCCCAAAACAACGTCATCGCCTGACAGAGCAAACCATTACCAACCTTACAACGGCGACTGATGTTGAGGCGTCCAGGGCTCGAAAAGATAAAGAAGTTGATATCATTATTGATCGTCCAGCAGCGAGAAGTCAACAATCCGATTTTTTCACCCACGAAGATCTGGAGAGACTCCTGTGAAATCATGGCAAAAAAGACTTATTCTTGGTCCATCAACACCAACCTCCTTAACCGTCTCAAATTCAAAGGATTCCTATGCCTGAAGGTTGCTCATCTCCAACCTTCTCATTGTACGACTGGAAATGCCCGTGAGCACGTCTCTCGATTTCTCGAATCACTCGAGGGACATGAATACAATCATTTATTACGTCTCAAATAATTTTCAAACTCCTTCACTAGAAAGGCCTACACGTGGTATAAAAATATTTCTCCCACCATCATCTCTGGTTAGGAAGACATGGTTAAAGCCTTCTACAAGAAGTACTTCTTCGTCTCCAAGCAGATCACCCTATAAAACCTGGGAACAATGTTCCAAAGGAATATTAAGTACCCCAATGAGTATATGAAGATATGCATTATCTAAGCACTGGATTGTCACGATCCGAATGTGACAGAACTAGTGGAGCTCTGCATTTGTGGTACGATCCCTATTTATTGTGTTTTTTTAGAAAATTTATGTTTTAAGACTTTCTCTGAGTTACATGAAGCCGCAAAACGATCCGCCAAAACTGCTCACACCCTCCTGGAGAGGACTAGACCAGCAAGGGAAGAAAGTCTTGGATATACCCATGGATATCGACGGCTAGTCAACAAACAATATAATGTTCAACCATCAGTTGGTGTTGTCAGTAACGAGGGACCCTACAGAAAAGTTTCATCTCAACAAGAGCCACAAATTAAGCGTCTCCCTTACACTTCATCCATGAACCAGAGACCATCCCAACGAGTCACTCTCTCCCAAGGCGCCCTTAAAGGGCCACGTCAACAACAACAACAGCTACAACAACCACAAGAACATGATATAAAGCCTGATGTAACTTTTCCTGATTTTCCAATACCCATGGAATAAGTTCTTGAATAACTGAAGGCACCTCAAATTACCACCAGTACGATGCCCACCTCCTCCTCCGGAAATATCTAAATTGAGATATTATCGTTTTCGTTTGTTTTTCAATCATCTCACCAGCGAGTGCAATGGTCTGAGGCGCATCTTCAAGGAGAAGATAGAATCAGGGGAGTTGCGACTGGGGACTGTAGGGGTCCACAAAAATCCACTTCCTGTGAAAAGCTTCACCATTTATGGAAAGGCGGTCAACCAAACAATTCAATCACTAATGGAGCGCATATGTGAAATCCTCCACTTTTCAAAGGATCAGCATAAAGATCTTTTAAATTCCCTCAATCGAGTTGTATCTGGTGAGCACCTAACATCCCTTGATGAGGATACTTACGCCCAAGAAAGGTCCTCCTCGGAAGACATGATGAATCATAATGATAAAGGGCGTGACCGGGGATCTTCACTATGGCAAGCCTCAAAGGCACTGAGTCCAGAAAGACACTAGTTTATGATGACATGGATATCAATATTATCAATGTCACGACTCTAAAAGTGGAAGGAGTGACTCGACAAGAAGCTACACGCTCACCGACGATAGTCAAGGACCCTGAAGGAGTAACCAAGGATGTTTATGGACACATCACTCTCACAATGGCAGCAGAGACCACTCAAACAAGTACCAAGTTTCATATTTTCAAGGGGAGGCTCAATTGTGATATGCTTCTGGGACATGCTTGGCTCCAACAATCAGCAACTACCTCAAAGCTCAGCCATAAGTCCCTCCTCGAGTTAAACGCCATGTTCTTAAATCAAACCCAGCATTAGCAAGGACTTACCTCTGTACCTGGAAGAATACCAATTGCTCAAAGCCATCACGGAGAACCAATCACCAACCGAGAGTGTATCAGCTTATGTCCAAAGATTTCGCACTCAGGTAGCTCTTACCCAATTTGCTTCCTTATCATTGAATCATCCTCACATGCCAAAAGACTGAGGACTAAACCTTGCTGGAGACGACAGTCACGCTTTAGCCTGTCGTTACGAATGGGTGACTACTCCATCTCAATACTTCAACAAATGTGTGGAAAAAACTCTCGTCTCTCATGAACCATCAGAATTCTCAAAGATATTCTCTCTCATATATGACCCGAGAGACATAAAGAAGAAGCTCAGCGCTATGAACAAGAAATTTACAAGATCGAAACAATTAAGTCAAATGTTTTCCGAGTAGGGGACCTGGTTTTCAAGGCATCAAGACGCCGTCGTTTCTCCAACTGGGAAGGACCATACAGGATCTCACAAACTACTATTGGCATCTACTATAGGTTGAGCACCACAGGGGGTAAACCTCTCACAACGGCTATTTACGGAAAAAGTCCCTGATAAATGGGGCAAAAACTTGAACTACGCAGATAGAGACTCTTCATAAAAGGTAGAAATAATAGGAAGATGGAAACGAGTGCTATTGCGGCTACACCTCCTGCTTTATTAGGAATACTGCGAAGGATTGCATAGACCGATAGTCTGGCCTAGGGAACTTCTCTAAGCTCGACCAGTCTCCTCACTTGTTGGAAGAAAGGGGGACTCAAAAAGGGCCAACGACCATCTTACAGATCCTGGGACTCCATCTCCTTTACCAACCTACTTTCTTATCCATGGCCTTGATCGGGGCTGACGCTCGTGGTGTACTATTTTAATAGTATAGTTCGATGTGAGAGACTTTGTCGGCTAGGGGTCTTGAATCAGTCCTTTGAAACTTCTTCTATTATAAGTTACTGAATTAACTTCGTTAGATCAAACTTTCATCTCTCAGTGTCAGTGTCGGCTCAGCCTTGTTCTTCGAGCTTTAGCGAGGAGGCCTTGTTAACACCCCCTTCTTTATCTCTCTTTTTCTGGACTTTAAAATTCGATTAAAGTGGGCTTGCAGTTTCATCTAATTAGCTAACTGAACCAACTGCATCAAGGTCACCAAGGGTCCGCAAATAGCTCAAGGATTTTGACTAAACATCTTATCATGGTCTCTATTTTCCTGTTTTTCCTTCATGTAGTATTTACGATTCCTCCAAAATGCCTATGAATATCACCATGGGCATCCTTAGGATTTCAATTTCATTAATCAAGTAGAGTTATCATTGCTTCTTTCAAGAAAATGTTTATGTATTACCAATCAGAACCAACTCAAATGGAAATCTTTTAAAGTGCATAGAGGCTTAAATCCAACCAAACCTTTGAAAAATACTTCAATGCCCTCAGAAACATACTTTCATCTCTCATGTCTCAAACCCATCGTTGAGTCATCT
>JAJJMC010018612.1:2263306-2284283 GCA_023531435.1 Papaver californicum
CAACATATAAAATTGAGACTAAATCGGACACAAAAATGTGTCTATCAGTTGCGCGACTCACCGAATCGATAATCAGACTGATTAATGTCGAGTCTGGGAATTTCAGTGGCCATGTACTTACTTGAAAGTAACGTGGCATATTTAATGGCTAAGTATTAGCTCAAAAGCAACTTATTGTAAGTCTGAGAGGCATTTTAGGCCAAATATTGTAGAGGGCACCTTCAGCAATGAGACCTATTAGAATTCGTATAATACTCAATGTACGACTTATATTGAGAAGAAATGCACATTTCTGAGGGTAGTAGCTAGCAAAGCTAACACTAATTACTTAGCGCAAATAAGAATATGCAAACTCTTTTAATGTAAAAGGCTAGTGTGCTAATGTCTCAGGAGTAAGACTATTATGTACAACTTCTAGTGAATATTAATTGTACTAGGGATTAGAGGCTAGTATCAAGAAGGTTTGAAGTTACCACTTCAATTGTATAGTTAACACTAAGGTTTTAATATTAACGTACATGTGGCTAAGTCGCTAAGTATGAGTATGTTAGTCCAAGAGACGTACTAGAGCTCAGGACTCATTGGCTAAGTCATGGAGGACGTTAGGGACGCGTTGGCCCCTATGGGGTATTCCAGAGAAACTAGAGATGTATTAGCCATCATAGGGCGTTCTAGCCTTTGGATAAAGACGCGTAAGAGCTAGGTTACATAGGACAGGCTGAGACGCACTAGGCCGCTAGGGGCATGCTCAAGCTAATACATATAAGCCAAGTACGTGCCAGGATTGCAAGGGACGTATTGGTCTTTAGGAGACGTGCTAGGATAGCAAGGGACGCGCTAAGCCTTGGAGACGCATTGGTCAGAGACGTATTGGCTTAGAAGGGACGCGCTAGCTTGGAGAAGCGTTGGCCTGGGACATATTTGCTAGAGACGCATTGGCTTTGGCGTTGAGGAGCTGGGCGTACATGAGATGGGACGCACATGATTTTTGGATAGGGACACGCTAGGATCCAAGGACGTCAAGGAGAATCCAAGGGCATCAGGGAGATTAGGGGCGTGAAGGCCATGAAGGCGCATACGCCTTGTGGCGCATTTGTCGCTAGAATTAAGGTTAGCACTTTTAGTGCTAGGGTTGAGGTTCCAAGGTAGTGATACTTTGTCTAAGGCCTTATTAGGCTAAAATGTGCTAGCTAAGACCATTTTTGATTACTTAGCACTTCTCAGACGCTAGGGTTTAACGCCAGGAAAGTTAGCGCTTTTGGCGCTATTGTGGCTAACTGGTGCCAATGCAGTCCTAAGAAAAATAGTTAATGCTATCTTGGCGCTAATATAAGAAAAGGATAAGGTTAGCCTATATGATAGGTTCAATGCGCCTTTTATGGCATTGCTTCTCAGTTGTGACGTATCCAAGAGGAGTAGTGCATTATTTATGGCTTATATTTGAGCAAAGTCCTAAAGTAGCATATTTTAAGCTCAGAAGAGCAATTCGAGGTGCATTCATTGCGAATGAAGTATTAAGCTATAATTTATTTCAGGATTTAAGCATTATCTATTCCCAACTTTAATGGATGTTGCTAGAATATCAATGCAGATTCGAGGAAAGTTCAAGGAATTCAGTCGTGAAATTTTTGTGACTTGAGACTAGTTCGATATGGCATGAATATTATGAGTATTGATGAGGCGACAATGATAATTTAGGATGTTTATAAAGAACCTGTGTTTTTTAATTTGCTTGCGGAAGATAAATTTAGACACAATATTCTATATTGAGTATATGCGCATAAATACACACGTATATGTTCTTGTTGTTTAGCGGAGAGCAATTTTAAAATTTTATCCCTTGTCAAAAACTCACTATCTACATTAAGTCTCCTTCTTAGTAATGAACAATATGTTGCACAGTAAGCACTAGATGGTGACAATATGCTTTCAATAATTATATATGCATAATTTAAATTTTAAGAGTATAGGAAGATATATGCTTTCAATAACTTTGCGCCACTTTTTTCTCCCTTTTTTTTTGAAAAGGTTTCCTAGTTTAACAAGGATTCTTCAAGTTGGCACCTATATATATATATATATATGTTTCCTCCCTCTTTTTTTTTTCTTTTCTTCTTTACGTGATTTCTCTTCTTATTTTTTTGCTTGTTGGCGCGACAAGGATTGATCCTGTCTTTCAAGTTTACGACATCAACAAGTTGGAGATTTGATCTTGAGAAGGTGCCATGGCCGACCAAACCAAGAAGGTAAGTGTTCTCTTCTTCCCCTATTTTTTAACTCCATTATAACTTTTTTTCTTTTTCTTTACAAACCCTAATAGTTATTATTTTTTCTTAAAAAAACGAGAAATATGCCTCTTTTTTAAAAAAAAAATGAGCTTTTTGGCAAACTAGGGTTTCAATCCTCTTTTGATATAGGGAGAATTTGAATGCATTGCCGATGACTAATGAATGTAATAATGATGTTGGCACACCTTCTGGTCAGAATAAAGAAGAAATTTCTGATGCTATATTTCTTGAGAGCGTACCTGTAACACCCGCAATTTTCGCATGACGCTTACTTAGGGATGCGTCATGGCATGGGATGAAGCTTCATCCTAAGCTTATAAAGCTTACTCATATATGCATTAGGGTGTGGATGCCTTAACCTAAAAATTATAGTGTTAAGGCCATATTATGCGTGATGCATGATTGAGAATGCATCACTGACCCTATGTGGAGTACCCGAGAGCACATCATACTACAAAGGCACTATTATACCGTGATGCATGATTGTGAATGCATCACTGTACTAATGTTTTTATTCGTGAATGCATTATAGTGCTAATGCACTATTAATACAGTGATACATAATGGAGAATGCATCACTGAGACAATGTTGCGTAAGTGAGAGCATCATAGTGCTAATGCACTATTATGATGTGATGCATGATTCAATGCATCACTGAGTCAATGTTGCGTAAGTGAGAGCATCATAGTGCTAATGCACTATTATGCCGTGATGCATGATTCAATGCATCACTAAGCCAATGTTGTTATTCGAGAATGCATTATAGTGTTAATGCATTATTATACCGTGATGCATTATTGAGAATGCATCGCTAAGCCAATGTTGCTATTCGAGAATGCATTATAGTGCTAATGCACTATTATGCCGTGATGCATTATTGAGAATGCATCACTAAGCCAATGTTGTTATTCGAGAATGAATTATAGTGCTAATGCACTATTATGCCGTGATGCATGATTGAGAATGCAATACCGAGCCAATGTTGCTTATCGAGAATGTATTATAATGCTAATACACTATTAAGGTACGCTTACTATCTCTTAGGGCGCGCATCGGGGAGTTCTGGCCTGCCCAGCGTAACGTGCCGGAGGCGGAATTTTTCGTTCCGTGACAAATGGTATCAGAGCAAGTTCCGAGAAAACACTAGGGACTGTGCGTTGTGGACTCGTCAAGTGAGTGTTTGTAATGCGACTACTAAATTTTTCCTTCAAAGGAAAAAGGAAAGGGTTGGTAGAGTAGGCCAACTGTTATGCAAAAGGAAGAGTTTGTGACTGCTAGGTCAGTTACTTTGTAAGTTTGTGTTGGACAATCTGGCCAAAGCGCCTGTGCTAAGAAAAATTGTAACTACTAGGATAGTTACTTCGCTGATATTTGGACGCACTCGAGTGTACTATGAGTTTTGCTAGCCCTTGTTAGACCTTTTTACCATACAGTTGGTAACCCGGAAGACCATCGTTGGAACGGTGGTAGACAACGGGACTGATCATCCCCACCCGTCGCTGGAATGGTGTGTGTTGTCATACCTGCTAGCTCCCACTTACGAGTGGCAACCCGGAAGACCGTTAACTGTAATAGTAGGCTTGCATCCGACTACTCTGGCAATTGAGTTTGGTCCTCATAGTACTAAGTACAATATTTCTTTCCATATTTGATAACCTTTTCAACTTTTGTGAACTTTGGGGATTCTTAAGTGTATGTTATGGGACGTCCACTTGAGATCTCGTGTTGAGTAAATCCTTTTGCATTCTTGAGCATGTGGTATGTGACTCATGTTTAGGGATTCAAATTGATTTCTCTTGGTAGAGTTGTAAAACCTTTTCTGATCCTCGAGCACACTGTATGAGACGTATGTTTGGAAGGTATTAATCGGCGTTTACGACAACTACGAACCCTATTAGAATTCCGGGATATATTGAATGGAACGCATATTCCGAAGGTTCTAATTTGTGTTCATTAAGAAACATTAGACCCTTGAAGGATTTCTGTGCATCATGGAATGGGACATATACATAGAAAACCTTAATCGATGAAGCTTGTCCACAATAGTTTTTGAATTAAATTTCGGGGACGAAATTCTTTGAAGGTGGTAAGAACGTAGCACCAGCAATTTTCGCATAACGCTTACTTAGGGATGTGTCATGGAATGGTATGAAGCTTCATCCTAAGCTTATAAAGCTCACATAGATATGCATTAGGGTGTAGATGCCTTGACCTCGAAATTGTAGTGTTAAGGCCCTATTACGAGTGATTTATGATTGAGAATGCATCACTGACCCTATCTGGAGTACCCGGGAGCGCATCATAGTACAAAGGCATTATTATGCCGTGATACATGATTGTGAATGCATCACTGAGTCAATGTTCTTATTCGTGAATGCATCATAGTGCTAATGCACTATTAATGTCGTGATGCATAATGGAGAATGCATCACTGAGCCAATGTTGTGTAAGCGAGAGCATCATAGTGCTAATGCACTATTATGCCGTGATGCATGATTCAATGCATCACTGAGTCAATGTTGCTTAAGTGAGAGCATCATAGTGCTAATGCATTATTATGTCGTGATGCATGATTCAATGCATCACTAAGCCAATGTTGTTATTCGAGAATGCATTATAGTGCTAATGCAATATTATGCCGTGATGCATTATTTAGAATACATCACTAAGCCAATGTTTCTATTCGAGAATACATTATAGTGCGAATGCACTATTATGCCGTGATGCATGATTGAGAATGCATCACCGAGCCAGTGTTGCTTACCGAGAATGCATTATAGTGCTAATGCACTATTATGCCGTGATGCACGATTGAGAATGCATCACTTAGCCAATGTTGCATACCAAGAATACATTATAGTGCTAATGCACTATTATGCCGTGATGCATGATTGAGAATGCATCACTTAGCCAATGTTGCGTATCGAGAATGCATTATAGTGCTAATGCACTATTATGTCGTGATACACGATTGAGAATGCATCACTTACCCAATGTTTCTTATCAAGAATACATTATAGTGCTAATGCACTATTATGCCGTGATGCATGATTGAGAATCCATCACCGAGCTGCAATATAGTGCTAATGCACTAATTATGCCGTGATGCATAATTGAGAATGCATCACTTAGCCATTGTTGCGTACCAAGAATACATTATAATGCTAATGCACTACTATGCCGTGATGCATGATTGAGAATGCATCACTTAGCTAATGTTGCTTACAAATAATGCATTATAGTGCTAATGCAGTATTATGGCGTGATGCATGATTGAGAATGCATCAATGAGCCAAAGTTGCGTACCGAGAATGCATTATAGTGCTAATGCACTATTACGCCGTGATGCATGATTGAGAATGCATCACCGATCCAATGTTGCTTACCGAGAATGCATCATAGTGCTAATGCACTATTATGCCGTGATGCATGATTGAGAATGCATCACCGAGCCAATGCTGCTTACCGAGAATGCATTATAGTGCTAGTGCACTATTATGCCGTGATGCATGATTGAGAATGCATCACTTAGCCAATGTTGCGTACCGAGAATGCATCATAGTGCTAATGCACTATTATGCCGTGATACATGATTGAGAATGCATCACTAGAAAGTGAAGTAGATGAGCGACATATATCTTCCTTATATCCACTTGTATAAATGCAAATAAAACATATATAGGGAGGAGGTGTTGGTTGGAAATCGATGATGCTTAGTTATGCCAACTAGATGGCGGAATAGCCTTGACGCGCCAACCAGATGGCGGAATTTCCTAAAGGCGCCAACCAGAAAGCGGATTTTCCTTAGAGGCGCCAACCAGAAAGCGGATTTGCCCTAGAGGCGCCAACCAGTTAGCGGATTTTCCTAGAGGCGCCAACCAGTTAGCGGATTTGCCTTAGAGGCGCCAACCAGTTGGCGTTTTTGCCTAAGTGCAGTCGATGGATGTCACTCCCATTTCTTTTATTTATTTGTAAAAATGCGAATAAAACATATATAGAGAGGGATCTTTGCTTGAGTGTGCATGAGTGGTAATGCACATATATATGCGATATGGCCTATACGTTAAAGCATACTAGATTCTAAAGCATCAATATGCTTATATCTTAACTGATAAAGCTTGAATGTGTATGAGCGGTAATGTACATATATATGCGATGTGGCCTATACGTTGGAGCATACTTGATGCTTAAGCATCAGTATGCTTGTAGCTTAACCGATGAAGCTTGAATGTGCATGAGCGGTAATGCACACCCACACACACACACACACACACACATATATATATATATATGCAATGTGGCCTATATGTTGGAGCATACTTGATGCTCAAGCATCAATATGCTTATAGCTTAATCGATGAAGCTTGAATGTGCATGAGCGGTGATGCACATATGTATAAATGCGATGTGGCCTATACGTTGGAGCTTTCTTGATGCTCAAGTATCAATATACTTATAGCTTAAACGATAAAGCATGAATGTGCATGAGCGGCAATGTACATATATATGCAATATGGCCTATACATTGGAGCATACTTGATACTTAAGCATCAATATGCTTATAGCTTAACCGATGAAGCTTGAATGTGCATGAGCGGTAATGCACATATATATATATATATATATGCGATATGGCCTATATGTTGGAGCATACTTGATGATCAAGCATCAATATGCTTATATCTTAATCGATGAAGCTTGTATGTGCATGAGCGGTGATGCACATATATATAAATACGATGTGGCCTATTCGTTGGAGCATACTTGATGCTCAAGCATCAATATGCTTATATCTTAAACGATAAAGCTTGAATGTGCATGAGCAGTAATGCATATATATATATATATATACTATGTGGCATATATGGTGGAGCATACTTGATGCATAAGAATCAATATGCTTGTAGCTTAGCCATAAAGTTTGAATTATGCGAAAGCATCTTTCAATCGTGTTATGTACTCGAGAACGCATATTTGTGTATTAAATAGAAATAGTTATGCACAAGCTAGTGCATACCTTGCGAAAGTCCTTTGGCCTATACGGACTAGGCTTTGCTTGGCCTTTGTACTTGCGATGAAGTTTGGAATCGATGTTGACTTAGCCTTAATAGGCTTATGTTGCTTGTTCCTTTCGAATTGACACTTTGGTGAACTACGGGCATGCTTGATCCCTTCAAGGTACGGGTTGGGTACGTAGGAAGCCACAATGCAATGCATTGAGGTGCAGCACCTTGTCGCTCATGTTATCTAATTTAAAGGTGATTGCGATATTATGGTAACTCGTATCATCTGGCTTGGCAATGCTAAGTCAAGAGATGATTGTTGCCACACATGATGAGGTATTTGAAATTCTCTTCAATGGATTGTTCATACTTCTTAGCAATTGTTACGGCATAGAATGGCATATGCCTGGATGTTGCACCATTGGCAATAGCAAGACCAGTGCAGACTCCAGCGTATGATCGAAGCTGAATTGATGAAGCAAAAAATTAGACTTAAAATGGCCTAGGTGCTAGTCCAAGGCATGAGTTAGGCTTGGAAAATACTTATAAATGCGTGATGCTTTCCAAAGGCATTCATCATAGGCTTTAATGGCCATGTATCCTTTGTAGAATATGGGTGAGTTGGAACGATATGGAAACTACGTTCCGAGTACCATGCTTGTAAAGCATTCTTGGAAAAGCAAACAACGCTGCATACGCAGCAAAAAGTTAAGCCTTAAGGTCCGGTTACTATCTCTTAGGGCGCGCATCGGGGAGTTCTGGCCTGCCCAGCGCAACGCGCCAGAGGCGGAATTTTCCGGTCTGTGACAGTACCTCATTTTTATGACAAGTTTCGGGAGTATATTTCTAAAGAGATTGTTGTATTTTATGGTTTTATTGGTAGCTTTATCCCCAAATCTGAGAAGTATGTTGTCCCTCAGAGTGTTGTTCCTGAGATTGTCCCAAGACTTCGTTTGCAGAGAGAAGATTATGTATCTTCTTCGGTCAACTTCAAGACACACCAAGTCCCCATGAATAAGTAGGTGATCTGGTGCAAAGAGATGTTGAGTGACCCTTCAATGGTCAAGGTTTTAAAATAGGCTGGAATATTTCATGTTGTAAGACTGTCTGATCATCTGCAAATCTCCAAGGATATTGAAGGTCTTTTAACCTTTGCTTCACGGTGGTTTGAGCCAACTCATACTGCTATATGCACCTGGGGAGAAATAACAATTACTCTGGAAGACGTAGTTAGTTTGTTGCAACTTCCAGTTTCTAGGACTCTTCCTGTCGAAAATTTCGCTAAAGAGAAACAAATGATCACAGCTCCGGAGAGGAAAATAGAAGATTTTCAACAAGGTAGAGGTCGAAATGGTGCATATTATGTAAACATGATTTATTATTGATGGAATGGTAAGGCCGATGAGAACGATCCCACTCTTAGTGACTCTTTGACCATTGCGGCGTTTCTGACACTCTAGTTGTCTAGAGATGTATTTAAAGACTCCCCGTTGGAAATTTGAAGCTTCCAGTTGTCCCTATGGCGGTAGCACTTTCTGGTGGTGAGTGTCTCCCTTTTGGTAAATTATTTCTCGGCTCTTTATTTTCATTTAGATTCATTGACTAGTGATATGAATTCTTATGACGGGTTCTTGAAGATTGATTCTTGTGTTCATACCACGTTCCTCCAAGCATGGTTATGGGAGCATTTCCCAAAATATGCGTCTTTATAAAAACCTCTGAATTTGCAGGGAGCCGTTGAATATGCAAGGATCCATCGTTGGTATAAAAGAAATATTACCTCTGCATATTTGACTGATTTGGTAGATATCCAGAGCGAGGTAAAATTCAGACCTTGGGATTCTGAGCATGGGAATAGACTTTTATGAACTACTTTTGCTGGAAAAGTCGACAGGGTTCTTTGGTCAGGTCCAAAGAGGCAAGATAATGCCTTTTCTACTGGACAGAATGCATTTACGAATAGCTCCACCCCAGGTTATGATAGACACATTTTAGTGTCTAATTTGCACCTTAATTTCTAGTGAGTTAGTATTCGATTTTGTGTCTATTACGTGTTTTATTGCTTTTGTAGGTACATTAGAAGAATAAAGATTTGTGGAAAAATTGGCTCAAAAAGTGTTCAAGGCACCCGGGAAAATGGATCAAAGCACCCACACTTTGGATTGGGGCACCCCTGGATCGGGTCAACCCATCGGGTCAACCCAGCGGGTCAGCCCAGCGAGCTGGATCGGGCCGAGTCACGGGTCGACTCATCGGACTCGACTGTTTTTACAGGCAGCACAAATCCAACGTGAAATTTGGTTTCTTTTGCTTCCAGATTGTTCCAAATGTTAGTAGATAACTCACACAAGTTAGAACAATCGAGAAACAGCAAAAAGATCCCGTGAAATCAGTTGAAAAATCATGAACATGGCCGGAATTTGATTTCGATTAGGAATGGGATTTGTGGGCTGTTCTAGAGAGTTCTATTAGGTTTAGAACTCTCTCTAGGGTTTCTACTATCTATAAATACCAAGAGAAGCCAAGAGAATCGAACACAAAAGCTTAGAGAAGATTTTAGAGATTTCCGGTCAATATTCCGTCACCGCCGACGAGCTGCTGCTGCACCGGCCGGCTGTTCTTCATCCATCACTGCCGGAGAAGAAGACTCAGTAACATTTATATGTGTTGCTGATTTGAATTTTCCTGTTGTCTATTGCTTCAAACCATTTGTTGCTTAAACTTGTCTGTAACAGCTGAACCCTCTTCTGTAACGCTTATAAGCGTATCAAATCAGCTGTTACAGCGTTATTCAACCTTGTAATCAATATTTTGAGCAATGAAATCAACTTTTGAGCAAGTTTTCTTCACCATGAGCTAAGTCTATTTACTGGGATGATGGATAAGGTAATTTTCTCAATTTTATGTGATTTAATTATTTTCTAATAATTATTTATAATTCTTTTATCATTAAAATTGCATAGTTTTGAATAGTAAAAACGGTTTTCTTTCAACAGTTGTGCTTTTGCTTGATGGATTATGCTTAGTTAATTAATTTTGATAATCCATGCTTGTGATTTACCTCTGTTTGTTAGCATAACAAAACCAATTTTGGCAATTATTTGGGCTTCAATTAAATTAAAAAGAATTATCTGATTAATCACATAGGTTGTTAGAATTACCTGATTCCTGATTCCTGGTACGTTTAAAATTATTTAAAAATCATAGTTAGGTTATTTAGTCTTTTTCTTACTCCTGGAATTTTCTAGAGTTAGTTTAAATCATTATTTTCTAAAATCATCACCTTCACAAGTTCGAGAATCGAATCTTTATTTACCACTTTTAAAATTACATCAGGTTACATCTTTGATCTTCGTCCAGAAGGTTATTCGGTGCAAGCATACAACATCGATCGTGATGCTCGTCAGATGAGTTTCAACTAAGAAGTACCTCGTAGTCACAGTGTGGCTCCGTCTATTACAGGATTGAAGAAGAATTTGGATGTTTATCTTTTGGAGGGATACACATTCCTTTCTTTAATCGGGGTAGGAAACCTCGGATATCGACCATGTATGCATGCTTTTGGAATGATGATAGGAGACGCTTCAAAGAATTCCTCTCGAGACCTCTACTGATGACTGGCTCCCCTTCTAAGGAAGACAAAGCTCGAAGTCTCATTTTGCAGACTTCATCAAGGGAAAAACGAAAGCTAATTATTGACGGATCCCATGAGGTAAGGATCTTTTCTATGACTTCATAATTCTGGAAACATAACTTTATGATTCTTATCTTTCATCATTTCTGCTAGACTCGTATTGTTCGCCCTCGGATGAACGTTGCTTCTGTTGCTGCGAGTAGTCCCCAGTATGGAAGGCAAGAACCAAGGATGATTTTCCCCGGAAGTAAGACTGGCCCTCGCAAGAATGTAAGTGTTTCACCTGTAATTCTCGATTCTCGTGTATTTATTCTTATGACATATATATTTTCTTGTCTTGTAGCATGTGAGCACAAGTGTTTGGGTTGACTCTGGTGATGCTCCTGAGGTTTTGGGAGACACTATAAGCATGGAAGAATGTCATGAATCCGAAAAAGAGGATCTCGAAGAAACATCTCGTACAGAGGAAATCCATGAAAATCCTGAATCCGATACTATCATTGATGAAGTAAGCAACGGAAGTCAAATGGTGATGGACTCTTCCACCAATTTGGATCCTCCTCAAGTAATTTATACCCTCATTGAAATAGTAATAATCCATGTAGACCCTTTGAATTCTTCATATAAGTATACCTATGCTTGAAATTTGCAAAGTATTCGTAAATTTTCGTCGTCAGAAAATTTCAGAAATATAGTGCTTGGGGAAAATGCCATAGAATATTCATGCGACCTCCATTTTGGATGATTGACCCATCTCTCCTTATTATAAAACAATTTCCTACAACTTTCTTATAAAAATTCCAGGTTTTGAGCTTGTTTGGGGTGTAAAAACGACTGAACAGTAGAACTCAGGAAGTATCCAGGAAAATCCTGACAGTTTTCAGATTTGACTCCGCTAGCCGTTTTTGCCATAACTCTTAGCTCACTTGTCCGATTGATACAAAATCTTAACAAGTTGTAGTAGACTTCAGTATCCAACTTTTTATACAAGAACCATACCCAGATTCATCACCAATTGTTGTCCGATTCAGAGTTTCCGAAAGGCAGTGAAAATTGCTTCCGAGACGTTTTTTGCAAAATGTTTTGTGATTGTTCCAACTCATATAATCCATTGATTAACACTTTTAATGATTGAATATGATGCTTATGAGTATATATGACAAGTTTTATGGTTCATTTTCAATAATTTTGTGTTTAAAGCATTCTGACTTAATTTACTCATATCCTCTCTACTAATAGGGTGAGAATGACCAAAATCAGAGGGTTGGGCTTACTAGCGGAGAAACAAGAATTATCGTTGATCCCGTCGTAGATAATATCCTTTCCCATACTGAAAATCATATGAAGACTTCTGCTTGCATGCTTGTTGAGCGTACTGCTTCCGCCGAGTATCCTGGTACAGGTATTGATGTTGACTTTGGCCCAAGCAGGACTCTTCCCGGGTACTTGCGTGTTGGAGGTTTTGCCGTTTTATCCACTTATGACGAGTTCTATACAAGGATATGGAATAATTTTGGTCACTTCTCTGATGATACTTCCGGAAACTACAAAGTTTTAGAACGAGATGTGTCCAACTTGTTTCCCATCGTACAGGAGATGTTTTTACTCTCTTGGCATGAAGTTTCTGATACGATCTTCGAGGAGTGGGAGGAGGCTGTAAGAAACGCTGAGAGCTATGGTATGAATGTTATATGGGTTTGTCATCATCTGGGGGCATGCAAGAACACTTTGTTAAAGTAGGAGAACTTGTTGATCTGGAGGCGGTGATCAATGCTAAAAGAGAAGTTGGAAGGCTTTCTCGAGAGTTGGATCTTGCGTTGGAGACTCTTGGAAGGATGGAGAATAAGTATTTTGTAGGACTGAGCCATCTTTCAAGGATTTTTTCTAGTTTTATGATTTTATGAGGAACATTTATGTGTTTATTTCGGATTTTGAGTAAGTAGGTTCTTGACAAGTTATTTGTGGAGAGAGATAGACTTCTTTATTAATATTTTTTCTAAATGAATAAATATAGTTGAATTGAATGATAAACTTGAAAACCTAACGATGGGTGCAGAATATTACACTCATAGGAAATATAAGTATTGCACGAAAATAGGGAAATATTTAAAGTAAACTGGTGAAGCACTCAGGCTTTGCAAGCTTTGAGCATTATGTATCACTATTCCTTCTGGCTTATCACGGTTTGTAAGCTTGTAGTGGCCGCCTAGTATAGTCTCAGTAATTACATAGGGTTCCTCCTTGATATTCATAGGAGCTGATACGAGAAGATATGCCTTCTTAGTGATTTTCAGAACCGTGTCTCCAATTCGAAAAGGCCCAAACTTTATCATCTCGTCTAGGAATTCTTTTCCTTGGGCGTCCAAGGATTATTGCTGGCATTTCTTCTCATTGCCAGAAGCAATTCGACTCGCAAGTGATTCATGAATCTTCCCATTCTTAGCAAAAGCAATTTTTAAACAATTGATAAAATATTAAAATGGATCGACTTCCTATTCACATCGTCTAGTCGTTACATAGTTTTCTTTTAAGAAGATCTCTTGAGTTTTGACAGGACATGGGATCATTGAATGCAAATGGTCTTGAGAAATAAGACTTACTTGATCGAATCTTAGAGTCCGATTCGGATTCTCAAGCTTTGTGGGGAGTCCCCGGTCATATTCCTTATCATCCGTGTCAACCAAGTTTTTCAAGGGAGCTTGACTTTGGAGCGGGCCCTTTCCGCAAAGAATAAGCGTTTGTCAGCTATGACATGGTTCATGGCAGCAAGACGTCTTCACGTTGTCCTTTCGAGAGATATAAAAGCTCACACATGCGTTCTATCAAAGATTGAACTGTCTGGTTGGTTGACCTCTCAGAGAGAGTGAAGTTTCTGAGCCGAAGGGGATTTTTGTGGACTCTTTCAGCTTCTAATGGAAATTCTACTGATTTTACTTTTTCCTTGAAAATACGCTTTAGATTGTTACAATCGACTGTTGAATGATTAACATATCGATGATAATGACACTGTTTAGGATCCGTCATCTGTTGAGATGATGGAAGCGTCACACATGAGGTAACCGGAGAGTACCATCTTCTATCCACGCTTCGAGTAGTTCGAGAACCTCTTCCATTAAACTGGAAAGTTCGGGAACATTGTGTTTGGTTTAATATCTTGTCCCTGCTGCGGCTGTAACTGTTGTTGCGAAGCTTTGGCGATGTTCTGAGACAGAGTTAATTTTCGAGTTGGTATTGGTGTAGAGGGAGGATGGGAATGAGAGTGCTTTGTCTGCGCCTCTGGTTGAGATGAAGTTTTCCTCTTGGACCCTTCGTTACTGAAAATACCAATTGATGGTTGAAAATTGTACTTCTTATTGACTAGTCGTCGATTCTCACGAGTATCTCTACAACTCTCTTATCTTGATGGTCTAGTTCTTTCCAGGAGAGCGGGAGAAGTTGTGGCAGATCGTTTTGCGGCTTCATGTAACTCAGAGAAAGTCTAAAAACGTAAATTTCCGAGAAGAGAACGGTAAACAGGGATCATACTAATAATGCAGAACTCCACCAGTTGATGTTACGTCACATTCGGATCATGACAATCCAATGCTTGAATTCTGAATATTTTCACATATTCATTGGGGTGCTCATTGTTCCTCTGAAACATTCTTCCCAGGTCTGACAGGGTGATCTTTTGGGAGATGAAGAAGTACTTCCTGTAGAAATTGTTAATCATGTCTTCCCAATCAGAGATTCTATTGCAAGCAATGTTGTTATACCACGTGTAGGCTCCTCATGTGAGGGACTTTGAAAATTCTTTGATATGTAATACATGATTGTATTTGTATCCCCCGGTGGATTCGAGAAATCGAGAGACGTTCTCACGAGCAATTTAATTTCCGTCGTAAAACGAGAAAGTTAGAAAAGAGTAACCCCTGGCAGAGGGATCCTCAGGATTTCAGGCGGGTAGGGAGGTTGGTGTTGATGGGCCGAGGATGGGTCCTCCTTGCCATGGTTTCATAGAAGTCTCTCCATATCTTCACGGGTGACAAAATTAGATTGATGGTACCTCTGTGGTGGTCGATCAGGAATGAAATTGACTCTTTTTTCCTTTTAATCCCAAGGTGTTTCAGCATCCGCAACCACTGCAAAGTTGGTCAAGGTCTGCTCTGTTAGGCGACGAAGTTGTTCCGGGGAGAGTTGCTCCCTCAGAGTCTTGAGACAAGCGAGTACCTCCTTCTAAGTAGTATCCATCTCCATCTGAGTCATGGCAAAGACTTTTTCTCTCTTCAGCAGATCGGCTATGTTGATCGAAGTTTGAGTATTCTCAGTGTCTTCAGCTTTCTTGTCACCGAGAAGAGGTGTAGTAGTAGAATTTGTACAGGGAGGTTCATTAGTAATACGGGTGTTTTCAGAATCACCACCACCAGTACTACTTGAACCGTCAATAGGAGTTGTAACTGCTCCGTACCTAAGATCCACCATCTTGAATAACTAAAAATTGGCTTTTGTAATTGAGAGGTTGATCTCCCGCTTTGGTCACCAATTGTTTTAGGGTGAAAAAATATACTGAAAAATGGTACTTTCAGGTAGGTTCGAGAGATCAAGCTCGAACAGGACGAGCCTAAACTAAGAAATGGTCATTCACGTCCTGCTTCGATTATAAAAATGGAAAGGATTTGGGTAGGTCTTAGGGGAGGGAAGCAAAGAAGGTTGAAAAACTATCAGTGTGATAATATATGAAGAAGAAAATGGATTATTTGAGAGGAATCACTAATTCTGTAGGTTTTGTTTCTTCACATTGAGTATCTTGTCTGTCTTTCTGTCTTGTTTCGAATCGATGAGAATCATCTATTTATAGTTCATAGGAGACACACTGATTTCTCGTAATTCGTGGAAGTTAGGGAGAGGTGGAGAAGTGATGATTATGGAGATCGTAGTGGGGTGGTGCCAGAAAGTAGGGAAGACCTATCTGACCACTACTCTTCATCATCTCAACTGTTTTGTAACCGCCCACTACTTGCTACCTACTTGTTCGTGGAGGTGGTACCACCACCCATGATGTCGTAGACCACCAGACCAATAACCCAATGAGAATCCCCCAAGTTGCATTTGATATATCGTGGAAATAGTGGAGTCATAAGCCACTATGGTTTTGATTAAGTCAGGCCAAGTCAAATGACTTGCTAAGTCAGTGAGGCAAGTTGTGCGATTCACCAAATTGATAGTCAGACTTATTAGTGTCGAGTCTGGGAAGTTCAGTGCCCATGTATTTACTGGAAAGTAACGTGGCATATTCAGTGGCTAAGTATTAGCTCAAAAGCGATTTATTGTAAGTCTGAGAGGCATTTGAAGCCAAATTTTGTAGAGGGCACCTTAAGAAAGGAGACCTATTAGAATCGTATAAAACTCAATGTAGGACTTACATTGAGAAGAAAGGTACATTTCTGAGTGAAGTAGCTAGCAAAGCTAACACTAGCTACTTAGCGCAAACAAGAATATGATAACTTTTTTAACGTAAAAGACTAGTGTCCTAATGTCTCAGGTGTAAGACCAATATGTACAACTTTTAGTAAATATTAATTGTATTAGGGATTAGAGGCTAGTATCAAGAAGGTTTGAAGTTACCACTTCAAGTGTATTGTTAGCAATAAGGTTTTAACATTAACCTACCTGTGGCTAAGTCGCTAAGTATGAGTATGTTAGTCCAAGAGGCGTACTAGAGCTTAGGACTTATTGGCTAAGTCATGGAGGATGCTAGGGATGCATTGGCCCCTATGGGGCATGCCAGAGAAACTAGAGATGTATTAGCCACATGGGGAGTGCTAGCCTTTGGATAAAGACGCATAAGAGATAGGTTATATAGCAGAGGCTGAGACACACTAGGAAGCTAGGGGAGTGTTCAACATAAGACGTATAAGCCAGGGACGCGCCATGATTACTAGAGACGTGCATTCATTGCGAATGAAGCATTAAGCTATAATTTATTTCCGGATTTAATCATCAGCTATTCCCGAGTTTAATGGATGTTGCTGGAATATCGATGCACATTCGAGGTAAGTTCAAGGAATTCAGCCGTGAAATTATGCGACTTGAGACTAGTTCGATATGGCATGAATATATGAGTATTGATGAGGCGACAAGGCCAATTTAGGATGTTTAGAAAGAACCTGTGTTTTTTAATTCGCTTGTGGAATATAAATAAAGGCACAGTATTCTATATTCAGTATATACGCATAAATACATACATATATGTTCTTGTTGCTTAGCGGAGGGTAATTTTACAATTCTATCCCTTGTCAAAAACTCACCATCTACAAGGAGAAACAAAACATACAGAATTAGTGATTCCTCTCACAGAATCATTTTCTTCTTCACACTACCTATCACACTGATATTTCTTAACCTTTTTTGCTTCCCTCCCCTAAGTCCTACCTAATCTTCTCCACCTTTGTGATTGAAGCTGGACGTGAATGGCGATTTCTTGGTTTAGGGTCGTCTTATTCGATTTTGATCTCTCGAACCTACTTGAAAGCACTATTTTACCGTACATTTGTTCTCACCCTAAAACAAAGAGAATATCACAGATATGACCATGTATGTTCTGGATCTCGGTACGTTTTATTCTAAGGTGGCAGGATTATAACACCACTGATTAGGAAGTGGTTATCCGGATGAAAAATATGTAATGATTTGAAATTTACCAACACCGAGAACTTTTTAGCTTAATTGGCTTCAAAGTTGGAAATACCTTTGCAGTTAAAAACCTTGCTAGGGAGAAATCTAGGGATAGGTGAGCGCACAAAAATCTATTAATGGATGACTGCAACAATGTCCACTGAAAACTCCACTTATTGAATGACCGCAATAGCTAAGTGGGAACTATTTTGATAGAGGGTCGGGTCATAACATAGCATAGGTACTCATTTAAATTATAGGTTTTAACCAATATTCATAGCAAATAATACCCCGTACAAATTTGAGGGTAATTATATTTTATTATCCATAAGGATTGGTTTACTCATTTTAATTTAAAGGGTATTTTAGTAAATTTTTATTTCTTATATACTTACTTAGTTATAGTGCATTAAGATAGTTAACAAATAATTACTCTATTTGTTCCATTATTTTAATTAGTGTTGACTAAGTCAAGATATTAAGAAGATCATGGGATTTCCGTAGACTACCCTTAATAGTTGTTTTATGGAGAAAACAAATGTGCTTCCAAATGGTACTTTCAGGTAGTTTCGAAAGATCAAGGTCGAACAGGACGAGCCTAACCCAAGAAATGGTCGTTCACGTCCTGCTTCGATTACAAAGATGGAAAGGATTTAGGTAGGTCTTAGGGGAGGGAAGCAAAGAAGGTTGAGAAATTATCAATACGATAATGTATGAAAAAAGAAAATGGATTCTCCAAGAGGAATCAATAATTATGTAGGTTTTATTTCTTCAGAATGGGTATCTTGTCTGTCTTTTTTTTTGTCTTCTTTTGAATAGATGAGAATAATCTATTTATATATTAAAGAGGATACACTAATTTATTGTAAATCGTAGAAGTTAGGGAGAGATGCAGAAGTGATGATTGTGGTGGGGTGGTTCCCATAAAGTAGGGAAGACCTATCTGACCACTACTCCTCATCCTTTCAACTGCTTTGTAACCGCCCACTTCTTGTTACCTTCTTGTTCGTGGGGGTTGTGTTACCACCCACGATGTCGTAGACCGCCAGACCAATACCCCAATGAGAATCCCTCTATGTTTTATTTGATATCTCGTGGAGATATTGGAGCTATAAGCCACTATGGTTTTGATTAAGTCAGGTCAAATCAATGACTTGCTAATTCAGTGAGACAAGTTGCATAACTCACTGGATTAATAGTTAGACTGACTAATATCGAGTCAGGGAAGCTCAGTGGCCATGTACTTGTTTAAAAGTAACATGGCATATTTGATAGCTAAGTATTAGCTCAGAAGCGACTTATCGTAAGTCTGAGAGGCATTTGAGGAAAAATATTGTAGAAGGATCCTTGAGCAAAGAGACCTATTGGAATTCGTATAAGACTCAATATTGGACCTATATTGAGAAGAAAGGCGCATTTCTGAGGGAAGTAACCAGCAAAGCTATTTAGCACGAATAAGAATGTTCTAACTCTTTTAATATAAAAGACTAGTGTGCTAATGTCTCAGGAGTAAAACCAATATGCACAACTTCTAGTAAATAATAATTGTACTAGGGCTAGGAAGCTAATGTCAAGAAGGCTCAAAGTTAGCACTTTAATTGAGTCAAATATAGTTAGCACTAGAGTGCTGGTGCTTAATGTTCTTGTGGCTAAATATGAATACGCTAGGCATAAGGGCTTATTGGCTATGGAGAGATGGAGACGCGCTAGGACGCTGCGCCAAGCAAGGACGCACTAGGCATAGCTAGGACGCGCTGGAGATCAAGGGCACAATGGAGAGTAAGGGATGTCCTGGATATCTGAAGATGCCAAAGATGCAAGGGCGCCAACAATGTGATGCCAAGGAAGCTAGGATGCCAAGGCAGCTAGAGTATATTGGCTTTTAGGATACATGCTAGGTTAGAAAGGGAGGCGCTAAGCTTTGGAGACGCATTAGCCTGATAGAGACTACTATCTTGGAAACACATTGGCTTTAGGGATGTGGAGATGGGACGTATAAGATCCTTGGATAGGGACGCGTTAGGAGCTTAGGCTAGGGACGCTCTAAAATCCAATGGCGTTAAGGAGCTATCCAAGGGCGTCCGTAAGCTAATGACGCGGCTTTGAAGGAGCATAGGCCTTGTGGAGCATTTGTCCACTAGAGTTAGCACATTTGGCACCAGGATTTAGGTTCCAAGGTGGTGATACATCGGATAGGGCCTTAATAGGCTAAAATATGTTAGCTAAGACCATTTTTGGTTAGTTAGCGCTTCTCAGGTGCTAGGGTTTAGCACCAGGAAAGTTAGCGCTTTTAGTGCTATTGTGGCTAACTAGTGCCAATGCAGTGCCAAGACAAATAGCTAATGCTAGCTTGGCAGTAATATGATAAATTCTAGGGTTAGCCTAGATGAGAGGTTCAATGCATCTTTTGCTAGATTTTGTGTGAATTACCATGTTTTATTATTACTTTTCTAGTTTGTGTGTTTTATCAGGTTATATCTCTGAAACAAGTGAAATGGAGCTTTACAAGAGAAGTATTGCCAGAGACCCAGAGGATCTCAGTCTATTCCAGGATTTGTACCCTCCGTTTTGTAGAGAATTAAATTACGAAGCCAACGGCGAAAGAACGAGGTCATTCCGACTTCGTATGAGAAAGTTACGAGCAAAACAAGAATTAAGGGCAAAATGATCATTTCAAGGGAACCGGATATTGGCACTTCGTGATTTGATAAGGGCTGTCCAGATATTTGAAATACTTATAAGGCACCATCTAGTTCGTTCAGGGCTGCCAACTTTCAAATATAACTACAATACCCAGCCGTGTTGATAAGGGTTGCCACCTTCTTCCTCCCAACTCGAGCAGAGAAGTTGATGATGAGTTTCGGTGATGGACGGGTAGTAATGACGATGGTATGTGGGTTGCTTCTCTGATGACCGAGGATAAAGATAAACACAGGGTTTAGTTGAGATAATGGCAGAGCTCGAGTAGTGGCAGTTGAGCCGAAAGAACAGAGAAGAGATGGTGAGTAATGGTTTTTGGCAAGTTTGGGTGATCCAACTGTTTACAGTTGAGAAAAGAGGCAGTAATGGTGAGGATATGGATGATGGCTGGAGTTGTGATCGATCATGACAGTTAAATGGAGCTTCTGTTGATAGTGTTTGAGCTGGCAGAGATTCATGGAAACAATGATAGCCACAGATGGAAGTAATGGCAGATGTTGGATCTGTTAGTGAAACATGGCAGAGAGAGTTGTGGCTATTGGAACTCGATGATAGTGATGCCATTGATGGTTTGTTGTGATCGTGATAAGGCTTGATTGTTGGCAGTGAATCGATACTGTGATGAATAATGTGGAAGAGATTATGGCTCTCTAGTGGTAATGGAATCAATGGTGCTGAAGACTTTGGTGTCTGTTGA
>JAJJMC010018612.1:2284293-2357618 GCA_023531435.1 Papaver californicum
TTTTTAACAATTTAATTCAAGTTTGCCAAAAATATGTTTCCTAAAAGAATAATTGTAAATCCTAAGCATGAGACATCAAGAGTAATTAACTAAGCATGACCCATCAAAAGAGAACACAACTATTTAATAAAAACCATTTTTTTCTAATTTAAATCCATGCAAATAATAATAAAAGAATTATAAATAATTAATTAAAAATAGACTTACCACATAAAATTGAGAGAAAAACCTCCTCCATCATCCCAGTAAATAGACTTAGCCCATGGTGAAGAAAACTTGCTCAAAAGTTGATTTCATTGCTCAAAATATTGATTACAAGGTTGAATTACGCTGTAACAGCTGATTTGATACGCTTATATTACAGGAGAGGGTTCAGCTGTTACAGAAGAGTTTAAGCAACAAATGGTTTGAAGTAATAGACAACAGGAAAATTCAAATCAGCAACAGTTATAGATGTTACTGAGTCTTCTTCTCCGGCAGTGATGGATGAAGAACAGCCGGCCGGTGCAGTAGCAGTTGACCGGATGTTGACGGAGCTTCACCGGAATTCTCTATTTTCTTCTCTAGGCTTTTGTTGTTGATTCTCTTGGCTTCTCTTGGTATTTATAGATATTAGAAACCCTAGAGAGAGTTCTAAACCTAATAGAACTCTCTAGAATAGCCCACAAATCCCAAACCGAATCGAAACCCAATTCCGACCATATACATGATTTTTCAACTGATTTCACGGGATTTTTTTGCTGTTTCTCGATTGTTCTAACTTGTGTGGGATATCTACTAATATTTGGAACAATCTGGAAGCGAAAAAACACGTTGATTTTAGTTGACAGTGGACACAGTTGAACCCGATGAGTTAACCCGGTGACTCGGCCCGATCCAGCTCGCTGGGTTGACTCGCTGGGTTGACCCGCTGGGTTGACCCGATCCAGGGGTGCCCCAATCCAAAGTGTGGGTGCTTTGATCCATTTTCCCGGGTGCCTTGAACACTTTTTGAGCCAATTTTTCCACAAATCTTTATTCTTCTAATGTACCTACAAAAGCATAAAAACACGTAATAGACACAAAATCGAATACTAACTCACTAGAAATTAAGGTGCAATTTAGACACTAAAATGTGTCTATCAAGAAGATAATTTTTGGTGTCGTCACTGGTTCATGGTTCCAAGAATGGGAAATTATGAAAGTTAAAATCCTCTCTTGTTGTCGTTGAAGCGCTGGGGATGGAGCGAGTATCTGAATTATAATTGAAGTCATCGTTGTAGTTCTTGGCTATTGATTAATTGGTTTATTTCTTTCAGCAGGTACGTGTGATGCGCCCTTGAGTGGACAGTACTCCTGTCGCTTCTGATAGTCCACAGTCTTTAAGAAATACAAATAATACTTCCATGTTGATACTTCTGAGGCTTTGGGAGACACCGTGGATATAGAGGATAAGGAGATGGAAAAAGTTTCCCATACTAAAGAACTTTGTGAAGAATCTGAATCTACCAATGTCGACGGAGAAGTAAGTAATGAAGTAACGCCGGACTCTTCCGTTAGCTTGGATCCATATTAAGTAAGTTTCTACTCCTTATTATCATGATGGAACCTGTGGACTCTTCAAAATTCTCATATAAGCATAGTCGTACTCAAATTCACAAAGAATTTCATAAATTCCCGTCACTAGAAAATTTCAGAAGTATAGTGTTTGGGAAAAACGCTCTAGAGTCTTCATACGACCTTCGTTTTGGATGATTGACCCCTATATCCTTATTATAAAACAATTTCATACATCCTACTTGGAAGAAATCCAGGTTTTGAGCTTGTGATAGGATTTTAGATTACCCTAAATGAATAACCGCAATCGCACGGTGTCTACAATGCAGACAACGGTAAGTACGGGTCGAACCCACAGGGAGCGGGGACAATACTGCAATCAATATCTCAATTAACTAATCAAAAACAATATTTTAGGATTTTTAGAATTATGAATAAAATACTAAAACAAACTAAACTAATAAAATAAATCGAGTGGGAGAAACAGTAACCAGGGTTTTCAGTATCCACCACTATTTCTATTTAATTACTGAAGTGAAACATAACTCCTGAATATTCATCTATTATTCGTTCTATCGACATCACCTATTATATGTATTAGAGTCGCAAATATCACTGAGACACCCTAAACATGGCGTATCAAAAGCTCTAAGTCTCATGCATACACCATCTAATTGCGTTAGCGAGAAAATAATACGAAACTAAGGTTCACAAATAGTATCTGGCTCTTCTAAGCATACCCATCTAAGGATTTAACCAAAGCATGAAATATCAAATAAGTAGTCAAACATATTTGCTATTCTATTAATTATGCGCATATGTTACTGTATTGTACAGAACCGGTGAAGCGACAACTAATTTAGATTTTTAAAACAACAATTGTATAACAAAAGCATGGAACATCTAAAACCTAGGCCAAAGCATGTACCATCTGACGAAATCACAATTGTTTAATAAAAATCATTAATTCAATAAATAAAATCATGGAACTAATATTATTCAAATCATAATAGTCTGTACCAAATAATTCCATTTAATTGGTCTAAACTTTTAAGTGGTTTCAACATTAAACTCTAGCTACAAATCAATTAGAACATGGAGTTAGGTTTCTTAAAATCCATAAAAATAATTAATAGAAAAGTAGAGATAGAAAGATTTCACTATTCAAAGCCACCGTCAAAACCTCCAACCCAGAAATCTCCAGCGAACTCCTCCTTTACTCATGTATACGGACTCCTGACGCTCATGTCTTCTTCCTTCTCCCTATCCGCACACTACAAAACCTAAAAAGAAGACTCATGTACACCTTTGTATCCTCCTCTTTCTTCTTCTGTTCTTTTTCTATTTATACTCCACCACCAGAAACTATGTTTGTCCACTTTACTTTCAATCACGTGGACCCAACCACCTATCCAACCTATTCGGTCCCACTTCTTCCCAACACCAAAACAGTCTAGCCCACCTTCTTCTTTTATTTCTTTTCTTGTGTGCACTCACGTCTCAACTGAACAACAATTCCTATGCAAAACCACTAAAAAGTCCAAATCAGCCATGTCACATATCCCCTATCTCACTTTCTTCTCGTCCCATGTGTTTTCTGTCATACATGTGAAATCTTCTCGTCACTTTATTCACCGAGCCACCAGAATGCCTACCTACTTCAATAGCCGAGTACAGTCCCACTTTTTCTAGCAAACCATCTCTTGTCTCCTCTGCCACGTCCCTACTCCACCAAAAACAGCCTAGGTATAGCTTCCTCCTATGCCTACGCCTCTTTCTTTTCTTTCACATTCTTCTCTCTTATATTTTCTCTCACCATAACCTAGGTATTCTCTCTTCACTTATTAACTCAACCTACTACTAGGTCTTCTTTATCTCATTTCTCTATTCATTACCCGAGCCACACTCTTCCAAAGTCTCAAACAAAACAAGAGACAGAGCCACCAACACTTTCTATCAAATATGTCTCCCACACCATCTTGTATGCCGTACAGACCACCACGTACGCCTCTTCTTGTTACACCGGACCCAGGATCAAATCACATTTTGTTCATTTAGCCGTATTTAGCCGTAGTTAGCTTATAACTTTGGATTTATGCGAACCATCTAATAAAACAATAAAAATATATTATTAATACAAATTCAAGCACTAAAAAATATATATTAAGTAGTAAAAATATATGAATTACGTGCTTATCAGCTTGTTTGGGGCGTCAAAACGTCTGAACAGTAGAACTCAGGAGGTATCCAGGAAAATCCTCACAGTTTCCGGACTCGACTCCGCTAACCGTTTTTTCCATAACTCTTAGCTCGCTTGTACGATTGATGCGCCCTTTTAAAAAATTATAGTAGAAACCAATATGAAACTTTTGATATAAGAACCATGCCCATATTCATCACCAATTATTTTCAGCTTCAGAGTTTCTGAGAGGTACTGAAAACGGTTTCTGACGTAATTTTTGCGAAACATCTTGTAATAGGTTGGGCTCATGAAACACCTCAAATATCACTCTATAATGAATCTATGTGACTTTTTTGAATATGTATAGTAGGTTTTTTGTTTCATGCTCAAGAATTTCATGTTTGAGATGTTCTGACCTAATATGCCTGGATCCTCTCTACTTTTAGGGGCGGAAGATCAAATCAGAGAGTTGGTCTTGTCAGAGAAGGAAAAAGAGTTACCGTTAATTTTGATGTGGATAGAGTACCTCCCATTACTGAAAACCATATGCGAGCTCTTCTTCACGTACTTGTTGAGGATGATGCTCCTACTGACGTTGATGTATAGAATGGTGGTGTAGCAGAGAATATACTAGTTGAATACCTAATACGAGTGTTGTCGTTGATTCCTCTTTAGTAAGACCATCCCAGGGTACTATCATGATGGGGGTTTCACTACTTTATCGGTTTATGATGATTTGTAATGATCTGTCTCCCTCAGGGTGAAAGTTGGGTCGTCCCTGAAATGAGAATAGGTTGTATGCGAAGCTGAGAATTCAGAGTGAAAGGGCTTCCATGTGAAAAAGGAAAATTTGAGAATGTTATAGTTGGATTTGGTTTTTGTTTTTGTTGTTGTAGATTTTTATCTGGGACATGGAGTAGAGCTTGTCTTTCGGCTGGTACTGAAGTTGAGGCTGGAGCTTGGGATGAAGCTGATGGTGAGCGTTCGATTCATGATGCTTGCTGAGATGTATCCTCCATCTTGACCCCTTCGTTCTGACAAGACCTCATGGATGGTCGGATATTGTAGTGCTTACTGACCAGGCGACTGCTCCAATAGAGAGGACGCGCCGGGACCAAGAGGAGGTGTCGGGACCAAGAGAAGGTGTCGGGACCACTAGGAGGCATTGAGAATAAGAGGAGGTTCCGGGACCAAGATGAGGCGTCGAGGCCAAGAGGTGTTGCTGAAGTGAGACTGGTTCCTCTTTGCCTTGAAATTATAAAAGTCTTTCCAGGTACTTTCCTCCTTGAAATTGTCCTCCTTGGATGCAGATCTCGTCATCATTTTGAATATTGATTCTAGTGTTGTTGGCGTTGGTAGGCTTGGAATCGTTGCTTGCTGTAACTGGCGACAGATATATTCTAGAAAGAACTGTTTCGTTAGTGTCTTGAGGCAAGTGAGGACCTCTCTTGAGTGAAAGTTGTGTCTTTTTGTGTTCTGGCAGGAACTTTTGTCTCCATATCAGAGCAACATGTTGAATGGCGTTTGGGTGTTCCTGGTGTTTTCAACTGTCGTACAATGATATAGTCAGAGGTGAGTAACCTCCCGGCAGAGGTATCCTTTGAATTTCAGGAGGGTAGGGAGGTTTGTGTTGATGGACCGAGGATGAGTCCTCCTTGCCATAGTTTCTTAGGAGTCTCTCTAGATTTTCAGGGTCACAAAATCGAGTTGTTGGTACTTCCGTGGTGTGCGATCAGGAATGATATGAACTTCATCATTCATTTGAGTCTTTGATCATTCCGGCGTCAGTGGTTGTTGTAAGGTTGGTCTTGTTCCATCAGGCGATGCCGTTGTTCTGGGGAGGGTCGCTCCATCAAAAATTTGAGGCAAGCAAGTACCTCCTTCTAAGTAGTGGCCATGTCCACCTTAGTTCTATCCAGGAATTCTTGTCTTATCATCATATCGGCTATATTAAACGGAGTACGAGTATTCTCGGTGTCTTCATCGGTCTTGTCATCGAGAGGAGGCGTGGTAGTAGAATTGGTATGGGGAGGTTCATTAGCAATATGGGTGTTTTTAGAATCACCACCACCAGTACTGCCTGAACCAACTATAGGAGTTGTAACCGCTCCAGACCTAAGATCCACCATCTTGAATAACTGAGAATTGACTTTTGTAATTAAGAGGTTGATCTTCCGATGTGGTCGCCAATTATTTTAGGGTGAAACAAATGTATTTCAAAATGGTACTTTGAGGTAGGTTCGAGAGTCTCGAACATGACGAGCCTAAACAAAAAAATGGTCGTTTCCGTCCTGCTTCGATTATAAAAATGGAAAGGATTTGGGTAGGTCTTAGGGGAGGAAAGGGGTTGAGAAAATATCAGTGTAATGTATGAAGAAGAAAATGAATTCTCTGAGAGGAATCACTAATTCTGTAGGTTTTGTATCTTCAGATTAAGTATCTTGTCTGTCTTTTTATTTGTCTTATTTCAAATAGATGAGAATCATTTATTTATATTTTGAAGAGGACACATTAATTTCTCGTAAATCGTTGAAGTAGGAAAGACCTGTATGACTACTACTCTTCATCCTTTCAACTGCTCTGTAAACTCCCACTTCTTGTTACCTTATTATTCGTGGGGGTTGTGTCACCACGCACGATGTCATAGACCGCAATGAGAATCCGTCATGTTGTATTTGATATCTCATGGAGATAGTGGAGTTATAAGCCATTATGGTTTTGATTAAGTCAGGGCAAGTCAAATAACTTGCTAAGTCAGTGAGACAAGTTGCACAACTCACTGGATTAATAGTCAGACTGACTAGTGTTGAGTCTAGGAAGTTCAGTAGCCATGTACTTGTTTGAAAGGAATATGGCACATTTGATGGCTAAGTATTAGCTCAGAAGAAACTTATCGTAAGTCTGGGAGGCATTTGAGGTCAAATATTGTAGAAGGCTCTCTTGAGAAAAGAGACCTATTGGAATTCGTATAAGATTCAATGTTAGACCTATATTGAGTAGAATGGCGTATTTCTGAGGGAAGTAACTAGCAAAGCTATTTAGCGCAATAAGAATGTGTTAACTCTTTTAATATAAAAGACTAGTGTGCTAATGTCTCAGGAGTAAGACCAATATACACAATTTCTAGTAAATATTAATTGTACTAGGGCTAGGAAGCTAGTGTCAAGAAGGCTTGAAGTTAACACTTCCATTGATTCAAATATAGTTAACACTATACTACTAGTGTTTGGTGGGCCTGTGGATAAATATGAATGTGCTAGGCATGAGGGAATATTATCCATGGAGAGTTGGAGACGCACTAGGACGCTGCGCCAAGCAAGGACGCGCTAGGCATAGCTAGGACGCGCTGGAGGCGCACTGGAGAGCAAGGGAAGCCCTGGAGATGTGAAGACGCCAAGGATGCGACACCAAGGAAGCTAGGGCGTATTGGCTTTTAGGAGACGCATAGGTTATAAAGGGACACGCTAAGATTTGGAGACGTATTGGGGGGAGACGCATTTGCCCAGTAGGGACATACTAGCTTGGAGACGCATTGGCTTTGGCGCTGAGGAGCTAGGACGTATAAGAGAATTAGATAGGGACGTGCTAGGAGCTTAGGCTAGGTACGCGCTAGAATCCAAGGGTGTCAAGGAGATAGCCAATGGCGTCAAGGAGCTATCAAAGGGCGTCAGTGAGCTAATGACGCGGCTTTCAAGGCTCATAAGCCATGTGGCGCATTTGGCCACTAGGGCTAGCACATTTGCCGCCAGGTTTTAGGTGCCAAGGTGGTGATACGTCGGCTAGGGCCTTAATATGATAAATATGGTAGCCAAGACATTTTTGGTTAGTTAGCGCTTCTCATGTTCTAGGGTTTAGCGCCAGGAAAGTTAGCGGTTTTAGCGCTATTTTGGCTGACAGGTGCCAATGCAGTGCCAAGCCAAATAGCTTCTAACTTGGCACTAATATGAGAAAAATCTAGGGTTATCCTAGATGATAGGTTCAATGCATCTTTTATTGCTTCTCGATTTTGGTGCATCCGAAGAAGTGACGCATCATTTCAGGCTTATATCTCTCTTTATTCTTCGTGATATTGACCACATTTCTGATCCTAAGCAAAGAGCTAAAGTAGCATATTCGGGCTCGAAAGACCAATTTGAGAAGTATTCGTTGCGAGTGAAGCATTCATCTAAAATGTATTTTAGGGTTTATGCATTATCTATTCCCAGAGTTTAACGGATGTTGCTAGAACATCGATGCGCATTCGAGGCAAGTTCAAGGAATTCAGCCGTGGAATTTATGCGACTTGAGACTAGTTTGATATGGAATGAATATTGTGAGTATTGAGGAGGCTACAAGGCCAGTTTAAAATTTTTAGAGAGAATCTATGTTCTTAATTCGCTTGCGGAAGATAAGTAGAGATACATTATTCTATATTAAGCATATGCGCATAAATATGCATATATATATATATTTGATGCTTAGCAAAGGGTAATTTTATAATTTTATCCCTCGTTGAAAACTCACCATCTACAATAGTACATCGATTTTGTTTTTATAACGAATTTGTTACATAAACTTATCTAAAATTGCCAGCTCTATTTAAAGTAGGAAATAAGAAAGAAAGAATAAAAGATACTCCAAAATTTAGAAACTTTATATAAAAAAATAATACTATTTAAAAAAATAAATAATTATATTTATGTAGTAGAAACTTTATAATTAAGAAATATAACCTTTTTATCAAAAAAATATAAGAAATTTTATAAGAAATGAAGATATAAAAGGAAGATATCAAACATATTTATTTCCTATTTAAGCAGATATTCTTTATGATTTTAAATTAGATTCCATTAAAAATTGATTTATAATAGTATTAACAAAAACTGGACATCATTTTAGTCCCTAGGAATTGATAGATAATCCTATTTTGAGAACCCATTTAATGTTTGGTCCATCCATGGAACTTGTTTTAGTCGCTAGTCCTTTTTCACGAGTTTGGACCAACGAAATTAATCCTAAGTCCACCTCACGTGTTGGACTTCATAAAGCATTCATCTAGTTGCCAAAATTACCCTCTTTTATCATAATATCCTTACCCAAATTCTATTTTATTTTCTTTGAATGTTTGTGTTCAAGAGAGGTCTGACTGTGAAGTTCTTAAGGTATGTCATCAATTTTGTATGTGTTCTCGATCTTAAAGTTGATTCCAGATTTGTAATCATCATGTCGTAATCCAGAAATTCATATATAATTTTTCAAAAGCAAATAAGTTTTGATTTTTGACGTTACGGTTTTCTTTTTGATTCATTTTTAAATGCAAAGATTTGAGAAATGACCGAGTTTGGGATATCTTCTTTCTAGATGAGTAAGCAATTTGAACTAGTTGGTAGTCGCAATGTTGCATTGAGAATATGATTTGAAGTCTCAGGGTGACTAAGGCATCTTGTGTTGATGTTGGATAATATATATTTTTATGTGATGTAATGTTTCCAGAGTCGATAATCCATTGAGAGTAACATTCCACATGAAGAGTTTGATTTGGGGTGGGCATCTAGTATGTCATATCTTTCTGTATAGCTCAAAAATATGTGGAGTTGGATGATTGGCTTGGGTTATATGGAATGGGTTGAGGTGAATGAGATTTTGGTATCCAGTTTTAACTGAGTGGTTTCCAGTTTTTATTAAAGGCCAAATGTGTTTGTATGTTGTTGGAATAAGTGGTAGGTGGTTGCTTAGAATTATATATTCCAAGGGCGTTGGGAAAATATGATGAATATGATCATGATTTCAAGTGTTGGTGAATGGTTCAATGATATGAGATACTAAGGTGGTTGGGGATAGTTGTGGAGCATGATAAGGTGGGTGAAAATGGATCCAATTTGTTGTAATGGGTATAGTGTTTCCATCTCCGATTTGAGTTGCACAGTTGTCATATAACAAGAAGCAATTCGAAAAAGGTTTTTCCACATGTAACCAGCAGTGGAAGATGGTGTTGGTTGGATGGAGAAATGGAGCCTTCCTTTAGATATTTTTTGTAGCACAAAACCCCCATATTGAATTTGGTTGTTCATACAACTTTCATATTCTTTTGAGTTGCAGAGCTATTCTGTGTGGTTTATATGCGCGACTTCCTAGTTCTCCATTACTTTAAGTCTAGATAATTTATCTCATCCCATTGGGTGCAATTTTTTGTATTCTTGTCGTGACCGTTGAAGAAATTTCTGATTATTTGATACATTTTACGATGAACATGGTTTGGGAGCATTTGTATTTGTATTACATGATTATTTATAGGAGTAACAATTGTGATGGTAAGCTTGAGTCTGCCTGGTTTGGTTAGACATTTCACAATATAGCCTTTTTTTTATATCTAGGATGTTCAGGAGATTATGGAATACTTAAGAGCAATTTCCTGTTTGAAAGTTACACAAGGTAAATTGGGGTGTGGAGGTTGTTGGTATGTTGAATGTGTTGGTTATCTAGGTGGTGGTAGGTGGTAGGTGTGGATGGTGAATGATATTATATTTTACAGAGTTAATGATTTGACCTGCTGAAGTTGAGTATGAATGAAACAATTGATTTAGTGTGTCACATGTGGCTTGGTCTGCGGAACAGGTAAGCAATAGATCGTCCGCATACATCAACTGGAGAATGGGTGGTGTTATTTTTACAATTTTTAGTCATACCAATTTGCATTTAGCTTCCTGATGTGCCATATTAGAATAGAGGATTTTCTGCACATAAGATAAAGATGTAAAACAAAAGGGGGTCACCTTGTGTAAGCCCTCTCTCTGGTACAATGTGTCCATGAGAAGATTCGTTGATATGGATTGAGTATGAGACAGATGTGATGCACATTATGAGAAGTTAATGAATATCTCTGGAAAATCCAATGCAGTGAAAGTCATTTTAATAAAACCCTAATCTAGATAATCATATACTTTTTGAATGTCAAGTTTAAAAGCAATTTTCGGGTGTTTTGATGGTTTGGACAAACAAATGTCGTGAACAATTCTGCCACTATGTTTAGGATGAATGCACTCTGGAAGGGGCTAACCATTAATTGTAGAAGTAGTCTGATTCTATCAACTAGAAGTTTGGCAATAATTTTGTAGGCCAAATTACAGAGGCCTATTGGTATGAATTGGGTTGGTTTTTCTAGATGGTCCACCTTTCGTAGAAGTGTGATAATGGTGTGATTTAGTGGTAATGGAATAATAAAATGATGTGAAAAAATAATTCACAAGGAAAATAATTACTACCTTGGTTTTTTCCTAGTAGAATTTAAAGAATTTTTTGGTAAATCCATCTGAAACCAAGGCTTTGTCCAACCCAATGGAAAATAAAAGCATGCTTGATTGATAAGTTGAATTCCGCGCTTGATTGGTGTATTGAAATGAATTCCAAGATTGGTTGACAATTGTTAGCATATGTGGATGAATGAACCAAGGATGTTAAATTTTGAACCTTTTATTGCTAAGGCGGTGAACTACTTTTTGCTTAAGGAGTAATTTAGTGTTTTAGGGTAAAAACAAATGTACTGCAAAAGAGTACTTTCAAGTAAGTTCGAGAGATCAAGCTCGAACAGGTCGAGCCTAAACCAAGAAATGGTCGTTCACATCCTGCTTCGATCACAAAGGAGAAGAAGATTGGGTAGGTCTTAGGGGAGGGAAGCAAAGAAGGTTGAGAAATCTCAGTGTGATGAGTAATTGCAGTGCGTAAAGAAGAATGGATTATCTTTGGCATGAATCGCTAAAGCTGTATATCTTTTGTTGGTTTTCTCCTGTTCCTTCCGTCTTTTATAGATCTGAGAAGAAACACTGATTTCTCGTAAGTGGTGGAAGTTACAGAAAAAGTGGAGGGGTAACGATTGTGGAGATTGTAGTGGAGTCATGTCCGAAAAGTAAGGAAGACTTGTATGACCATTTCTCTCTATTCTTTCAAATGTCTTGTAATTGTCTCACTAATTGTTACCTTCTTGTCCGGGGGTGTATTGCCACAACGCACAATTATCGTAGACCATCAGACCAATACCCCAATGAAAATCCCTCCATGTGTTATATTTGATATCTCATAGAATGATAGTGGAATCGTGGACCACTACTATTTTGATTAGGTCAAGTCAAGTCAAATGACTTGCTGAGTAAGTGAGGCAAGTTGTGTAACTCACTAAATTGATAATCAGACTGATTAGTGTCAAGTTTAGTGGTCACATATTAACTTTGAAATAGCATGGCATAATTTTAATAGCCAATTGTTACCTTAGAAGTGACTTGGCATAAGTCAGGAAGACGTTTGAGGCCAAGATTGTAAAGACCTTTTTAAGCAAGAAGTCTTATTAGATAACCATATATATAAGATTAGTGGGTATTAGGACAATATTAAAAAGAATGGCACATTTCTGAGGGAATAAGCTAGCAAGGCTAGCATTAGCTTCTTAGCACAAATGGTAATATGCTAGCTCATTAGGCGTAAAATCTAATGTGATAGCATTTTGAAAGAAAGGTAATTGTGCCAACTTCTAGTAATGAAGCTATATTTTTAGCCGCAAAAGGCTAAAACACTACTTAAGAGGCTAGCGCTTTTAGCGTAAATGCTAGAACGCTGCTAAGCCTAAGAGAGCTAGTGCTGCTAAGCCAAGGAAGCTAGCACCAAAATGCTAGGGCTAGGAACGTTCGCACCAAGTGAGATGTGGCCAAGGACGCTTCTCCAAGGAAGCTTTCCCAAGGAAACTTCTCCAAGGAAGCTTTCTCAAGGACACTTCTCCAAGGAAGCTTGCTCAAGGACGCTTGTTGCTAAATCCAAAGACGCTTGTTGCCAAGGACATTGTGGCCAACGAAGATGTGGCCACAATGAAGCTTACACCCAATGCGCCACTGTTTTAGGGTGAGAACAAATATACTGCAAAAGAGTACTTTCAGGTAGGTTCGAGAGATCAAGCTCGAACAGGACGAGCCTAAACCAAGAAATGGTCGTTCACATCCAGCTTCGATCACAAAGGTGGAGAAGATTGGGTATGCTATAGGGGAGGGAAGCAAAGAAGGTTAGGAAATATCAGTGTGATAAGTAGTGTGTGAAGAAAAAAGGATTATCTCTGAGATGAATCGCTAATTTTGTATATCTTAGTTTCTTCTGTCTTGTTCTTGTTTCGAATAGATGAAGCCATATATTTATAATTCAAAGGAGACACAATGGTTTCTCGTAAGTGGTGGAAGTTATAGAAGAAGTGGAGGAGTAAAGATTGTGGAGATTGTAGTGGAGTCATGTTCGAAAAGTAAGGAAGACTTGTATGACCATTACTCCTTGTTCTTTCAACTACCTTGTAATTATCCCACTACTTATTACCTTCTTGTTCATGGATGTGTTGCCATAACGCACGATTGTTGTAGACCGCCAGACCAATACCCCAATAAGAATCCCCCCATATATTGTATTTGATATCTCGTAGATAGTGGAGGCGTAAACCACTATTGTTTCGATTAGGTCAACTCGAGTCAAGTCAATGCCTTACGAAGTAAGTGAGGCAAGTTGTGCAACTAACTGAATTGGTGATCATACTGATCAGTGTCGAGTCTAATAAGTTTAGTATTCATATACTAACTTTGACATAGCATGGCATAATTTTAAAATCTAAATGTTAATGTAGAAGTGGCTTGGCATAAGTCTGAAAGACGTTTGAGGCTAAAATTATAAAGAGTTTCTTAAGCGAGAAGGCTTATCATATAAGATTATTGTTGGTATTACGATAGTATTGAAAAGAATAGCGTATTTCTAAGGGAAGCATCTAGCAAAGCTAGCGCTAGCTTCTTAGCGCAAATGGTAATGTGCTAGCTCTTTAGGCGTAAAACCTAATGTGCTAGTGTCTTGAGAGCAAGGATAATGTGTTAGCTTCTAGCAAGGAAGTTATATTATGCTAAGGCTACGAAGCTAGCTCCAAGGACGTTGGAAGTTAGCACTTATCAAGAAATTCATCTTAGTCAAGGAAGCTAGCTAAGTCAAGGAAACTAGCACCAATGTACTAACGCCAACACGCTTGTGGCAAAGGGCACTTACGCTAAGTCGCTTAGCCCAGGACGCGCTAAGATGGGACGCACTTGTGCTCGAGGATGCTTGCACTTGAGGAAGTTATGGCTGGGATGCACTTGGCTGAGATACGCTCGTGCTCGAGGACGCACCAGGATGAACGTTGTAGCCGAGACCTTAGTGCTCGAGGACACACCAGGATGGATGCTAGTACCCGAGGACGATGTGGCTGAGACGCTAAGGACATGGACGCTTGCTCAAGGATGCGTCAGGCTGGGATACGCTAGGTGAGACGCTAGATCAAGGACGCTATCACCATGGGCGCTGCTAGCTGAGGCGTACTTTCCATGGGCGTTTGTTCTCGAGGACGCGCTAGCTGGGATGGAATGCTCTTCCAGGGACGCTTCCTAGCTGGAATATGCTGCACCAAGGGCGCTAAACTTCTATGCCAAGAATGTTGTGTTAGCACTGGGACGTTAGCGCTTTTATCTCTAGGGAAAGAGTTAGTGCCGATATGAGGCTAAGCCAAATGGCTAGTGCTAGCCTGGCCCTAATGGAAGAAAATGCTAGGCTTAGCCTAACTTAGAGATGCAATGTGTCTTTGAAGGCATTGCTCCTTGTTTATGGCGCATCAAAGGGGGGTGACACATAATTCGTGGCTTGTCTTTCAGCAAAACGCTAAAGTGGTGCATTCTAATCTCAAAATAGCAAGTTGTGATGTGTTTCTTGCGAACAAGGCGTTAAGCTAGAATGTATTTTGGGGATTAAGCATTAGCTATTCCTGAATTTGATAGATGTTATTGGAACATCGATGCACACTCGAGGAAAGTTCAAGGGATTTAACAGTGGAATTTATGCGACTTGAGACTAGTTCGACATGTCATAATATTGTGAATATTAAGGAGGTTGCGAGGCCAATTTTAAAAGGCTTGTAGTTGTTCATAGAGGCTGCACTATTAATTCGCTTGCGGAATATATGAGTAGAAATACAATATCTCATTTTTTGGTTTAAGGCTAAACATATGCCCGTAAATACACAGATATTCTTTGATATTCTTGCTGCTTGACATAGGGTAATTTTATAATTCTAGCCCTTTTCAAAAACTCACCATATACATTAACTTCCATGCTTAGTGAGGAACAATAATATTGCACAGTAAGTACTAGATGGTGACAGTATGCTTATAATACTTATACATGCATAATTTAAATTTTTAAGAGAAAGGTATACTTAGATTCTCAAGTATTTGAGATATATGTCCCTTAGCGTGAACCTTGGCTGGGAATAGTAGGTGACCCGTTCTTGCCAGAGATGCCAACTTGCTGTGAGCAAAAAGAAGACGTGGTCGGTGTCGGGCATTTTTTTTTAAGTTTCCTAATCTAATAAGGATTGTCAAACTTAGCTGCCTATATATACTCTCTTTTTAACATATTTCCCCTTATTCATTATTTGTTCGTTGGTGAAAAGAGGCGCATTATCAAGAGTTGTTCTTGACAGTGAGCGTTAGCTAGGTGTTCATCCACGTAGCAGCATCAACTTGTATCCGGACGAGGTAAGAGTCTTTTCTCTTCTTGTTCTCTTCTTTTTTTTCACACAATCAGTAAGGATAAAGATACGTTTTCAGCAAGAAGGACTGTAACAAGCTTCATTTGGAGGGAACATCACTTCGTCTTGCTTCCTCGAGTACGCTTTTTCGCTAGGTCTTGTGTTTACTTCCCTGCTTCCTTGAGGTAAGCACCGATTGTTCCTCTTTTTTTTGTGAATAATCAACTTAGATAAGCTAGTATTTTCAATCGTAATCTTATTATCCGATAGAACTAGGGTTTCCAACTTTTTCTCACATAACATATGTATATGTATTTTAATAATATTATATTATTTTATCAAACCCTAGTTTCACCATTGTTCTTTTGGAGTAGAGTGATTTTTGAACAACATCAACGAAAATACCATTAAGTTTTGATAAACCAAAACCTATGATAACCCTTCTTTTTCTTTTGTGCTGAAGTCTTCATCTTGTTATTTTATGTTTTAAGCAGATCATGGCAGTTCCTGATTGGAACCATAATTTTGATTCTTTAAGCAAGAAGCTAGGATGTAGAGGTAAAATGATAAAAGTGGTTTCTCCTTAAGAAGTACACTCTAAAATCAGCGTTCCAAGAGTAAGGTTACAAAACTCGTACGAGGTATTCCTTTCGATCATTTGACGGCAACCTGTGAATGTGTTATGAATCTTTATTTTGCGATTAATACTGAAGAAGAAGCAAGACGCAGAGAGGGGTTGGAAAATAAGAAGGATGAGGATGAGAAACTCACAACTTATATGGAGAAGCAACGTCTCCGATCGATTGCATGAAGGGAAAAAGATGAAAAGATAAAGCGAGGTGTCCGTCCTTATGGCGTCGCCCCCAAATCTGATGCGGATGGGTATCCTTTTGAGGAGGATCATGAGGATCATGTGGCATATGAGTCTGAGTCTGATCATTTTCAGACACCGAAGATGATCGTGAAGTTGAGTGTGCTGATACCTGGGATGACATGCAGGCGGGTTCTTTCGACCTTGCTGATGATGAGGAGGCCAAAAAAGATTCAGAGGAAGGCCCTGACGGGATTCCAAAAGATGACTCTGAAGTAGAGGACCTTTAAGAGGATTCCGAAGAAGATTCTGAAGAAGACCGAGAATAAGAACATGATTCTGATGAGGAGGGTGACGACGAGTATGACTCCGACTCGGATTCCGAGTCTTCTGATTGAGTTTAACTTAGCCCTCTTTTCCCCCCTTTTTATTATGTGTTTCGTAGATGTCTTCTTTGAATTAGATATTTTATGTATGGACATTATGATGGAATCATGCCTTTATTTTAGTGCTTTTCATAAATTTGCATCAATGTCTTCACGTCTTGAAATCAATGAATGAATGGCTTTATTAGAAAATTTCACCAATTTTCGTAATAAAAAATTTCAGAAGTATAGTGCTTGGGAAAAACACCATGAAATCTTCGTACGACCTATTTTTTTGGATGATTGACTCCTCTACCTTCATTAGAAATCAATTTCCTAGGTCCTTCTAGGAAAAAATCCAGGTTTTGAGCTTGTTTGGGGTGTCAAAATGACCAAACATTAGAACTCAAAAAGTATCCAGGAAAATTCTGATTTCAGACCCGACTTCGCTAGCCGTTTTTGCCATAACTCTTAGTTTGTTTATCCGATTGATGCGTATTTTTAAAATGTTGTTGTAGACATCAATACAAAACTTTTGACATAAGAATCATTCCTAGATTCTTCACTAGTTGTCGCCATCTTCAGATTTTCCAAGAGGCAGTGTAAATTGCTTCTGAGGAGTTTTTCGTAAGAAGTCTCGTGATTGTTCTAAATCATCAAATACAACTTTATAATGAACGCATATGATATTTATGAGTATGTATAACAATTTTTATAGTTCGTGCTCAAAAATTTTGTGTTTGAGACGTTCTGATTCAATATGTGTATACCCTCTCTACTCTTAGGAGTCATAATGCGCAGCGAAGTTCTCCGATGACCCATCTATCGTCGAAATAACTGAAAACTGATTAGCCAGCATAGGCTTAACAAGAAAGAAAGAATTTTAAGGGAAGACAATCTACGAAGAAGAGATGAAATTATTAAAGAGAGGAAGGATATTACTAGAAATTATAATACTGATACTATTCCGCTTTCAATTTGGAATCGTGAGTCGAGCCTTGCTTGATGCACTTCTCTGAGCACGACACTCTATACAGTGGTGTCCCAGGATCGTAGTAATTGGGTGACGTCTCTGGCACGAACGTTGATTCTTTCTTCTGATAAAAATTTTAGATATGGGTAGGTCCCTATCTTGATGAGAACTTATGAAATCCCAGAAGCTGATTCGAGGATGGGTTTGAGGCATGAGGGGTGAAAGTATGTTTCTGAGAGACTTGAGCTATCTTTCAAAGGCTTATTTGGATTTAAAACTTTATGTATTTCAAAATATTATTTTGAGTAGATTCTAATGGGTAATTCATAAAAAAATTCTTTTAAAGAAACAATGATACTTCTACTTGATTAATGAAATTGAAATCCTAAGGATGCCCATGGTGATACTCGTGGGCATTTTGGAGGAATTGTAAATACTACATGAAGGAAAAACAGGAAAATAGGGATCATAACAAGATGATTAGTCGAAATCCTTGAGCCATTTGCCTGAACGACTGTTGTGCCAGGCTTGCCTTTTGTAGTGATCAACCTATAGTTGTCATTAGTGGTAGCCCAGAAATTCTGTATAGTCCTTCCCAGTTGGAGGAGCGGTGGTGCCTTGATACTTTGAGAACCAAGTCCCGTACTCGGAAAGCATTCGGCTTAATTGTTTCGGCCTTGTAAATCTCTTGTTCATATGGATGAACTTCTTCTTTATTGTCTCTCGGATCACATATGAGGGAGAATATCTTTGAGAATTCTGATGGTCCATAAAAAGTGGGAGTAGTTTCCACCCATTTGTTGAACTATTGAGCTGGAGTAGCCACCCATTCATAACGACAGTCTAAAGAACGACTGTCATTTCCAGCAAGGTCTAGTCCTCAGTCCCCTGGCATGTGAGGATGATTCAATGGTAAAGCAAATTGGGTAAGAACTACTTGAGCGCGATATATGTTGATATAAGATGATACATTCTCAGTTGGTGTTTGGTCCCCATTCATGGATTTGAGCAATTGGTATTCTTCCAGGTATATAGGTAGGTTCTTGCTAACACATGGTTTGACTCCAGGAAGAGGGCGCTTAACTCGAGGAGGAACTTCTGGACGAGCTCTTGTAATAGTTGTTGGTTGTTGGAGCCAAGCACGTCCCAGAATCATGTCGTCATTAAGTTTTCCCTTGAAGATATAAAATTTGGTTTGTGCTTGAGTGGCTCACGCCGCTACTGTGAGAGCGATGTGTGTGCATAAACATCTCTGGTTATTCCTTCAGGATCTTTGACTGTTGTTGGCAAGCACATAGATTCTTGTCTAGGTAGTCCTGCCTCTTTTAGAGTCGTGATGCTGATAACATTGACATCCATGCCAGTATCAACTAGTGTCTTTCTGAACTTAATGTATCCAAGGCGTATAGTGAAAAGTCCCCGGTCACGACCTTCATCATTCTTATTGACCATGTCTTCCAAAAGAAGCTTGTCTCGGACACAAGTGTTTTTAGCAAGAGATGGTAAAAGTTCACCAAATACGACATGATTGAGGGCAATAAAAATATCTTTACGCTGATCCTTTGAAAAGTTGAGGAGCTCACACATGCGCTCCATCAATAATTGAACTATTTGGTTTATAGAGATGGTGAAGCTTCTAACAAGAAAGGGTTTTTATTGAATACATTCAGTCCCCAGTTCCAACTCTCCTAACTCTATTTTTTCATTGAAGAACTATACAGAATCTGTTCGTGTATTCATTAGGTGCTCATTATTTCTCTGGAATATTCTTCCCAAGTCTGATAGGGTGATCTGCTCGGAGACAAAGAAGTACTTCTTGTAGAAGGCATTAACCATGGCTTCCCAACAAGAGATGTTGTTGGGGCGGAATGTTATTATACCATGTGTAGGCTCTTCCAGTGAGGGACTTTGAAAATTCTTTGAACGTAGCACATGATTATATTCATGTCCTGCAAGAAATCGAGGGACATGCTCACGGGCAATTTGATAGGTCTCTAAAACACCTTAATAATATCAATTTTTTATGCTTTATTTGCTATTTTTCTTGTGAATTATGCATTTTATAGTTGTTTTTGAGTTTTTAGGTACTTTGGAGTCATACAGAGCAAAAGAAGAAAAAATCACTCAAACAGGGCAAAGTTATCTTTTCACGGATAAATGTAATTTGTATCTAGGGCTGCACAACGGGCGGGCTGGTCGGTTTTGGGGTAAAACCAACTACCAACCCGTCTAGAGGCGGGTTTTCATATTCAAAACCGTATACCAACCCGTCCACAGGCGGGTCGGGTCGGTTTCAACCCGAGGCGGGTCGGTTTCAACCCGAGGCGGGTCGGGCGGGTTCGGTTTATTTCGGGGGTTAACCCGTGGCAGATAGAAAAAAACTGGCAGCAAAAAACACTAAAAACAGACACTAAAAACAGAAAAAAAAAAAAAACATGAAAGAAAAGGCAGATAGAGATTGAGTTGATGAATCACCCATTAAGCCTCCTAAGAAACAACAAAAAATACCAAATATCGTCAAAATATAATAACAAATACAATTATACAAGGGATATACACTAGCCACAAAACCAAGGATTAATTTATTTTCTTTGCTTTTTTATCATTTGTATGGAGTTGAATCTATATCGTTATCTTAGAAGTTCATGTGGCAATTATAGAACTTGAAATGGTAAGATTTTTAAATGATTTCTGAAAATTTTAGTTTGGAATAGTCTGTCTTTGGAAATTTGTGTAGGCTTCGTTACACAATGAAAATGAGTGATTTTTGGCTCATTTGAAACTAGAAAGAATAAGTTAACACAATAAAATTGTAAGAAAATACAGTAAGGTTTATAGCTATGTTAAAAAGACTCATCAGAAACAGAACAGGAATCCCGTATTCAGAAAATGCAGTTTCGGCAGTTTGAAATCAAAAATTCGTACGAAAATCATTTCTTAATGGAATTCAGAAATTTTGGTCTTGTTTGAAAGCTGAGAGAGTCCTCTTTGACATAAAAATAATAGGGAAGGGTATTGAAGTACATGTCAGTGTGAAAACATCTTGACAAAACAGTTCAGCAACACAGGTTCAGAATAAACGGGTTAAACGGGCGGGTTTGGGCGGATGCTACACTAAACCCGTAAACCGACCCGTGGTGACCGGGTTTTAAATTTTCAAAACCGTATACCAACTCGTAGCGGGTCGGTTCGGTTATAAAACCCGTGATTTTATCGGGTTCGGGCGGGTGCGGTTTTTCGGGTCGGTTCCTGTGCAGCCCTATTTGTAGCCAAAATATTTTAGAATCCTTATTAAGAAGTGAAGCAAATGGAAGCCCTTATATATTCATTGGGTACCTTAATATGGTATAGGGTATAACCTAAAGAGCTAAATCAAATAGGGAGTCGATTTCCCCTCTTTCTCTTTTATACGGACAAGCTCAGTAGAGAAATCAGTGAGGAATGGTGGCTCGATATGCCAGAGAGAAGAAGATAGAAAATGGAGATGCCGACAAAGAAGATATGAGTGAATTTCAGAGGTTAAGGTGAACATAAACTAGGGTTCAAGGTCGTTGTTTTTGGCTTGATTTTAAGAAGGTGTGTGGTCGCTGTAACTGAAGTTGAATCTCATATGGGTTTTTGCCATGAATTGATTTGAGCTAAAAACTGTGAAGAATTCAGGAGAGAAATGAGTTCAGTTTGGTAGATTGAGAAGTCGGAGATGGATAGGACAAATTCAGATCTGAGATAGAAGAGGAAATGGTTGTTGTGGTTGGTTTCTGAGACAGGAAGAAAAAGAGAAAGAGGGTGGTTCAATCTAATAAACTGAACTGAATATTGAATTGAACTCGAGAAGGTGCTGTTGATGATAGATTTTGTTAAATCTGAGAGAGTGAAGAAGACGTTGTTGATTTGACGTTGCAGAACAGAAAGAGGGTTTCAAGTGTGTTTTAGGGTTTTTGTGGCTCGATTTAAGATATGGGTTTTCTGGTGGTGTTGCTTGAATTCGTATTTGAAAAGATGGGATATGAATTTGAAACTACAGAGATTCAAGAGGCTGAGGAAGGATGGTAATGTTGTTGGCGCTATTAAAAGAGAAACTCAGTTGAAGGGTGGTTTGTGGAGTGAATATGTGGTTTTTTTATTGTCTGTGTGGAATGGTTTGTGGCTTGAATGTGTAAATTCAGTTATAGCTGGAACTGGATATGGCATGGTGCTGAGATGCAACTTGTGTTGCCTGAGTGTGTTGGTGGTGTACTGCAGTTGGTAATGGAAGGTTTTGTCCTGTGGCCGGAGAAGCAACTCAAGAGTATGGTGTGACTGAGATTGAGATGGGTTGTGAATGAAGGCTTGAGTTGTTGTTGTTGGTTAAAAGATAGGTCTGAAATGGATTTGAATTACAGCAAGAGAAGCTTTTGCAGTTAAGAATGATTGTTATGGGTTGAATTTGTTGAGTGAATGTAAAAATGTTAGATGAATGGTTAGGAAAAACAGTGCAGGGAAGGACCTAAAATGGCCTGAAAGTTGGCCGGAAATAAGCCAGATACGAAGTAATATCTGTCAGATTTTTCTCTCAGCCGAGTTGATTCACTGAGTCAGTTGAACCGATCCAAACCAAGTGAATAAGACCAATCATCCGAGTCAGACCATCTGACTCTCCTCTATCCCTGATCGTTAGTCAGATGTTAGATTTAGTTGACCGTTAGTTTGACTCTGACAGCCGGTGACATTTTCCAGTCACCTGAGATGTTTTTCGGCGACCTTTCAGGCCGATTCCGACAGCTTTTCTAGACATCCGAACGACCAATTTTGGATAATTTTTTTAGGAGTTTTATTCTTACTTACGGTCTTAATGGGCTAGTAGATGGGCTTATTGGACTAGGATTTATATTTGGAAATTGAAGAGTTTGACCTAGTTTTGGAAACAAAAAGAGATATAAAAGGGAGAGTCCTCTACAACTTCTAGACGCTTTTACAACTGATTTTTGTGAGCAATGAGCAAAGGATATTATTTTATTCCATGCATCTAGGGTTTGCTTTGTTTCTCATCTTCTTTAACTCAATTAAATTTTGTAAACTCCATAGATATGAGTAGCTAAATACAAATTATTGGTTAAGGATTAAAGTTGATTTCTCAAACATGGTAATTGATTAATACATTAGGTTTGTCTCAATATTTGTCGTTTGTGATTCATTGTTTATAACTTTTACATGATTTGAACACTTCGTTGGTTGAGTCCGGAATCAATTTAACTTGTTTTCATCTCTAAAGCTAAATTAGGGTTTTCAATAGGAAAAAATTGATGAATTCTGATTTCGAGTAGTATAAGTGTGGTTGTTGCTTGTAGTGATACATCCTAACATTCACTATGAATCATTGCCTTTGTTAAATTGAATTAGTGCGTTTTTCACGTTAAATTACATTGATTAAACTTATTTGACAAAACTTAATGCTCATGGGGAATTAAACTTAATTAGTGCTTTTTACACCTTAAGTTATTTTTTAGGTAGAATTCATACTCGCATCATTTTAATGTGTTTGTGATGATTTTCGGAAATAAACGGGATATTCTTGCGATCAAGGTATTCTAGGCTTTTTGACAATGAGAAATTAAATACCAATTCTAATTATTAAGAAAAATGCATGTTTGTGAATGATACAATCCCTTAACCAGTATCTTCATCATCTTGATTACTTTCAACTATTTACTATGCTTTCGTTTTAGCTTTTATTACTTTCATAAATTATGAAAAATCCCCCCTATTAGCTAAAAATTTAAATTGAATAACAACAATAGCCTCCTGTGGAACAAATCTTTCTTACTATTTTACTTAATCCATATTTTGTTCAAGTGAGAAAGTGAATATAATTTTTACGTGGTACGACACACATCAAATTTTGGCGCCGCTTCCGGGGAGACAATGGATAATTATTTTGCTTTTGATTTCTTATTTCAGTTTTTAACTTAGTTTTTCTAGAATTTTTTTTCAAGTATTAGTTCTTTGATGAATGCTTAAAGAGGGTATACCAAGTCCCAGTGGTATACGTCTTCGATCAGGCACTTTACTAAAAGACTTTGTTCGAGCGGTGAACACTCCTCTTCCCCATTCATCGACAAGTAAATTCGTAGATTCAGACATAGAGGAACAACGAGAAGAAATGGGTGACCGTATATTCAAGGATTTAGCTTCTCATAAGATAGATACGCAACAATGGTGTATTCAAACTACATCAACCTTCAAGATCAAGCCAGGGTTGATCCGTGAGCTTCCCAAGTTTCATGGAATGACTAATGAGGATCCGAATAAGCATCTTATGGACTTTCATACCATAGCCATGGCCATGCTACCTGCTGAAACTGACTCAGATGGAGTCATGCTACGAGTTTTTCCTTTCTCGTTAGTAGACATTGCCAAGGAATTGTTGCACTATTTGCCTCCTAGTAGTGTCACAACATGGACCGGTATGAAGAAACTATTCTTAGAGAGATACTTTCCTGCATCAAAGGCAACGCAGATTCGCAAAGAGATTTGTAGTATCAAGCAAATGGCAGGAGAGACATTGTATGAGTGCTGGGAACGTTACAAGAGATTGGTAGCCAGATGTCCGCATCACCAATTCAGCGACTTAATCATAATTCAATACTTCTATGAAGGTCTTCAACCGAGTGATAGAAACCTCCTTGACGCTGTAGGTGGTGGTGCATTGGTGAACAAGACGGTAACACATGCGAGAGAGTTGATTGAGAACATGGCATCAAATTCTCAACAATTTTTACATCGTGGGTCGGAACCACTCATATGGAAAGTTAATGAAGTTAGTGAAGTTACCGAACTCCGCCAACAAATGGGAAATATGGAAACAATGATGCAACAAATTTCAGCTGCGGTGGTACCATCTTCTTCAACTATTGAAGACGGTAATGAACACGCTAACACCATCTTCCCAAATCAACAAAGAAGGTATGATTCTTATTCAAAAACTTACAATCCATGATGGAGAGATCACCCCAACTTTAGTTATGTGAACAAGTAAGTTTTGGTTCAACCACCTTCTTTCAACAACCAAACGGGATTCCAACAACAACAATTTCAGCCAAGGAAACAACCTCAAATTCATAATTCAAGATTGGAAGAAACGTTGAAAGCGTTCATGCAAATGACCGATAATGCAATTAAAGACCCACGAACGCAAGTTGGTTCTATGGCTAGTGAGTTGAATAAAGTGCAGTCACAAAATAGTGGGAAACTCCCTTCTCAACCTCTTGTTAACCTAAGAGAGATTGTTAATTTTGTTAAATTGAGAAGCGTTACACAATTTGTGCAACCTGGAACTACTTTTACGGGCGATAAGGAGACTTAAAAAGAGCCAAGTTTAGAGGGAGAAACCATTGATTATATCCAAATGCATGAGGTACCTAAATCTAAACCCAAAACTTCTGTTTCTACTTACGTTCCTCCTTTACCTTTCCCTTGCAGATTCACTAAATCCAAAAAGGTGGAACAAGACAAGCATATTTTGAAAATATTTAAAAAGATACAGGTGAACATTCCTCTCATTGATGCTATCAAGCAAGTTCCCAAGTATGCAAGGTGCTTGAAGGACTTATGTTCCAACAAACAAAGACTCTGTAATGAGGCAATGAGTGTGGGGGAGAATGCTTCGGCAATCTTGCAAAAGAAACTCCCACTCAAATGTATAGATCCCGGTAGTTTTGAGATTCCCATTACTATTGGTAACACTAATCTTGCCAAAGCCATGCTAGACTTAGGAGCATCCGTTAATTTTATGCCCGCATCAATTTATGAATCTATGAATTTAGGTCCTCTTAAGAATACAGGTATTGTTTTGCAACTAGCGGATCGGTATAATGTTTACCCTAAGGGTATTGTTGAGGATGTTTTTGTCAAGTTTAATCAACTTGTATTTCCAGCTGACTTTTGTGTGCTAGAGATGAATGATGGATCTCAGGATTCATCTAATCTGTTGTTGCTTCGGCGTCCCTTTATAAGAACGGCTAAAACCATCATTGATATTGACAAGGGAACGCTAACTATGGAGTTTGATGGAGAAAAAATACGTTTCAACATTTTTGAGACGATGCGATATCCTAGTGATATTAATTCTTATTTTTCCATTGATGTTATTGATACTCTGGCGCAAAAAAATATTTAAATTGAATTGTTTAGATGCTCTAGAAACCATTCTCATTAAACTAATTGATAAGAATGTGGAGTGTGGTAACGAAATTGGGGAAACCCTTGGTGATCTCATTTCACTTAAAGAAGACCCAAATGCTCATAGTGTTTCTTTTACATCTTTACAATGTTCTAATGAAAAACTTGTACCCTTTATCTTGTAGGCACCAAAACTAGAATTGAAACCTCTCCCTGATCATTTAAAGTACTTGTACTTAGGTGAGAAGGAAGAGTTACCGGTTATAGTTTCTAATGAGCTTACAGAACTGCAGGAACAAAGACTTCTTAGGGTGCTAAGAAAGTACAAGACAGTCATAGGATGAACAATTGCCGATATCAAGGTAATAATCCATGTTGTTTGTATGCATAAAATACTTCTTGAGGAAGGTTCAAAGCCAACTAGGGAATTTCAACGTCATTTGAAACCTCTGATGATGGAAGTAGTGAAGAAAGAGATTCTCAAGCTATTAGATATGGGAGTTATCTACCCTATATCCGACAGTAAGTGGGTAAGCCCGGTTCAAGTGGTACCAAAGAAGTCGGGCGTTACAGTGGTGCAAAATGATAAGGATGAACTTGTACCAACTCGAGTGCAAATTGGTGAATTTGTATAGATTACCGAAATTTGAATGCAACCACTAAAAAAGATCATTTTCCCTTACCTTTTATTGATTAAATGTTAGAGATTTATCCGGACACTCTTACTACTGCTTTCTTGATGGTTATTCAGTTTATAATCAAATTGTGATAGCGCCGGAAGATCAAGAGAAAACCACTTTTACATGCCCGTTTGGCACTTTTTCCTACAGATGGATGCCGTTTGGTTTGTGTAACACTCCTGCTACTTTTCAAAGGTCTATGGTAAGTATCTTCTTTGGATTATGTTGAAAACATTATCGGAGTATTCATGGATGATTTTAGTGTCTTTGGTGATTCCTTTTACCTATGCTTAAATTTTTTTTCATTAATCCTTGAACGATGTGTTGAAACAAACCTTGTGCTTAATTGGGAGAAGTGTCATTTTATGGTAACTCATGGCATTTTTTAGGCCATATTATATCTTCTAAAGGCTTGAAAGTATATAAATATAAGATTGATCTTATTCGTGCTCTAAACCCTGCCACTATTGTGAGAGAAATTCATGCTTTTCTTGATCACGCATGATTCTATCGCAGGTTGATCAAGGATTTTTGAACTCAGTTAATCACTAGTTTGAACTCAATAACCGGACGATTTGCGAGATTTCTTTCGACTCTAGCCAACATTGACGGCCACTATAGACAATTTTATTGAACATTTTTATTGTTGTATTCCTATTAGTGTTTAACATTCTCGGTTTTGGGTTTTAAAAAAATATAAAATATATAAAATTGGATGTTACACAGTATGTTTATGGTGATGTCTTTCCAATGACATCGTGATTTTAACAATGGTATCCTTATAAACTATTAACAAACACGTCAATCTTTGGGTGTCCTTAGAAAACTCGAGACCTACTTTTTTAAACCAAATATTGTAGCTCAGATGGCTTACACAATGGGAACAGTTGCGCAAATTGTTCATGTAAGTATTATGCCAGTGATAGATAAATCTGTAGAGTGTTAGTCCAAGTTATGATGAGAAACCTTTGTAACAAATTAATAGGTTTAAAGTCATAATATTCCTACAGACAACCATTTTATTTTCCTACAATAATCTGTAATCCAAATGTTGTATAAATTTTTTGTGATTACCAAAAATCTGTCATCTTTGCGATCACAACCAAAAGTGTATGAAATCCAATAAAGTACATTTTCTCATCATAAATCGTCTTACCATAACATTTTTAAAGTGAAAAAACAATCAAAGTAAAATGAAATGACACAAGAATTTATGTGATTCAATCAGTAAAACTATTTACATTCAAAAGTAAAAAATAATTGGATCCATTAATATGATCATACTTATATCTATACATAAGAAAAGAGAAGTGAAATCATCTATATCAATAAAATGACTTCCTATAAATCATAATCATGTTCCTCATGAATCAAATGAACTAAACAATTACATAAATTTCATACCTAAGCTCTTTGTTATTACTTTAATGTCTTCAGTCTAATTTATCCTTCTATTTTTCAACCCCTTCTCATACTAATGAGCTTGGTATTGATAGATAAATTGATGGAGCTCACCAATCTACCTTTCCACCTATTTATTCTTATCCATTCTTGGTGCGACATGTAGTTCCGCAAGGCCTATTCGTAATTCCCGCAAGGGCTGATCGTTCTTTCCGCAAGTCTTAGCCTGCGTATTGCCTGTTTCTCATAGTTTCTTACGGATTATCCCGCACTTCTTCTGTGGTCTTGTAGTTTGTTTTGGATTGGAATGACTGTTGCGATCTTATTCGAATCACGGCATGTTTGACACCTAGCTATTTAAAGTGATTCGTCATGCTTTAATTCTTTGCGTTCCTATACTTGTAGAGTCGATACGTGTCAGTCATGCATCGATACTCATTATTACTCTTTATTGTGTCAGGCTTTCCCCTAACCTGTTGTCAGTCGAGCAATTAAAGCTGTCTGTCTTGGTCAGTACACTTTTACTTTCCCGCTACCTACGTGTTGGTCAGGCAGCAAGGCTATCTGTTTTGTGCAGTGTGCCTTACTTTTCCGCAACCCACGTGTCGGTCATGCACTAATGCTGTCAGAATCAATCTTTAAAGATTTTGTAGCTGTCAGTTCAACGCTTTCAAAATACTTTGTTCCAGTGTTTCTCGTCTTATCATAGCTCGTTACTTCTCCAATAGTTTTTACCCACGTGTACCTCATAATTTATTCTCTCACAATTTCCCCCCTTTTTCCTTTTTTGGAATTGACAATTGTTAAAAAAAATTAAAAAAAAGAAAAATAATAATTACCTTTCCATTTTCCACGCCTGCAATAACTCCTTTTCCCACGTTACACATTTTCCTGCTTTTTTGCTAGCAGTAACTTTCTTTTGCACGTTTTTGTCAGTTGGCGTTTTTCGAGGAAATCAAATCTCTGAACTTTATTTCTTTTCAGTTTTTTCGACGGTTCGACGGTTTCAACTTTCTCTTATTTAATACCAATTATCTTCCTCATTCCATTCTTTACACCTTTTTTCTTCTCCTTCTTAAAATTGCAGCATTTTTCATTCCTTTAAGCTTTTCAAAGATTCTTCAACATCTTTTCATCCTTTTAAACTTCTACAATTTTGATATTTTTTCATTGGGATCTAGTTTTTCCCATTATCAAAGTATTCTTCTTAGATTCTTTTACTACTCTGTAAGTAATTCTTTTGCCTTTCCCTTTTTGCGTTTGCTTGATTATTATTCCCTGTACTTAGATTCTTTTGAGTTAAATAGTGATAATATGATGATGCTCTTGACTGTTTATTGCTTATTGGAACGAACAATGATTGAGAAGTTGTTGAATATTCTTTTAATGATTGGTTATCTTGAGATGAAACTTGATTTCCCCTGATTACAGAATCATGATGATTTTATTGTTTTTTGTTTTGTAACTTTTCTACTCTGCTCTTGCTTTTTGATCTTTTAATAAGCTCATTTTTTCTTGCTTCCCTGTGTAAATAAAAATCTATCATGGCTGGAAAAGGTAAAGCCAAAGTTACTGGTGATGCTTCTCATCAGGATGATCAATTTTTACTTAGGAGACCATCCCGTTATCCTGTATTGAGGAGTCATCCTTCGGAACCTTTAAGGCCTGCGAATTTCCGTGTTCCGGTCAACAATCCTGCTCCTCGGGACAAACGTGCTCATGACAGCTGCAGCTTCAAACACATAAATCTCGAGGAATTCAAAAGGGTTCATGGTCTCCACTGATTCAAAGTCTCATTTTATGACTGTCTTGAAGATGAAATTACTCTGGAGATGATGGAAGGTTTTGACTACACCAATAACAAACTATTAATCCCTGCGGGAGCTTTAGATGCGTGTCTTCAGCTTCCTTTATATGACAGCGAAAATCCTTTTCGATTCGAAGTTCTTGTCAGCCGCAATCAATACCATTATAGTGTAGTCCGATCCATCACACAGTACAATGTAAATTGGTGGCGAGTTCTTGATAAATGTAGCATGCGCAGTCAAGGAAGAACCAACTTCACCTATTGCGTTCAAACCTTGCGGAACGTAAATATTATACGGTGGAAAATTTCCACGCTACTTATGCAGACAATGTTGCCGCAAATAATTTCAAAATATTGAGTGTTGGCTCGAACCGCAAAGGTGGTGAGGGGTTCCGTCTGTTAGCGGAAATTGACAACGCAAAGCTGAAGTATATTCCGGGGGCAATGCGTCCTCTCAGGGAAAGGATTCGGGAAGACCACGACTACAAATGGTACCACACCCCTCTTGTTATTGAGGGTCCATGGGTTTTCGGGTCTGCTCCCAATAGTGTAGCTTACAATCTTCTTACTCGATTCGATGGTTATTGCCCTTGGAGCTAAATTTTATTGATTTCAAGTTCCCACTTGTCATTGAGGTACGTAGATTTTCTTTATATCTTTTTTTCTTTACATATTGCTTAATGATTAGAGTTTCCATTGAATGATTTAATTTTTCTCTTTATTTTATAGCCACAAGTTGAGCCAGAGACTGTACCGTCGGTTGACGATGACGCACAGGATGATGCGAGGGTAAAACGCAAAGCCGCACCCCTTGCTGAAAAGGTATTACTTTAAACTGACGACTTTTTATATCTCTTTAGAATTTCATCTAAAGAATTATTGTGGCGTCTCTATAGGGTCGGAAGAAAGCAAAGGGTGCACCCCGTGCTTCTAGAGATAGAGACGAGGGTGAGATTCATGATTCTACTGTTCATCTTCCACGCTCAAAGGGTGAAGGAAACTCTCCCACGGAAAGACAAGAAGATGTTCATCATGGTCTTCTTCAACTAGAGAACTCTGAATCTGTGAAACCATTTGGTGCTACGGAAAAGATTTTACGTGCTGCCGATAATGTCTCGCAGCAAACTATTGCTTCCGATCCTTCTTTTTATCTTCAATTCTCGCCTCTTCCTGGTGATGAGCCACTTGAAGCCGTTTCCGATGAAGATGTCTCGACTGATGAAGGGGATTGGAACCTTCAAGAAGATCCCATAATTACTTCACCGAAGGTGAACCCACAAACTCATGTTGCGGAGTTAGATGAGCCGACAATTACTACTTCGACAAGTAATGTGCCTTCAAATACTATAGCTGGAGTTGGCCCTGCCAGTGTTAATATTTCGGGAATGGCTGTTGTTGATTCAGTTCAGCCAAATTGGGAGTTCCCGCAATCAAGCAGAGAAAGAGAAATTGGCGAGACCTCCAACCTCTTGGATAAAGAAGAGGAAGCTTTTCGATGGTTCATGTCAAAGAACCTTCTGTCTATTCCTTGTAATTATCTTCCGATGAAGTCGGATAGTTCTTCGGTCTCCCGGTTGCGTAAATCCATGGAGGATGCTCTATATGAGGCAGTTAGAGATGCTTGGTTGAAAGATCAAGGTGAAGCCGTCGATTCCTTATTCCGCATCGCCGAACCTTCTTCTCTAGCGGAAACTCTCTCACTTGCGGACGGATAGGTGTATTCTTTTCCTCAACAAGCTCTTCTACAAGTATTTTAATTTCTTTTCTTCCTTTTGATTTCCTTTTATTATTTTTATTTTGATCATAACCTTTATTCTGCAGATTGGACGAGGTCAAAGTGTGGCACATACCGCGTATCAATTCTACAAAGCACGGTCCACGATGATGGAGTCCCGATTTAGGGCCGTAGAAAATGATGCTTTAGATTTGAAACGGGAGAATGATGCGCTCCGCCAACAAATGCTGAATCTTCAGAACCAAGGTTTTATTCTTTCTCGCAGTTACTTTTTTTTCTTATTTTATTTCTCTTGTTTTCTGAACTACTTCATGGGATCAGCGGGGAATTCAGAACTTGTATCTAGGATGCAGTATAGGATTATACAGTTGAGAGTATCATGTTGTAAAGGTTAATAATGAGAATGTGAAGATCAAGACAAAATTCAATGATCTTGTAGATAGTCATGATTCGGTTATTCGGAAGTATAATCAACTAGAATCACAACATCGACTTTTATTCGTGGAAAAAGTTCGCAAGAAAGTAGAATTTGATGCCACTTTGTTGTGGACTAAAGGCTGTGTTTCTGAAGCACGGGCAATATCTGAAAGATTGGAAGAAGAGAACCGTAAGCTTTGTGCGGAACGGCGGAATATTCTTGCGGTATTTTCCCATTCTAGATCGTATCATCATTCTCGACTTACTTCGTACATCGCTCAGCTCATTGAGGACAGAGACAACTCTTCTGCAGAGGTTTATGCTAAGAGAAAAGCCATTTCGGATGCTCAAGTTGTGATTCTAAATTTATCGGGAGAACGATATTCTCCGGCTGCACAAAAAAATGGAATAGATGCACATATAAGTTAAATCGTCTGCGGGACAATGAAACAGAGTTAACTCAATGTCAACAGCATCTCGAACAACTCAAAGCCGATTATATCGAGCTTTCGGGAGAATATGATTTCCTTGATATTACAAAAGATGCAATGGGTCGTGAACTTTTAGAGTTTGAATCCCTCTCTAGAGGTATCCTATTTGATTGTAAGCTTAAAATTCAATTTATTCCCGCATCGATTAATCCATTACTTTAATTCAGGTTTTGAAGAAAAATTTAAGGACGCAACAACAAGAGTTGCTAAGGCTGGAGGAGCTTGGTACCGCAACTACTAGGATAGAAGAACTCAACAGGAAACTTAAGATGTCTTCTGCCAAAGTTAATAAAGCAAAAACTCAGCTTGAGCTTGCCTCCACAAAAGCCAGCGAAGCGCAAGCTCAACTTGAGCTTGTATCTTCTAATGCTAAGAGTGTTGAAGAGACTCTAAAACATGAGGCTGCGAAGAATGAAAGCCTTATTCGGGATTTAGCTGCTGAGAGGGGGAAAATAAACTTTTTGAAAAGAAGGGTCCAGACATGCGAAACTGAAGTAAATCAATTCAAAGTGGAGATTAAAAATAGAAAAGGTTATATTGAATGGTTAAGAGTCGAAGCTAAAGCTAAAATTGCAAAAGCGGTCAATAACACTCTTGACCAAGTACTAGCCGATGGATTTACAAAATTTTACAAGCGCAGAGATGTTCCAAATAATCCTCCCTTTAAAGACGTTCTTCCCGCTCCTTAGCTTTCTTTTCTTGTTATTTCCTTCTTCTTCCTCTCTTTGTTGTAGTTGCTTTTTCATCTCTCCTTATAACTTTATTCCTGTAAAACAAATTTTGAATATACATTGATTGTTAGTTTATTGTATGAGTGCAATTTATTTAACCGCAAGGAAATTTTGTACCTTGATTTATATTGTGGGTGTAACACATGTCTAACTTCACTCGGGCCAGGAGGAAGTTAGGATGCGGTCCCGAAAGTCCCCTAAAATGTAGAAAAATACAACAAATAAAATCACATTAGGCACCCCTGTTGGCGAAAGACCCAATAGTCATACACTCATAGACATTCACATGGACTTTCTTAGAGAGGTTACATTTGTAGCTTTACCTAACGTGAAACTGAGTTGTCGTATAATTATATTGCTAACTGTAAGCGCTTCCTGAAGTGGAGAGTACCTGATATAAAAATCAATATAATGTTAGACATCTCTGTTGCGAAAAATCTTATAGTCATAGGTATTTATTTGGATTTTTTAGGAAGATTGCTTTTGATGTGCTTTACCTATTACAAATGCATACTTTTGCATAATTACATTATGGATCAAGGATAGTAGGGTTTGAGATATTGGGCGTTCCAAGGATGTTGTAAAATTCCTCCATCCATATTTCGCAAATGGTACGATCCTTGTCCTGCAACACCTTGTATAATGTAAGGTCCTCCCCACGTAGGTGCAAATTTTCCCGCTGCTTTATCTCTTTGGTATTCCGGGATTTTCCGCAGAACATATTGCCTTCCACAAAATTCCGCAATTTTACTTTTTTACTGTATTCTCTTGACAATCTCCTTTGATAATTCTTCATTTTTTGAAGTGTAACTTCTCTTCTTTCTTATAGGTCATCCAAATTTTCCAACATTAAATCTGAATTTAAATTTTTCTCCCATGCTTCTGTTCTTGTAGTGGGTAAAATGACTTCCGTTGGAATAACAGCTTCTGTTCCGTAAGTAAGAAGAAATGGTGATTCACCAGTGGATTCCCTTCTTGTGGTACGGTATGCCCATAATGTATTATGGAGCTGCTCACACCACCGTTTATGGTGACCATCAAGAGTTTTCTTTAGATTCATGGCAATTGTCTTATTTGTTGCCTCGGCTTGTCCGTTACTTTACGGATAGAGTGGGGTTGACTTTTTTTTTTTGTATATTGAATGCTTCGAAAAGCATATCTATATTTTTCCCTTGTAATTGATGTCCATTATCAGAGACTATGGCTATCGGAATTCCAAATCTACATATTATATTTTCGAATAAGAATTTAAATACATCAGTATCCTTGATTCGTGCAAGAGCTTTGGCCTCAAACCATTTAGTGAAATAATTTATGGCTATAATCAAATATTTTCTTTTTTTAGTTCCTTCCACCAACGGCCTGACAATGTCTATCCCCCATTTTACAAATGGCCAAGGGCTGAGCACCAAATTAAGTTCTGTTGAGGGAGCTTTTATTTTTTTCGCATAGCGCTGGCATTCTCCACACCTTTTTACCATGTTTTCCGCATCCTTATGCATAAATGGCCAATAATATCCCTGCGTTTTTGCCTTTAATGCCAGTTATCGTCTTCCACTATGATTTCTCGCATCTCCATAATGTATATCCTTGAGAATTCGCAACCCTTCATTTTGTGATAAACATCGGAGTAACGGTCCCAAAAAAAACTTTCGGTAAAGAATTCTATCCCGCAGCTGATAATTTACAGATTTTGATTGCACCTTCCTTGCTTCTTTAGAATTTGTGGGTAGTATCCCATCTTGCAGATATTGTTGTACTGAAACTCTCCAATCTTCTCCAGTTAGGTCATTTTCTATTCTTTGTGGGAAATTTGCATCACTTTGGATTGCTACATCTTTAATATCTTCCCCAATTTGTTCTTCCATATTTTTAACTGCCTACAACTTGATTGATGGTTCATAAATACGCCCAATTTTTACCGCTGATGTATTTCAATCCTTTATCATTGAAGAAATAAATGCTAACGCATCAGCATGTCGATTCTTATCTCTAGATAGATGCCGAAAAGTTATATTTGGAATCTGAAGCGCTAGTCTTTGCACAAGATTTTTATATTCTATCAAGTCTTCATCAAGCGCTTGATATTTTAATTCAACCTGTCGAATTATTAATTGTGAATCACTTGTGAGTCGGACATTGCTTATCCCCAACTCAATGATGAGCCTAAGGGCGTGAACCACATCCTCATATTCTACTATATTATTTGTATGTTCATTGAATTCTAGTCGGAATAAATGTACCATTCTATCCCCTGTAGGGGTTGTAACTACGATTCCAATTCTCGCACCTTCTTTATTCCAGGCTCCATCAACAAATACTTCCCATCTTTGGGGATTTACAGAGTTTAGGATGTCCTGAGGGTCATCATCTTCAAATCCGGGCAAACCTTGAATTTCGATATCAAATAATAAGTAACTAAATTAATAAAAATTGGGAAATGAAAAATGAAACATGGTTGATTATTATTTTCAAATCCGGGCGAACCTTTAATTTTGAAATCATCGTCCAACGAAAAATCTACAAGGAAATCAGCCAAAATTTACGACTTCTGTGCAGTTTGTAATTCGAATAATATGTTGAATTGTTCGAGTTGTGCGTTCCATTTTGCTATCCTTCCGACTTTTCCTGCATTCTTCAGTACTGACTCCAATGGTGCTTTGCTTGGTACCCGCACATAATGTGTCAGAAAATACGTACGTAATTTTTGGGTATCAAACACCAGTGCTAAGATTAATTGTTCAATTTTCGTCTAATTTCTTTCTGCGGGGTTCAAATTATTACTGATATAATACACGGGTTTTTCAATCTTCTCATTGGTCCGGACTAACACCGCACTTACTGCGTCTTCGGTCGCTGCAATATATAAGGACAGAACTTCTTCAGGCTTTGGTTTTTGCAGTGCAGGTAATGCCGCGAGGTAGACCTTGATATTTTGGAAAGCTTGCTCACATTTCGCATTCCATTCAAATTTATTTTTCTTTTTTAGAATATCAAAAAAGGGTTTGCATCTCTCCGAGGATCTTGCGATAAACCTGCTGAGTGCGGCCAAGCAACCATTTAGCTTCTGCACTTCTATAACATTCTTTGGAGATGGCATATTTACTATTGCCTGAACTTTTGCGGGATCAACTTCAATTCTTTTTTTGGTAACTAAATACCCAGAAACTTCCCTGAAGTGATCCCAAAAATGCACTTGTCAGGATTGACCTTCATTCTGTATTTCCGCAAGGCTTAAAATATCTCTTTCAAATCTTATAAATGATCTTTTAAAAATTTACTTTTTATCAGCATGTCATCTACATAAACTTCGAGTGTGCGGCCTATCCATGTTTTAAAAATTGCATCAACGAGCCGTTGATAAGTTGTTCCTGCATTTCTCAGCCCAAATGACATTCTGGTATAACAGTACAAACCGCGAGGAGTAAAGAATGCAATGTTCTCTTGATCTTCTTTAGCTAGTGCGATCTGGTTATATCCTGATTGTCCGTCCATAAAGGATAAGGCTTCATGACCTTCAACAGCGTCGACCAACTGATCTATGCTGGGGAGTGGATAACTGTCTTTCAGACATGCTTTGTTCAAATTGGTGAAGTCTATGCAAATTCTAACTCCACCATTCTTTTTTGGTACAATCACCATGTTGGAAATCCAAGTTGGGTATCGCACCTCTCGGATGAATCCCGCATCCATGAGCTTTTTTAAATCCTTTTCAACTGAGACATGATATTCGGGCTCAACTTTTCGTATGCGTTTCCGAAAAGGTGTAGCTTCGGGGTGTATATGTAACTCATGATGTACAATGTTTGGGTCAATGCCAGGCATGTCCTCCATCTTCCATGCAAATATGTCCATAAATTCTCGAAGTAGTAGGATCAAATTTTGCTCTTTTTCCGCCTCCATCAGCGTTCCAATCTTTACTAATTTGGGAAACTCTTCCGTTCCAATGTTAACATTTTTGGTCTTCTCTATTGGGGTAAAGGTGGGTTTGGGAGCTCCTAAGAGTGTGGTAGGCCCCTTTGATTTCTATGTTGGAAGACTACCTTCATCCATATTTGGCATTGTATCCTTTATGGCACTCCCTTCAATTATTGCATTTATTGCTTTACTTCCCGTAGTCTTAATCATATACTGGTTGAAGGCTTCTTCTTTAGCCTTCGTCTTGCGCTCTTTCTTATTATTTTGTTGTTGTTGTTGACGCTCTTTATTCATGCGGACTTCTGCCATGAAGCAAGATTTTGCCTCATTTTGATCTCCTCTTATCTCCATTTCTCCTTGCGGTGTTGGAAACCGCAAGTACTGATGATACATTGAAGTTACTCCTTTCAACTGATGAACCCAGTGCCTACCGAAGATAGAATTGCACGGAGATGGAGATTCCACTACACTGAATTTTGTCAAAATACTTATCGGACCCGCCACAACATCAAATAAAATTTCCCCTTTCGGTTTTGAAGCTAATCCGTTAAACCCGTAAATTGTATAGCATGAAGGAGTTAACTGATCATCTTTTAACCCCATCTCCCGAAAGGTATCATAAAACAATACATTAAGTGAACTGTCATCCATAAGAATTTTCCTTACATTCCATCCAAACACAGGCAATGTAAGTACCAACGGATCGTTGTTCATTTCAACCTCTTGATCAACCTCATCTGCAGAAAAAGTTAATGGGGGCGCCATCCATCCTTCCCATGACTCAGTAACTCTTCCCGCAACCTTAAAGACTTCATGATTTCAGACTCTTTTATGCAATTTCTCATTGATAGCTGTACTCAAGGATGATTGATTTGAATCAGAATATGTGATCATGTTTATGGTTCGATTTTATTTAGGGGAATATTTACAGCTTTTCCCTTATCAGACCTTGGTAGTGGATCATTTGATTGAATGAATTCTTTTAACTCCCCCGCATCGATCAGCCTTTGCACTTGCATTATTAAATTCCTGCATCGGTTTGTGGAATGACCCCGATAACAATGGTATTCACAGTACTCCTTAGAATTCTGTGTATGTTCTGGTTGTTGTTCTTTTGTCCGTGGCCACTGAAATCTGGTCTATTTTTTATTGCATTTAAAATTTCAGAATAAGTAATATTGAGTTTAGTAAAAATTCGCTCCTCAAATTGCTGGATAAATTTTATTCTTTCATCCATCTTAGTTCGCTTTGATTCATTATTTGGAATTTTTCCCGCAAACCTCTTCCCAGATCCGGATGATGGCTCTATAGAATTGGTTCTTTTTGCATTCCCTTGTTGTTGTGATATTTTTCTTGGATGTTGCCTCTGAATGTCCTACAATCTTGTAAATTTTTCAATGATATCTCTGATATCCCCTTTGCTTTTTGGATTTGTATTATGGATATCAACAAAGAGTTGGCTTTCCCGATTGGATATTCCCCATTTATAACTATTGATTGCGACTTCCGGGGTTACATCCCCAATTGCTTGGAAGATCGTTTGCCAACGATCTGTATAATCTCTTATGGTTTCTTCTGTTGATGAGGAAAGCGAGTACAATTTGTCCATTCCTGCATCTGCGGGCCGATTGTACATATATGCTTCTAAGAACTTGCGGGTCAACTGTGTGTAAGAATTTATCGACCCCTCTGGTAAATTGTCATACCACGCCAAAGTTATTCCTTTTAAACTTGAAGGAAAAAACCAGCACATGACAACGTCATCTTGTTCCCAACGTGTCATGGTACGATTATAATATTTCAAATGAGTCGTTGGGTCTTTTGTCCCGTCGTAGCATTCGAAAAGGGGAATACTACATTCATTTGGTATTGATGTATATGCCAGGTGGTGTTAATGGTGTCCGTCTTGCTTCTCTTAACACTTCTTCTAATCTTCCATCCTCTTTATTCTTCAAATTCTTTATTTCTTCTCGCATTAATCCATGTCCTCATAGAATTTTTGCCACTTGTCATTCTGCAACCTTGATCCATCAAGATCATACCTGTCTGACTCATTCTGCTGGCGCAGGGGTTGCACCACCATTACTCTCTGATCTCTATTAATTTTCATCTTTCTTCCTGCGGGTCTGCTGGAGCTTGCTTCTTGCCCCTGCGTTCTAGTTGTAGATGTTTCCGCACCATGCTGGGCTCTTTCTTTAAGTTCTTGATTTTCTTTGGTCAAATGTGGAATTTGTTGCGCACAAACTCGTTGTTCATTTCGTATCGCATCCATTTCTTCCATTAATTGTTGAATGTGATCCATACTGTTTTGAGAATTTTCTTGGGATGAACAACTAGTTGAGTGGCCTTCAGAATTATTTATATGGTTATTACTAGGTTCTTTCTCTTGTGACCTTCTCGTTATTTCCCTTTGTTGGGGAGCACCTATAGCATTACTATCCTGATTTCCTGAATTGGCATCTTGATCTTGCACGCTTCTATGTGACACTGTCCTCATTTGTGTATCTACTTTTGTGGTGATGTAATTTCTCCTTAACTCAGACTTGTGTTGCTGTAGAAATTTCTTGTCCAGTATTCTAAAAGAGCTAAAATAATAAATTATGTGTTTTAAAAGGTTTTATCATTCTCAATAAACTTGCAACACAATTTGGTTGAAACCAAATAGTACATATTACTACCAATCTCAAACACTAAATTAAAAATTGATTTCACTGATCTTTGAAGGTACCAGAAATTTAGTTGAACATAAAAATCAATTACCTAATAAATACGATATGTTGTTAGGTGAAAATTTCTTGAATTCGAGAAATAATGTATAAATTAGTAAAAAAAATAAAAAATATGATCATAACGACCAAATTTATATATTCATCATTTGAATCGTTTCATATATACAATTTTTTCATATGAACCTAAATTATTGCATTTTAAAGAGAAAAATTTTCAAATAGAAAACAACTCAAAAATATTTATAACAAAGTTTTGTCAGGTAGAATAAATTCTTTATTCCTCCCTGTTTCTAGCGCCAAATTGTGATTACCAAAAATCTGGCATCTTTGGGATCACAACCAAAAGTGTATGAAATCCAATAAAGTACATTTTCTTATCATAAATCGTCTTACCATAACATTTTGAAAGTGAAAAAACAATCAAAGTAAAATGAAATGACACAAGAATTTATGTGTTTCAATCAGTAAAACTATTTACATTCAAAAGTAAAATAATTGGATCCATTAATATGATCATACTTATATTTATACATAAGAAAAGAGAAGTGAAATCATCTATATCAATAAGATGACTTCTATAAATCATAATCATGTTCCTCATGAATCAAATGAACTAAACAATTACATAAATTTCATACCTAAGCTTTTTGTTATTACTTTAATGTCTTCAGTCTAATTTCTCCTTCTATTTTTCAACCCCTTCTCATGCTAATGAGCTTGGTATTTATAGCTAAATTGATGGAGCCCACCAATCTACCTTTCCACCTATTTATTCTTATCCATTCTTGGTGCGACATGTAGTTCCACAAGGCCTATTCGTAATTCCCGCAAGGCCTGATCGTTCTTTCCGCAAGTCTTAGCCTGCGTATTTCCTGTTTCCCATAGTTTCTTACGGATTATCCCGCACTTCTTCTGCGGTCTTGTAGTTTGTTTTGGATTGGAATGACTGTTGCGATCTTATTCGAATCACGGCATGTTTGACACCTAGCAATTTAAAGTGATTCGTCATGCTTTAATTCTTTGCGTTCTTATACTTGTAGAGTCGATACGTGTCAGTCATGCATCGATACTCATTATTACTCTTTATTGTGTCAGGCTTTCCCCTAACCTGTTGTCAGTCAAGCAATTAAAGCTGTCTGTCTTGGTCAGTACACTTTTACTTTCCCGCTACCTACGTGTTGGTCAGGCAGCAAGGCTATCTGTTTTGTGCAGTGTGCCTTACTTTTCCGCAACCCACGTGTCGGTCATGCACTAATGCCGTCAGGATCAATCTTTAAAGATTTTGTAGATGTCAGTTCAACGCTTTCAAAAGACTTTGTTCCAATGTTTATCGTATTATCATAGCTCGTTACTTCTCCAATAGTTTTTACCCACGTGTACCTCAGAATTTATTCTCTCACACTTTTGTAGCATAGGATATAGAATGTGGGAATATGTTTTGTTCCTCTACAAGATGATCTGCCATCTCAATATTTTCTGAATCTATAACCATTTATGACTTACAATTAGACTTAGGGTCTAAGCATGACTCTAAAAGTTTAGAGAACAAATACGAAGCCCATATAAATGAGGGTGAGATGTATTTTGATGCGAATATTGACTCACCTTCACAAGGGGAAATGTTGAGTTTCAGAGAAAATCCTAGAATTTTTTGATACCCTTTTGAATTCTCAGGCTTTTGTCAAACTTTTGAGCTTAGCAAAATAAAATAAAAAATTATCCCGGAAGAAGGTTAACATTCCTCCCATATAGCTAGTTAAATAATAACAATGCATTTTGATTACCACTGCCTATGTATATGTTCTACATATCTTAATTGTATTTTGTAAGAAAAACTTGTATAAGATGAAAACTTAAAAGAAGATAACAAATATATATTCTACGTTTCTTGTATGTATTTTGTAAAAAAGAATTGTGCAAGATGAAAACTTAAAGAAGGCAAGATTTGTTGCAGTGATCACCATATATATTTTATTTCATATATATCTCTTACATCCTTTCCCGCATGACAGTATGGGACATACTATTGCATAATTATAATTCTCTTTCATACAATTCCTATTTATCTTTTATTCTTTACTATATTTTTCATCAAACATCAGTTTAACTAACTCACCATCCCCGCTTTTTACACCCAACAACGCCACCACCACGCATGAGGGACACACCTATGCGGGGGATACACCAGGTTTTATCCCGGATTAGTCCACAAGCCTATTTCACAACTTACTCCATATGAATTTTTAGTGCGGTCAGAATCCTATTTCCCTCCTAGGTTCGTCCCTTCCATGTATCGATAAAAGCTAAAATGTAGATGAAAAAATGTGATACAAGTGAAGGAAACAAGTCTTAAAAGCATGATATTATAACACTTTTTATGCGGACCACCCATGGAATCAAAATCATCATCACAAATTGTTAAGAAAGTTGGGTTAGGAAATGAAACAAGTTGGTAGAATACTTTCTTTAAGTCGTTATTTTCTCCCACTCAATTAGAATTTGTTGCAAGAATTTATCGCAAATTGCTTCCAGGATAGAAAAAGAAAGAAAGAAAGAAAGGCCTTGTATGAATAGGCAATCAACCAAATTAAAATCCACCCGAGAACTCTGTTTAATATCAATATTTATTTGCTAAGATGAATTTTCTTGAAAAACTTACAAACAAGATTTCAATTGATAAGAGTTATACTCAATCGTGTTTTAAGTTTTCTATCGAATCTGGATTTGATCTTTAATTCTTGAATGGCCTTAAATCAGAAGAAAATGACTTTAGAAATAAAACAAGAATTACAAGCAGAACAAATACAGATACATGTTACGAAACTATCTTTATTTTGAAGATAAGTGAATCTATGCTTCACGAATCCCAAGTGAAGTCTTTCTAAGTCGAACATTAGAACTCGAAGTCCTTAGGTGTTTAGAGAACAAACTTTGCAACAAGATACACACGCGTTTAGGGATTAAGTTTTTCATTGTTGCTAATGTCTCCAATTTATACTAATTGATCAAGGATGGATTGCTTAAGATGTAAGCAATGAATTTCTTGCAACCTAAGTTAATTCTCAATTCTAAATTTAAGTCGATTCCTTAGATACAAAAATCTTTTTCATTAATTAGAGTTAGACTTGCAATGAGGTTCTTTCTATAGTTTAAAGTCGTAGACAATTGTTAGCTCAAGTAAATTCTATTAAAAGAATTACTACGAAAGATAACTTCAAACTATCAATAGAAAAAAAACCAGACTTTCTAACCAAAGAAATTGGCTAAGGAATAATAATTTGTAAGCATGTGAAAAGTTCTCCTTCAAAAGCAAAGAAGGAAATTGGATAGACCTATATTTTTAATTTAGGTTGACTACAACTTTTAGGTTCACAAGCTGAATATAATAGGTTCCCTAACTAAAATGAATATCGAGTTAAGGAACATTGGAACTTAATTTGGTTCACGAACTCAAATGAAAAAAAATATCTAGGAACTTCAAACCTCATTGGGTTCGCGAACTCACCTAAATAGGTTTGTGAACTCAAATGAAATAAGTTTTCAGGAACTTTTGGTACTGAGTAGGTACGCGAACTCGCCATATTAGGTTCGCGAACTCAAATGCACAATTTTTATATGAACATAGTCATTTAGTTCATTTTTTTTTAAAAAGCTTTTAAGTCAAAACTCGAAATCAAAATACCACTAGTTATATGCCATTGGCTTATCTCTGATATGATCATTCACTAAAGTCCTCAATTTTTGCTCTGATAGATAGATATATAGATAGAAAGAAAAAGAGTTTGAAAGGAAAGACAGTCTTCGTTACTAACCTTGGTGAAGTTCTGTAAATTGATATCTTTGTGTGATCTTCAATTCTTTATTTTTTATGAGTAACTTGGAAAACCTAAGACTCTACTACCTAATCTACTCCAAACCGAAATTGACTTTAGCAGACCAAATCAAGAAATAGTTTTGACATCTAAATCTGACAACAAACTTGATATATCAAATATTGTAGGTTCCTTCTCTGTAATAATCTAGAATATATTAATTAGTTTCAGTATTTTTTTTATTATGATTATTAGTTTCTTTAATTTTTTTTTTCTAGTTTTTATGAGAATTATATATTCTTCTATGTTAACTAATTTTATACTTTTAGGTTTTTATGTCTACAGGCTATAGATAACCATTTCCATTGACATTGTAATTTATCTTTTGGCTTGTTAATGAAATTATTGCTTTGTAATAAAAACTGTTATTTTTCCCTGTGAAATTGTTGATCGTCTTGATCGCTCTTTGGCTACTTTTCTCCTAGGTTGGAGTTGATTATCATTATTGGGTCTTGTTAACTGGAATGGATTCTCCGCGTGTTGATCGTTTTCAAATTGTTTTCCTTCTGCCGCATCATGTGGTACGAGAGCAAGCTTTTCCTATGATATTTTTAGTAGGTTTTTCCTAGAAGAAGTTGAAGAGTCATGTGATATCTAGGTGTTTTATCTAAAAACTATATAAGAGAAAACATGTTCGTCAATTGATTGCGTCTCCATCATGATAAGTTTCCAGTACACTTTTTAATGTTTTGGTTTTATTTCATTTGAGTCTACGGACTAGAAACTCAAAAAGAAAAAAATGTAGTCATTAAAGTAAAAAACCTAATCACCTTGGTAGTGGGAAAGAAAGAGTTTTCTTTGACGTCAGAAACAAATTAAGTTATTGGGTTTCTTCAATTTTTGTCTAGTTTAAGCCCATATACTACATCTAACACCACATATCAAACACGGTTTTACCTTTGAACAAACCTATTATTCATCTCAGGGGTGAGTTTGGTCTGAGTTGGTCCAGTTTTTTACCTCATCCACGTCTAATACAGTATATAACATATTTCAAGTTTGATATACACATCCAATCCAAGATTCAACGAATTTATATCCATTGGATACACATACGGGCGGATTAGATGAGGATGAATCCACTGAATTTCGTTTATAATCAATATTTAAAGTATTTAAAACAAAAGTAAGAAAAATAGCTTGAGATCTCGTATTCCAGAAGATTGTTTTAAAATTTCAACCGACAAAAGCTAAACTGATAAATATAATATAAAATTAGTATATGTTCTTTCTAATAAGAATCTCACACCTTTGATCAAACCAAAATACTAAGATAACTTTTTCTTCTTCTTGTAATGAGAAGATGAACTCTACTAATATACAGAGAAAACGGGTCTATTGCCCAAGTATTCCTAGATTATGGTTCTAGTGGATAACTAAAACATTAAGGATTGATGAAATTGACATCAAAAATCCTAGACAATTATGTCACTTATCTTTATGTTTTTCTTTTTTTATCCTTTCTCTCTCTAGTTTAAAAACAAATCACAAAAAAATTCATAACTTCCAAAATATATATCCGGTTTTAATAAAACTTATATTTTTGGAAAGAGCTTTAAATTATCTACAAAACAAGATCCATTGTATGATAAATTCCGATTTTTGAAAAAATAGCTAGGATGGAACTGGTTACATCCTGACTAAAACTAAAATTGAAAAAGTTATTCGAAAAATAGCTAGGATGAAACTGGTTGCATCCTGACTTAAATAAAGATAGAAAAAATTATTTGAAAAATAGCTATGATGAAATCAGATGCATCCTGGCTTAATTTAAGAAAAAAAAATTATTCAAAAATAGTTAGGATGAAACTAATATCATCATGTCTTTGTTTCATCCATCTTTAAACTAGGATGATGGATGAAACTAGTTTTATCCAGGTTTATACTAGGATTTGACATGTGATCAATAGCCATTACGGAAAAAAACTACGATTTAAATTGTTATAAGAAGCAAAAGCAAGAAAAATAAAAAACTAAGAACAAAAAAACGGGTGTGATGTGAATCGATGACAACGACAATAACTCTTCTTCCTATTCATTTAGAATTTTTTTTTCAATTAATTAGTCTGTAATGCTCATGGAGCTAATACCGGCTAAACCTCATTTCATTTCATGTCAAACCTATCTATTGCTGTTTAATACTGATGTTGCTGGTTAAACAAGGGGAAAAAATCCACTTCAATTGGTCAACAAATAAAGAAGAAAATGACATCCATGAACACCATTTATGTTTCTCCTTAAATTATTCAATCTCACACCATGAAATAGTGACAACAGCTGCTTAAAAATGGCTTAAAATGCCCCAAATTATTTTTTATGGATAAGAACATCACTTGCTGCTCGAGACATCCTTTGGACTTGATAAAAAAACATAAGATGTTGCTCTATACTATATAATATACCACAAAGAAATGAACTTGAACTACAGAGCAAAGAGAAATAGATAAGGATTAGGTTTGATTTATTCTTTACCGTAAAAATTAAAAGGGTAATCTAGTCACAATAGTATATTTTTTTTAATCAAATCTGGGCAGAATGTCCAATATGGATATTTGAAAAGTATATTTGTAAAATTTGGATATTAGAAAAGTATATTATTTTAGTTGTTTTCTAGACCCATAAAAATAGTTTTAGGGATTATTAAACCAATTAATTATGATGAAGATGACATTATAATGGGATTATGAACTATCCTTAGAAACTGATACTTCATGCATGTAACCATTCCCCGACTGCTTAAGTGGTTACTCAAAATCGTCATTCCCTCTAAAAAAGAGTCAAAAAAATCTCGCTCAAACTACTTCATAAAAATAAGCGGTTGTCCAAGACAGTAACTTAGTAACTTCTCAACCAATACAATTAAACAAACACAAAGACTCTCTTTTAATTTGGCGTACACTTGGTTAGTTCATCAGCAATATACTAACTTTAGATTTTTTATATACCATGATTTTCAATATTAACTCAAAAATACACAACCTGCTCCCCAACAAACATTAATAATGAATCTCATCAATTTTAATAATAACAATCGTAATTTTGGGTTTATATATATATATATATATATAAAATCAGGAAATTTATATACTAGTTGCTTCAACTGAGCAACTAATATTAGAAAGCTGTAATGGTCTCAAATCATAAATATCAACATTAGTCAACAAGATAACGATACCAAAAAAGAATAATTATTAACTTAACAGATGTGGGTGTTTAATGGTTTCCAACTCCGCATCCAGATCCAATCCATATTTCATTGGATTTTAAAGAATGCATATACATCTGCATCTGATCCAATCCACCCTAAAAAATCGGATCGGACGGATCAAACCTACGGATTGGGTGATAAATGCTCACCCTTAATTTCATCAAAACTGTTTAGACCCTTGGTTTACAAGTGGTATAGGTGAGAATATCCTAACAATAACCATTAGAGAAACGTATTGTTTCTTGAATTTGTTGATAGGAATGTCTGTCGTTTTACAGTCAACAGTGGTGTATTGATAACTTGGTGTAGAGAAGACTGGTAGACCCCATTGGTACCCGAATCACAATCAAATTGAACGTCCAAGTTATTACAGGTGTTGCAGTTTGTAGGTTACCATTTTCATTCGGTGGTCTCATTTAGAGAAGGCCGTGGTTAATCGTTGTCGACGCTGTAGATAATTGTTGGGACAACTCATATGAATTTCGGTGGGGAAAGACAGATAATTCGTGTATCGGGTTCTAGACCTTCGAAAGGGGCTGAAGATGGTAATGAGTCTAAGAGCATCCACAGTCATGATACTCCGTGTAAAACGCAGCGATGGGAGACTAAATTTTGATCAGGCGGAATTAGAATTTACGCTTGTCGTTGGGCGCATATCCAAGGATACGTCTGTTGGATGGATATTAGATGGGCGTATGCTTAGTGGAACGCTTGTTTGGGACAGATGCTTGATGGACGTTAGATGGAAGACGCAGCTAAAAACAACGCCTGATGCTAGACGCATGCGTAACGTCACGCCCAAATAACAAACGTAATTTTGGATGAACGCCTTATGGGGCGTAAGCTATGCGCCTGCTTAGTATGTTAAGATCATGATAGGCATAGTATATTGTTACTTTACAATCTAATACAACTTTAGTAAAATGAAAACACTACATACTGCACTAAACTATTAACATAAAGTTTGTCGTGTCATTTTTAGAAATGGACTATGGGGATTGGAGTTTCAAATTAACGTCTTTAGGTAGAATTGATTCGTAGTTGGTTTTCATCTTGTAAGCTTTCATAGTTTGATTATCTCTATCTTAGACATTTCTTTATGGATCATCAATTTCGTGGGCCAATTTCGTGTGTTCATCGATTTCGTGGATGAACGCAAGGATGGTTAACGCCCACACACAAACGTAAGTTTGATGAACGTCCACGACAGGCGGTATTTTGGTTAACGTCTTATTGGTAAGCGTACGCAAAGTTAATGTCTAGCGAGGAATGCTCTTATGTGAACGCCTACCACAGGCGTGATTTTAAGTTGCGCCGGATCATGAGACGCACTGCTAACTTCACGCCTGGCACAAGAAATGCGCCCTTCACGCCTATCAGGAAACGCATTTCTACCTTCATGCTCTACTAAATTCGATTTTGGTCCAACTATCGCATCACTTTTGAAGATACTAAAGTACCTCAGAATGTCCCCTATGAAGATCGTTTTGATATGTTCTGCGCAACGATTTTGGAAGGTTTCGTGGGAGTTTTTACATTGCAAAGGTGGGAACAAGCGAAATTGGATGACAAGCTTTTACATGTATAAAATGAAGATCGTGAAGCTGAATTTTTTTTTCCGAAGGTTATTGATTTCGATGCATGATTCAAGATCGAGTTGTGCCACAAATGGGAGTGCCACAGTTCTCTCTTTGACTTGACATTTTCAGTGTAAAGTGTAAACTCGAGGCGAGTATCATCGCATTAGGAACCTGATACGGGATTATAGACATGTTGATTTTGATTATTTCTTAGATAAGGTATCAACTATCAAGTTCTTGAAATTTTGGACATGGGTTTTTGCTATGCTTAAATAATATTCTCTCCGTTTCTCACAAATTAAATTATTTAGTTTAAAATTTTGTTTGTTCAAATTGAGCTATTTCATTAAACAAGCAACATTTCTAAAATTGTCCTTTTAGGTAATTATTATTAATATAAAAAAATATATATAATTTGATAGTCATGTTTATATTCGTTACGTAGATGTTTTAAAATACTTTCCAACGATATAAAATTTATAAATATCCATGACATAGTTTGAGAGATATGTCATTGTTTTACAATTTTATTATCCTAAAGATGTAATTGAAAAAATATCTAAAAGTATATTCATCTGCTTCTTGCCTTAAGAATTGTGTAAACTTAAAATAACCCAATGTTTAACAAAAGAAGGGAGTAAGAAAGAATTAATCTGATACAAACTCTTATACAAGGAGTTTATCATGTATGTAGAGAATCAGAGGCGTGGTACATAAACATGGAAAAAAAATGAAAGGCTCATGATAAATAATGAGATGGGCGGGATTAGGGAGTACTATAACCAGGTCTAACCCACCTTTGTCTTCGTCACTGCCTTCAAAGTAGTAAGAAGAAATTTTACCTTGTTTTGCCAACAGGTAAAATTTGTACCATCAAAACTGTTGGAGATAACAATCCCACATAGACTACTTCCTAAACATGACTACTCAATATAAGTATGAGAGCCACTCCACTCATTGCACTACAATTGGTTTTGAGTTGGATGTGGTATCAGAGCTAGGCCCTGTATGAGAAGTAAGACTCAGTAAGGTCCAAAAAGGCAACCATACAGTGGTCCACGATGTAGAGGACTCAAAAAGAGCCATATACATGGAGGAAGCATGTTGGAGATAATAGTCCCACATAGACTACTTCCTCAGTAGACTACTCAATATAAGCATGAGAGTCACTCCACTAATTGGTTTTGAGTTGGATGCCCATGATCTAATAAAAACATTCCAACTTCATAAAATCTTGATTCATAACCTTCGATGATGCTATACTTATTTCTAAATCCATTGTTGGAAAATTTTGCTCCCACTCGATTAGAGTTTCCATGATACAAGCCTTGTATGAATTGATAATCAACACATCTAACCATACCATCCATAGAACTCTGTTTAATATCGATACTTATTTGCTAATACCGAAGAGAAGATGTTGAAAGAGAATAAGAAGGATTTTCGGATGTGTATTATGTATTGAAACGATGCTTTGACATTCAATATTGTTGGTATTCCTTCATGCTTCAAACTCTAAGCCAACAAACACATTGCCATGTAATTTATCCAGTAAACATATTTCTCTTTTCAAATATTTCTTCTTTATATTTAATCTAACAGGATATTTTATTTGAAAGCAAATATTCAACAGAAATCACATAAGATGATGTTGCAACTGTAAGAGTCTAGAATAAGCACCCTCGCTTCTACCCACCAATTCAGAATGACTACCTTGTTCTATAATGCACCCATCTTGTACTACTCCTATAGAGTCGACCCGTCTAATCGTCGACAATCTATGAGCTACAATCACTGTAGTTCTTCCCCTCATTAACCTCTCAATTCCTTGTTGCAATACACACTCTGATTCTGCATCAAGTGCGCTTGTCGCCTCATCCAACAACAAAATTGCTGGGTCTCTGAGGATAGCCCTTGCAATTGCAATCCTCTGTTTCTGTCCACCTGATAGTTGTATACCTCTCTCCCCTACTTGAGTCTTATACCCATCTGGTAATCCACTCACGAAACCATGTACATGTGCTGCGCGTGCTGCCTCAATTACTTCTCCCTCTGTTGCTCCTTCCTTCCCGTACGCGATATTCTCGAGAATGGTCCCTCCAAACAATGCTGGTTCTTGTTGCACCAACCCGATCTTGAGTCGGAGCGACTTTAAGTTCAAACGTCGAATGTCCTTTCCGTCAATCATAACTTTACCGGCTGTTGGGTCGTAAAACCTCAAGACCAATGAAATGATAGAGCTCTTTCCAGACCCACTTGCGCCAACAAGAGCTTGGCTTTGTCCAGCACGAACTCTGAGGCTGAGATCTCTAAACACGTTGAGCTCGGGTCTAGATGGGTAACAGAAATCAACATGTTGTAGTTCAATATCCCCGCGAATAGCTTTTACTGTTTCAGATTCTGGATCATCAGAGTCAATATTCGTTGACCGGTCAAGGATTGCCAATACTGAGCTGATTGCATCTCCACCACGGATAATTTCAGGTGCGAGGCTAACAGTTTCCGCAACAGAATTAGCAGTGACGACGAGGACGATAAAGACCTTGATGACCTTGGAGAAGGTGGAGATACCTCTGCCTACTAGATGGACGCCGTACCAGAGAATAAGGGACTCAGATGCATAGAGAGCAAGCTGGGAAAGACCAAAGAGAAGGCCTGCAGACTGACTACGGCGAAGGCTTTGGAGTTGTGGGACCCGCAATTCATTACAGAAGAGTTCAAGGATCTTTTCTTGTGCATTGAAAGCTGCCACAGTGCGGATGTTGCTCACACCTTCCCCGGCAATCATACTGGTTTTTGCATGTGCCTTAGCAGTGTCTCCAGCAAACCCTTTCAGAGAAAGTTGCTGCATAATGAAATGAACAGCAGAAATTGCAGTCAGCATATGAACGTCTCAATATTCTTTTCAAAATTCTGATTTATGTGTGGAATGAAAATAGGTGATGCATAATCAAGAGGTATCGCTTCGAATATGCAACTACATTCTATCAAAGTCCATATCATATTCCTGGAACCATTCTTCCAATATAGAATCTTGGTTCCAACCAACCTACCGCAACTAAGATGCACTACCAACATACAAGACATAGCTCTACCACTACAATGAGGCTTTGGCTCATTTGAACAGTGTAACTTTGTGCTTTCATATGAAATTCTAACAATGCTAACTCCAAAGAACACATGCGAGGGTCTAATATCCATAAGACCTGAGGTCATTCTCTTCAAAATATATAAAAAACATACATTTACATCTATGGAAGCGACTATCAACAGTAATTAGAAGAGGAGAAAGAGGGATTACCTGAGCGAAATTCGCAAGGACTAGAAGAGGGAAGATTGCAAGAATGAGAAGTGAGACTCTCCATTCAATAATGAAAGCGACTATGAAAGACGTTAGAAGTGAAGTCATGTTCTGCAGTATCACAGAAGTCCTCTCCGCCATAACGGACTTCACGTCAGCAGCATCGGTGGCCAAACGAGCAGCAACGAGGCTTGAGTTGTTCTCCTCCTCGTCGAACCATCCCACTTCGTTCCTTAGGATTGCTGAAACAAGAAAACATACTATATGAGAACAGAAAAATAAAAAATTCTAGTAGTGATGAATTATATGTATTTGCAGCCATGGTTCTTTTAATTGGAGTAGTTAAAACCACAAACAATAGCTTGAAAAGGAAGGAAACTAGAAATTAACCTGCAAGCATCATCCTTCGCACTCGAGTTGTTAGGTTTTCACCAACAATACTGAAGAAATAATGCTGAATCAAATACGCGCCTACTGCGTAAATCCCTGTTCCAATGTATATGAAGACAAACACCTTTGTTTTCCTCTCCATTGCCAAGGTATCTCTATAATAAAACACCTCAATCATATTGCTCATGACGATAGCAAAGGTTGGGCCAATGAATCCGGAAAAGACTGACCCTGCAGCCCCTATAATTGCATACGGCCATTCAGGTGCATTCAATTTAAGTAGCCTAAAAAAGTACCCATCTGGTGCGGGATTCTTCCTTTCAGTGTCAGCATTGGATATCATTTCTATCCGACCATCTGCCCCTGTACTATACTGATAACTCAATTTCCTTAAGCTCCCTGATCGGAGGCTTAATGACCTGGTTGATAATGAATGGCTTAGACGTGATGACCGTGAACGATGTGATAAGGAAATACTGAAGTCTTTATATCTCGCCATCTCCTGGAAATGAACTAAGGATGCATAAGCCCCAACTTTGGCAATCAATTCTTCATGGGTCCCAGACTCAACAACTTGGCCTTGCTGGATAACAGATATCCTGTCAACGTTTCTTACGGTGGAAAGGCGATGTGCAACAACAACAGTAGTTCTGCCAACCATGAGGCGGTTTAGAGCCTCTTGGACAATGCTCTCAGAGCCTGCATCTAAGGCACTGGTGGCCTCATCAAGAAGAAGAATTTTGGGATCCTTTAGCATAGCTCTTGCAATGGCAATTCTTTGTTTCTGACCACCAGATAGTTGGACTCCTCGTTCTCCCACCTGACCTCATGTGGAAAGAATAAATTGATAATTTACATTGTCAAGTTAGAAGAAGCTTCATCTCAACCATCTCTCTAGAGAAGTTAAATCGAGGTAATTCATTATAAAAGATATTGTTGAAATTTGTGTTCTTAGCTATGCATTTCAAGTAACTAAAGAAACTCTCACCTGTGTGTCATAACCATCAGAGAGTAAAGAAATGAAACTATGTGCACTGGCAGCAGCAGAAGCAGCTTCGACTTCTTCCATGGTTGCATCAGGCTTTCCGTATAGTATGTTTCCTAGAATAGTGGTAGCAAAAAGAGCTGGTTCTTGGTTCACCAATCCAATCTGGTCACGTAGCCATGTCAATTGCAGGTTCCTAATATTTGCACCATCCAACAAAACCTGTCCTGTAAAGCATAAAGTTGGAAGAATTATTGATGCAACTTTAGGCGGTTTTTTGAATTTCTTACATGAAGTTCAGTTTTCACTTACCCTCATGTGGATCATAGTACCTTTCAATAAGAGATACAACAGTACTCTTGCCAGATCCACTTCCTCCGACCACAGCAACTGTCTTTCCAGCAGGAAATGAAATCGAAAAATTGCGAAAGATGATGACATCTGGGCGGGATGGGTAGCTAAAGGTTATGTTTTTTAATTCTATGTTCCCATTAAGCTCTATTAAACATTTCCCATTAGTGGAATCCTGTACTATAGAAGGCTTTTGCTTGATAATCTCCATTAGCTTGTACCCAGCTGCTTTCCCTTTGCTAAAGGCTCCCAAGTTCGAAAATGATTGTCCCAAGCTCCTGAAAACAATTAGTAACAAGGATTTACACCTATACCAAAGTTTGGAGTACATGAGATCTTATAGAATAATCTGTCACTCAAGACAAGTGATCTTACATGCCACCAACAATGGCCGAGAAAATTGCTGTGAAGGCCTTCCCGCCATCTGTCTGCCCATTCCTTATGAAAACTCCTGCAAACCAGAAAACCAAGGCCCAGGACATGCATGCAATACAATATGTACATCCGATTCCGAGGCCTTTGGCCATTCCAGCTTTGTAACCAAGTTTCAATGTGGTCTGTATTGCATCGGAGTACGAATTTAGAGCCTTGTTCTCTCCCACGAACGAGTAAACTGTCCGTACTTGTGCAATGGCCTGCAAATGCAATAAGGAACTCAGGCAAATTGATTGAATAATTAATCTAAAGAATAAATAAAAACACAAAGCAGAAGAAGCAATGAGACGGGGTAGTTTTACATATGGAAGATCAAGTAATCGACAAAGAAATGTTGTGCAAGAAGAAACAACCCAATTTTTTCCCTTTCCTTTTTCTTGGTTGAACTTAATTTTAATGATACTTTACATTCCTATGAAGTACAAAAGTATAAGAAGATTAAACAATCAACAAAAAACTACAAGAAATTGACTTAGCATTACTACAATTGCTCGCCGGGACAATCATGTATGCAACCAATAACTTGAAACTTTTCAAATTAAACAAGACAGTATGCTGTCGATATTAGTTGGCTTTACCTGCTCGGCGACTATTCCAGCATTTGCGTAGGATTCTCGGCTCTTCGAAGTGAGACCAGTGAGGGTATAAGCATATAAACCACCAGCAAAGGCGATCCCCGGAATCACAGCCACACTCAATAGTGCCAACTTCCATGCTGATATGAAACCTACCACTAATCCAGCTAGAAAAGTTGAAAGATAGTGGATGAAATTTCCCACCTAAAATCATTAAAAAAACCAAGAGAAAAAAAGACACCAAATCTTTAAAAGATAAAAAATAATAATAATAATAATAATAATAATAATAATAATAATGTTTTCTCTATTCATCCATATCTCTATAAAGAATTAATGTTTCTCCCCACTAGACCATCACTACTGTATGTTGAAAGAATGAAATCATGAAAAAGTAACTAAACATGTTGGAACAGTTTTGCTAGCAGAACCCAAAACCAACAAGTAGTTTAAGCCTTCAAGGGTTCCAAAATAATCAAAGAAAATCAAACCTTTTCACTAATGGCATCTTGAACGAGAAGAGTATCAGTAGAAACACTAAAGACAATATCTCCAGTTCTAGCATCTGTATCAAAGAATCCAACATCTTGTTTCAACACTGCTTCTAAATATTTCTTCCTTAATGTAATCACTTGTCTCTCCCCAGTGTACATCCAACATGATATCTCTGCATAACATTTAAAAATCAATCCAATAATGCCCAAGACCAAGAACAATACAGTTAGAAATTCAAAAACAAAATTATATCCTTGGAGAATTGATCAGAGATTAAATATAAATAAAATAGAACAATTTGGGGAATGACATTGACATATGATCAATTGAGGAAGAAAAGAACAACACTTTCCACGTGTCAGTAACCCAAGCCTTTATTGTGGTGAGCCCTTGATGCTAAAGTTGGAGCTGCTTTACTCCCTTAACTACTCAAACTTTAACTAAGATAATACCAAGAAGAAGAACAGAATAGAAATTTCTACACAGAGAGAGACATGATGTTACCAGCATAGGATGAAATGCAAACCACTAATCCGAAGTAGACGAAATACAGAGCATACTACATTAAAACAAGAAAACAAGACTTATAAGTTTAAAATTTGGAGAATTTAATTGCGATCTTAGAGGGAAATTTATGAGAATTGACTGACCTTTGAAACTTCACTAGTCATTTTCTGAAAATCAGATTGATTTTTACCAAACCCATTAACCATTTCACCAAATAAAAGGAAAAAAACAGGAGTAGCAGAACCATGAATAATAGCTCCAATAGTTCCTATACTCATAAGAAATAAATCATATTTGTCTGCAAATGAAAAGAGTTGGTAAAAAGGTAAACTCTGTTCTGCTTTTTCCTTCTCATTTATTTCTGTTGTGCTGGGTTTTGTTGGTGTCTCTGTGTTTTCTGCCATTTTTCTCCTAATAGAAACCTATTGAGAAAAAAGAGAGAAATTTGATACTATCTGTCCGCTTTAGAAGGAACTAATCAAAAACCCCTTTTAGCATTCTACTTCCAGTTTCTATTTGCAATGAACTTAACAATGGGTCTTTTCAAACTCTGTTTCCAGCTTCTATATACAGTAAGACTATGAATGTTGTTCCATTATATATCAAAATCGAGCTTTAGAAATGTTTGCTTATTTGCAACATCAATAATGTCTGGATCTTTTTGGGTTTACAGAGAGAGGGGAAAAGTGAGATGAGTCTGAGAGAATGTTGTTGGGTTTAATTCTGGTCTGGAGAAGAAGTTAGAATTTGGCTGGGGGTAGTAGTACTGTTGACAGTTGAGGAGTACGTTATTTTATAGGGAATGAAAATGAAAGTTGGTGGGAGTCAGCCGTGGTTTTAAGTTTTAACCGTTGGTAAACATGGGATTGATTATATGCGGGTAAAAATTAATAAAAATTAAAGTGATTAACTATAGCCTATAGCTTTAGCTAATTAGTGTTGCATGGGTTTATGTAAGAATAACGTAATTTACGAGAATATAGACGAACATAGATAAAGTCATGGCTTACTGAAATTATTTTTTCATCTCTAACCTTTTCTTTCTTCAATGTTTAACTTTTAGTTACCATATGGACGTATGGTGTACATGGAAGTTAAATTTGTTTTCATTTATCTCATAGTTGGTATAATAGTAAAATAAAAATAAAATAACATATACAAAAACATCTCAAAACAAGGTTTACATAAATACGATAAGAAAAGACACATCTTAAAACAAGGTCTACATAAATATGATAAGAAAAGATATTGAGACATTGAATTAAAGATAAAGTCCTACATCTAAGCCTAAATATCTATCACGTAGGCGGGAGATGAAGACACATGAAAAACATATGAAAAAAATAAACAACCAAGTTTGAAAGAGTAGCCAAGGCATTTAATACAACTGGCACATAACAGAAAAAAGGACCAGAAAGGTCAGAGTAAGATGAGACCCGATCAAATGGACACACTAGCTAGACAAGTCTCGATAAGGGTAGTAATTTACAAATTTATGATAACGTGAACAATGCCAATCACCACCATCAATTACTGATCTTAATATGGAAATAAAGATAATGACAATCAACACCAAGAGTCAATAATCTAAATATGGAAAGAAGAATATGTTATTGATTCAATTATATATTGTAATTGATAGATATGTAGTAAGGAAGATAATATCAATAACGATCAAAAATCGTTGATCTAAACAAGGAAAAAATAATATGTGATTGATTCAATTATATATTGTAATTGATAGATTAATGCAATTAGTTTTAATTTTATTGATGTATAACTCTCCAGAAACTTCTTGAAATGTCATTCCGCTGTGAGAAATTCATCTTCAACCTCTGATGTTATTTATCTAGTCATGAAGGATGTAATTCTCATTTGTTAAGTAATCCAACTTTTAACATGAATGAAGAACTTAGTTCATCTTTATCGTCGTATGTCCCTATTCCCTCACTTGAAACAAATATTCTCTCTTTAGCTACTTACTCAAACGGACTTTCATATTATCTGGAAAATACGATATATGAAGTCGTTACACCTTTTTCTCCACGACCAACACGTACTCGCAATCCTCCTTCTTAGATATTATTTGTACAACACAAGGGTGCACATCTTCATGTGCTTATCCTCTTACAAATTATATTTCTTATGATAAAATTAAGCCTTATCACAAGGCTTTTCTTACTCAAGTCATCAGTTATGATTAACCATCTTCATTCATACAATTTATGAAGTCCGAACTATGCCGAGATGCTATGGCTAAGGGAATTAAGCTTTGGAACAAAATAAAACATGGACACTTACTCTCTGGCCTCCTGGAAATTACCCATTGGATGCAAATGGGTATATCGCATTAAGCATAAATCTGATGGAAGTGTTGAAAGATACAAAACAAGATTAGTTGCTAAGGGTTATACTCAAATTAAAGGAATTGACTATCATGACACTTTCGCTCGTGTCGCTAAACTAGTCACAGTGCGTGTTTTATTATCTAATGCCGTCGTAAAAGGTTGGAGTCTTCGACAATTAGATGCTAATAGTACATTTCTTCAAGGTGATCTTGATGAGGAAGTTTATATGTCCCTTCCACCAGGATTTTTTTCACCTGACAATTCTCTTGGATGTCGGTCAAATAAAACTCTTTATAGTCTCAAGCAAGCTTTCCGTCAATAGTTTGCAAAGAAAATTACGGCCCTTGAAGCCGAAGGATTTCAACAATCTTTGTGTTTTCTGCCATTTTTCTCATAATAGGAACTTATTGAGAAAAAATAGAGAAATTCGATATTATATGTCCGCTTTAGAAGGAACTAATCAAAAACCCCTTTTTAGCATTCTACTTCCAGTTTCTATATGCAATGAACTTAACAATGTGTCTTTTCAAACTCTCTTTTCAGCTTCTATATACAGTAAGACTATGAATGTTGTTCCATTATATATCAAAATCTAACTTTAGAAATGTTTGCTTCTTTGCAACATCAATAATGTCGAGATATTTTTGGGTTTACAGAGAGAGAGAGGGGAAGAGTGAGATGAGTCTTACAGAATGTTGTTGGGTTTAATTCTGGTCTGGAGAAGAAGTTAGAATTTGGCTGGGGTAGAAGTATTGTTGACTGTTGAGGAGTATGTTATTTTATAGGGAATGAAAATGAAAGTTGTTAGGAGTCAGCCGTGGTTTTAAGTTTTAACCGTTTGTAGACATGCGATTGATTTTATATGGGTAAAAATTAACAAAAATTAAAGTGATTAACTATAGCCTATAGCGTTAGCTAATTAGTGTTGCATGGGTTTGTGCAAGAATGACGGTGATTACGAGAACATAGACGAACATAGATAAAGTCATGGCTTACTGAAATTATTCTTTCATCTCTAACCTTTTTTTTCTTCAATGTTTAACTTTTAGTTACCATATGGACGTATGGTGTATGTGGTAGTTAAATTTGTTTTCATTTATCTCATAGTTGGTATAATAGTAAAATAAAAACAAAATAACATATACAAAAGCATCTCAAAACAAGGTTTACATAAATATGATAAGAAAAGATATTGAGACATTGAATTAAAGATAAAGTCCTGCATCTAATCCCAAATATCTATCACCTAGGCGGGAGATGAAGACACATGAAAAATATATAAGAAAATAAATAACCAAGTTTGAAAGAGTAGCCAAGGCATTTAATACAACTGGTAAACATCAGAGAAAAGGACCAGAAAGGTCAGAGTAAGGTGAGACCCGATCAAATGGACACTAGCTAGTCAAGTCTCTATAGGGATAGTAATTTATATATTTATGATAACGTGAACAATGCCAATCACCACCACCAAATACTGATCATAATATGGAAAGGAAGATAATATCAATCAATACAAAGAGTCAATAATATATATATGGAAAGAAGGATATGTGATTAGTTCAATTATATATTGTAATTGATAGATTTGTAAAAAGAAAGATAATATCAATAACGATCAAAAGTCGATGATCTAAACAAGGAAAAATATGTGATTGATTCAATTATATATTGTAATTGATAGATTAATGCAATCAGTTTAAATTTTATTAATGTATAACTCTCCACAAACTTCTCCAAATGTCATTCCGCTGCAAGAAATTCATCTTCAACCACTGATGTTATTTATCTAGTCATGAAGGATGTAATTCTCATTTGTTAACCAATCCAACTTTTAACATGAATGAAGAACTTAGTTCATCTTTATCGTCGTATGTCCCTATTCCCTCACTTGAAACAAATATTCTCTCTTTAGCTACTTACTCAAACAGACTTTCATATTATCTGGAAAATACGATATATGAAGTCGACCAACACGTACTCGCAATCCTCCTTCTTAGATATTATTTGTACAACACAAGGGTGCACATCTTCATGTGCTTATCCTCTTACAAATTATATTTCTTATGATAAAATTAAGCCTTATCACAAGGCTTTTCTTACTCAAGTCATCAGTTACGATGAACCATCTCCATTCATCCAATTTATGAAGTCCGAACTATGCCGAGATGTTATAGATAAGAGAATTGAAGCTTTGGAACAAAATAAAACATGGACACTTACTCTCTGGGCTCTTGGAAATTACCCATTGGATGCAAATGGGTATATCGCATTAAGCATAAATATGATGGAAGTGTTGAAAGACACAAAACAAGATTAGTTGCTAAGGGTTACACTCAAATCAAAGGAATTGACTATCACGACACTTTCGCTCGTGTCGCTAAACTAGTCACAGTGCGTGTTTTATTATCTAATGCCGTCGTAAAAGTTTGGAGTCTTCGACAATTAGATGTTAATAGTACATTTCTTCAAGGTGATCTTGATGAGGAAGTTTATATGTCCCTTCCACCAGGATTTTCTTCACCTGACAATTCTCTTGGATGTCGGTTAAATAAAATTCTTTATAGTCTCAAGCAAACTTTCCGTCAATAGTTTGCAAAAAAAATTACGGCCCTTAAAGCCGAAGGATTTCAACAATCTTTGTGTTTTCTGCCATTTTTCTCATAATAGGAACCTATTGAGAAAAAATAGAGAAATTCGATATTATATGTCCGCTTTAGAAGGAACTAATCAAAAACCCCTTTTTAGCATTCTACTTCCAGTTCTATATGCAATGAACTTAACAATGGGTCTTTTCAAACTCTCTTTTCAGCTTTTATATACAGTAAGACTATGAATGTTGTTCCATTATATATCAAAATGGAACTTTAGAAATGTTTGCTTCTTTGCAACATCGAAATCTTTGGATCCTTTTGGGTTTCCATAAAGAGAGGGGAAGAGTGAGATGAGTCTGAGAAAATGCTGTTGGGTTTAATTTTGGTCTGAAGAACAAGTTAGAATTTGGCTGGGGTGGTAGTACTGTTGATTGTTGAGGAGTACGTTATTCTATAGGGAATGAAAATGAAAGTTGGTGAGGAGTCATCCATGGTTTTAAGTTTTAACCGTTGGTAGACATGGGATTGATTATATGCAGGTAAAAATTAACAAAAGTTAAAGTGATTAACAGTAGCCTATATCTTTAGTTAATTAGTGTTGCATGGGTTTGCGCTAGAATGATCGAGATTACGAGAAGATAGACGAACATAAACAAAGTCATGATTTACTGAAATTATTCTTTCATCTCTAACCTTTTCTTTCTTTAATGTTTAACTTTTAGTTACCACATTGAGATATGGTGCATTGAAAGTTAAATTTGTTTTTCATTTATCTCATAGTTGGTGTAATAGTAAAATAAAAATAAAATAAAAAACAACGTGTGCAGAAGCATCTCAAAACAAGGTCTACATAAAAAGGATAAGAAAAGAAATTGAATTAAATATAAAGTCTTGTATCTAAGCAAAAATATCTATCACCTAGGCGGGAGATGAAGACACATGGAAAGCATATGAGGAGATGAACAACCAAGTTTGAAAGAGGATCCAAGGAATTTAATGCAACTGGTAAATAACAGAGAAAATGACCAGAAAGGTCAGAGTAAGGTGGGACCCGATCAAATGGACACTAGCTAGACAAGTCTCATTGGGGGTAATTTACATATTTATGATAACGTGAACAATGCCAATCACCACCATCAATTACTGATCATAATATTGTAAGGAAGATAATGACAATCAACACCAAGAGTCAATAATCTAAATATGGAAAGAAGAATATGTGATTAATTCAATTATATATTGTTATTGATAGATTTGTAGAAAGGAAGATAATATCAATAACGATCAAAAGCCAGTAATCTAAACAAGGAAAAAAGAATATGTGATTGATTCAATTATATATTGTAATTGATAGATTCATGCAATTAGTTTTATTTTCATTGATGTATAACTCTCCACAAACTTCTCCAAATGCCATTCCGCTGTGAGAAATTCATCCTCAACCTTTGATGTTATTTTTCTAGTCATGAAGCATGTAATTCTCATTTGTTAAGTAATCCCACTTTTAACATGAATGAAGAACTTAGTTCATCTTTATCTTCGTATGTCCCTATTCCCTCACTTGAAACAAATTTTCTCTCTTCAGTTACTTACTCAAACTGACTTTCATATTATCTGGAAATACGATTGATGAAGTCGTTACACCTTTTTCTCCACGACCAACACGTACTCGTAATCCTCCTTCTTAGCCATTATTTGTAAAACACAAGGGTGCATATCTTCATGTGCTTATCCTCTTACAAATTATATTTATTATGATAAATTTAAGCCTTATCACAAGGCTTTTTTTACTCAAGTCATCAGTTACGATGAACCATCTTCATTCACACAATTTATGATGTCCAAACTATGCCGAGATGCTATGGCTAAGGGAATTGAAGCTTTGGAACAAAATAAAACATGGACACTTACTCTCTGACCTCCTGAAATTACCCATTGGATGCAAATGGGAATATCACATTAAGCATAAATCTGATGGAAGTGTTGAAAGATACAAAACAAGATTAGTTGCTAAGGTTTATACTCAAATTAAAGGAATTGACTATCACGACACTTTCGCTCGTGTCACTAAACTAGTCACAGTGCGTGTTTTATTATCTAATGCCTTCATAAAAGGTTGGAGTCTTCGCCAGTTAGATGCCAATATTGAATTTCTTTAAGGTGATCTTGATGAGAAAGTTTATATGTCCCTTCCACCTGAATTTTCTGCACCCGACAATTCTCTAGGTTGTCGGTTAAATAAAATTCTTTATAGACTCAAGCAAGCTTTCCGTCAATAGTTTGCAAAATTTTCTACAGCCCCTAAAGCCGAAGGATTTCAACAATATTTGGATGGTTATTCTCTTTTCTGCTATATTCATAGTTCAACCACTGTATTCATGTTGGTATATATCATTGATATTATCATCTATGGTAATAATCCATCTTTATTAATTCCTTGAAGTCACGTGTTGAATCTCATTTTTCTATTAAAACTTTGGAAACTTTAATATTTTATAAGAATTGAAGTTTCTCGTTCTTCTTCAGACATTCTTACTTGTCAACGTAAATATGTCCTAGATATTTACGTGACTCTGGTCTAACGGGATGTCATCCATCTTCATTTCCTATGGAACAACATCTTAAATTACTTCATACATATAGGAATCCTATCCTCGATCCTAGAATTTATTGGCGACTAATAGGACAACTTCTTTATCTAACTATTACTCATCTAGAAATCACATATTTTGTGAACTGTCTTAGTCAATTTATGCAAGCTCCATGTACTGCTCGCATGGATCTGTCACCCGCATTCTTCTTTATTTAAAAGGCTTTGAAAATAATGGTCTTCTTCTCTCTTCCACTAGTTTTCTCCATCTTAAGAGATTTACTAATTCTGATTGAGCCGGTTGTACAACCATTTTCCGCTCGACCACGGGTTATTTCACAATGCTTGGTGATAACCCTATCTCTTGGAAATCCAAGAAACAACCTATTGTATCTAAATCTTCCGTTGAGGCCGAATATCGAGCGGTAGCTAATTTATTTGTTGAAATACAATGGTTATATTTTTTATTCACTGATTTTCGTATTTCATTCTCTCAACCAATTGATGTATGTTGTGATAGTTAAGCCTCTATTCATATAGCTGAAAACCCAATTGTTCACGAACGTACAAAACATACTGAATTAGATTATCATTTTTTTCATGAAAAGAATCAGTCTAAGTTAATCATTACTTTTTACATTCGTTCGGCCGAACAACTTGTTGGTATCGTCACCAAACCACTCGGGGTTGATCAATTTAGACGTTTAGTAAGCAAGTTGAGCATACGGCAATTATCACCACATGTTCTAACTTGAGGGGAGGGGGGTAATAACTTTCATATATATGATCACGTGAACAATAACAATCACTACCACCAATCACTGATCATAATATGAAAAGGAAGATAATATCAATCACCACCAAGAATCGCTGATTTAAACATGAAAAGAAAAATATGTGATTGGTTCAATTATATATTGTAATTGATAGATTTATAAAAAGGAAGATAATATCAATCACCATCAAGAGTCAATGATTAAAACGGGGAAAGAATAATATGTGATTAATTCAATATATATTGTAATTGATAGATTTATGTAATTAGTTTTATTTCCTTTGATGTATTTATAGGAATAAATTTAAATTTCTTGATGTAATATAGTATTAAGATTTTCACTCATTATTTGTACTATTTCTTAGTAAATGAAAGTTTCTTATGTTGGTCAATTACAACAGTGAAAGATAAAAGCTTGGTTTCTACTTTATAAAGGGAAGTTAAATAGACTCGTTGAGGATGAAGCAACTGAGATCAGATCCTAGGTAATCGATGAAGATACAGTAAAATTGGATGTAGACGTTTAACACTGTAATTTTGGTTGTATCTACACCTATGTCTATAAATTTAAGGCTAAACCACTAGGAATGGGTTGAGTATTTTTTGGTGGGAGAGAGTAAGCTAAGGATTTATGAACATTCTTGAGCTTAAAGAGTGAGAAAAGGTTTATCATATATTCCTTTGTAACCTTTCATTTAAAGAATATTCACTTCTTCTCCCATGAACGTCAGTATCAATACCAAACCACGTAATATCATATATTGTTGATGTCTTTATAGTTCGATTATTAATTTTATTACTTGTTTTATAGTGAGTTTAACTAGAATGGTTTGAGATGTCGAGCGAAAAAAAAAAGGTGCTACAGTAAACAAAAAAATTTAACTTACTGGACTCGGTCTTAGATGGAGATGCATACCAGATTATCTATAAGATTAAGCTTTACCGTATGCCGTATCTGAGATCAAGCGCAACCAAATTTCAATCTCAACTTAAAAGTTCTCAAATTGAACCTCATGCCACACTTAGTATAAAATCTAGCTTGACTGTTAACCCGTTTTTTCAAAAATATTCTGAGAAATCCAGTTATGAATTGTAAGAGTCATTTGAAAATGCCAAGTTAAGCATATAGGTAAATGCTATATTGTAGTTTAGTTTTACCCATGTTTGTTGTGAACAAAATTCATAGCACAAACTATATTTTGGCACAATTGTGAAAGCATATTAAGTACATCTATACATGAAACAGTAACTCAATATAACGATATTATTACGTGGGTTTTTTTCGGGAAGTATTGAGAAATTATTTAAATTTACTGTCAAGAAAATTCTGAAGTTTTGATAAATAAACACTGGTAGCAAGATCCTTAAGGGATCTCTTGAAGACGACTAAAGGCCCAAATTTTAATTTATTTTTTGTTTATTATAATTAAATACGCAGTTAAGCAAACTTTAGACTCGTTGATATCTATGATGAGGTTGCTAGGTGGCCGTAATAAAGTTAACAATTTACTGGCTTTCAAACTAACACACCAAGTTAGTAATTCTAATTTTACTTGAATGAATTATTTTTCTTTCTTTTTTCATCTTCCAAAATCTAATTTTTAATTTCTTTAAATTTGTTTACTCATTTGAGGTTTTATGGATTTCAAAATAAAATAAGTTTTAAAATACAATATACTTAATTTCTTATTCCTTTATTTTTTTACTGGTTTTTTATAAACTTTATTGTAAAATTATTTAATTTATCTTTTATATCTAATCAAGGAAAAATCAAAACAAAAACATTTATATTTGTATTATGCATTGCTTTCATTTCAATTACTTCGCCTGTAGTTTTTTATAACTTTGTACGGGCATACAACCTTGATGTATGGCTTTAGTTAATATTTTCAGTGTTTAACATTACGTTTTAAATACATTATGTATAATGTATGAAAAAATGATAAAAGGTAGGCCAGTTATTTGCCCACCCATAAGCGTATTATGATGAGTTATTAATCCTCATATTATTATGTTCATCAAAAAGAAAATTATTCTAGAAATTTTTAGGATATCTAAATAATCATTATATCATGACTGAAAAAAACAGTGTGCTCTATTTTGAAAAGAAAACCATACCAGGATTGATAACCTATGTCGGAATTCATCACTATCATATTTTACAAAATTAGTGAACCTGCTCAAATTATTTAAAATTATTTCTTCTTTTTTTCTTGGATAATAAAGAAATGTATTTAAAAACCAACTCAATATCATATATGCAAAGAGTTTTTCTACAGCTCGTAGTTAATAATGTCGAGAGAAGAATCCCAAACTAAAATAGAAATAATAACGAAGTTTTAGTCTCCCCTTGCAAACGTTGTAAGAGAGTCAATTGCTAGATTAACAGTTATTTTCTTATGAGTACATTTGCATAAGTTGAATCTATTCGAATAAAACCAAGCAATTCTCTTCTTATGTGTATATTTACATTTTTTATAAGCCGAATCTATTCGAACAAAATTTTTTTTTTGCTCCGTCAACCAAATGGTCGAAAGCCTTTGTCAATGGTAAAGAAAAGAAAAAAATAATATGTGACTCCAAACAGTTATATTTGATGACTATATATGCGAAAGTATATTTTGGGGTTAATTCTTATAAAAGAAAGATATGATCAGATGGAACTCCACGCCTTCAGGAAAGGTTTCCACAAATTCCTCTTGTAAATTTTTAATAAATTATAAAAAAGAACCTGAAATTGTAAAATTCTGGAACCATCTCTAGAAATTAAACCCAATACCAAAAATTCAAATATTTTGTTGGAAATTGGTTTAATAAGGTTGTTTTCATGGGAAGAAAAATATGTCAAAATAAAACACATACATATCCTTATTGTAGGCTATGTAACAGAAACACTCTGGAGGATGAAATTGTTAGAAGGTAATTTCACTAAAACCATTTGGTTTGCCTTCGTATGATTTTGAACTATACCCAAACAGATGACAATAAAAAACTGGTTCTGGTGTTGGATGAATGATACAAATACTAAGCATATCATTCTAAAATAACCTTTATTCTCTGGTCAATCTGGAACTACATAAATGCAGTGATTTTTGATAATGTCAAACCAAACCCTTTAAATCTTATTCATAAAATTGAAGTCGGCATACTACTTCCAGTAATCAATCTAGGTACATAAAAACTCAGATAGATTTAGATTCTGATAATGACTACAGCTTTGAATAGTTTATTTTGTTTGATGCATCCTTTATGGATCAAAGTGAACATCCGTCCCATTGGATATAAAAGCTAATTTTTTTTTTTATAATGACCTGACCTTCCATCGACCGATACTATCTTCATTTAGTTATTTCGATTGTCCGATAATGTGGGATTTTTAACGGGTATGCTGCGGTCATCCAATATGAGCTTTTCGGAAGGTCACCTATCCCTAGATTATTCTCGTCCGAACATGCTTAACTGCATAAGTTTTTTACCAACTCTGGAGCCAACTGTGCTGAAAAGACCTCGATATTAAGAAAGGACAAACCATTACTTATATTCCATCCGTCGAATCCTACCTGTCGAATTGGGTATTATAATACCACCACCTTAAATTGGGGTATTATATAATATCCCGATTTAACAGATAGGGTTCGCCGAATAGAATATAGGTAATGGCTTGTCCTTTTTTGACACCGAGGTCTTTTCAACACAACTGACTCCAATGTTGACAAAAACTCTGCAGTTAAGCGTGTTCAGGCTGGGAGCAATCCAGGGATGGATGACCACCCAGAAAGCTGCTGCTAGATGACCGTAGCGGTGCCCGTTAAAAATCCCACACTACTGGATAGACGCAGTGACCAAGTGAAAACAATTCCGGTGGAAAATCGGATCATTATATTTTCCCCGAAACTCTTGGGTGGATTACAGAATTCAAGATTGATTCTTACTGCATCCAAAGTGACTGGGAAAGCTTGGTGAATAATTAAAAATAAATCAAGTTTACCTTTTATTTCTTCGAGAGCACAAATCAATATTAATAGTTGTAAAAATTTGTTTAAAGTTTCAAGTACCAGTAGCTTTAAGTTATAAAATAGGAAGTTTTTGTTTATAGTTAATAGACAAGCTAAAGAAGCAGGAGTAAAAAGAATTGCTTCGTTCTTTTCTGAATTTCTATCCTGGGTTGATCAAAACTTCTTTTTTATTAAAATAGATCATAGATTGGGAACCTTTTGTTGGGAAATAAAAAATGATATTACTAAAATTAATAGTTTCTTACTTAAATTAATTTTTGTTACTTTAATTAGCTTGATGGGTGCTAGGATCACTAGTCCAAACTTGGGTGGAATTAAAGCCATCCATTTTCACTTCTTAGTGAATGAGAAACCTTTGATTATCCCACATTGGGCAAACCAAGGAGGAAGTTCATGCATATTACCACATATGTTCTATATAAGGAAAAGAACTAGTGGATTGGATATGGACTTGGGAAATGGACTAGTGGGCAAATGCATACATGTACAGTGCTTCGCACCGAAGCACCGCAGGCCGCGGGCTTGCGGAGCTTGCGTGTGCTTTTGCGTGTGTTTTTGGCGTGAGCCTTGGCGTGATCCTTGGTGCGATCCTTGGTGCGACCCTTGGTGCGAACCTTGGTGCGAACCTTGGTGCGAACCTTGGTGCTATCCTTGGTGCTATCCTTGGTGCGACCCTTGGTGCGATCCTTGGTGCGACCATTGGTGCGACCATTGGTGCGAGCCTTGGTATGAGCCTTGGTGTGAGCCTTGGTGCGAGCCTTGGTGTGAGCCTTGGTGTGAGCCTTGGCGTGAGCCTTGGTGTGAGCCTTGGTGTGAGCCTTGGTGTGACCATTGGTGTGACCATTGGTGCGAGCCTTGGCGTGTGCCTAGCGCGTGTGCCTAGCGCGTGCTTGGCGTGTGCCTGCGAGTGCCTGCGAGTGCACACATGTACCCATCAATGAGAAAAAGTTTCTTTAATTTTAAATAAATATTTTACCGTTTGAATTAAATGGAAAATAAAATCATAAATAATTTTTTAATTAAAATAATCTTAACGTTTTGTTTTAATGGGGATTTAATATTTGAAATTAAATTTTCACCGTTTTAAAACTCAAAGGTTTACTTCTCCTATAAAAGAACAATATTGCTAAGATTTTCGTTTACCCCAGTCGCAGCCACTGTCCTGACGACTTTTCACCATCTTCTTGCTTTGTTTTGCGCACTAATTTTACATTCTTATTTTCATCTTCTGTTAAGTTCACAACGGGCCAACGAGCTTTGCTAGCTGGGTTGGTATCAGGTGATTTTATCCTAAATTCAAGTTTGTCACTGAAAGGGTATAGCAGCATCTTCCTGAAGGTGTACCTGGCAAATATTGAGTTAAGGGCAGTCTGTTGAACAGGCGACTTCACCTCTCTGTGTTTGAGTGTGTGTGCATTTTAATTCTAACCCTCCCTTAATCATCTTCAAGTTCTCTTTGTTTGTTTTTCTCTGTTACAGGAAGTATATTATCCAACACCTTTTTCCCTCATGTAAACTCTCTTTTGTCTCAACAAATACTCCGGTTTCTTTTCCTAAAATAAAGGTTTGGGCATTAAATGAATTGGCATTGAAACTATTTAAGTTATATATCATTTTGTATCTAACTTACTGAATATATATTTTTAACTCTATCATTTTTGAATCAAAAATAATAAGTGAGATTCATATATAACAAGTTAAGTTCAAATGAGTTAAGTCGAATCAGAAAAAAAAAAAAACCCGTTCGTCAAGTTTAAGTTTGTATGAATTACAGTATATTCAAACGGGATTAAAATTTTCATACGGGAATATCACGCTATACCAATGAAGTTATTAATAATCAGACGTATCGTGCAAGCCTGTCTTCTCCACCTTCTTAATCAAACGCAACTGATTAAAATAAGATTATGATAATAAACCACAAAGATCAGCTCAAAAACTCGTCCCTCGATTATCAGACACAAAATCTTGGTTGTTTGCTGATGTTAGGGGGCAATCACATGAACCGTAAGCCTTTACCTAAACTAAATAGTTGCAACTTGCAACGAAATGACTTGTTTTAATTTAATTTAATCCTATTTTATTTTCTTACTGTTCTAAACTCTAAATTAATCGTTAAGTTTGATTAGGTGAAAAATTTAATTTATTAGTATTGAATAAAAAACAAAGAAATCTGCTAGAGAGATATTTGCTGTTTGGATCAATTAGACCCCATGCAAAAATCATCTACATGGTTAGGGATTAGTGTTTTTAATAATCAATTCTCAGACAAAAGCATCTTAAATCTTTATCCATCTTAGGGACAAACAACTTAACTTTAAATCTTGATGGACCACATAGCTAACACAAGGATTAATATATTCTAATGAAGGAGGATTAAGAAAATTAAAATGACTTTTCCTTTCCAACCTAATCCATGATCATTAGGTTGATTAAATTTGATTCTTGAACCATATGTATTTTTTTAGGGGCCGGGCTGTGTGTGCTAAACCATGATGATCCCTAGTGAGTTTCGTTTTTATTTAGTTTTATATAACGCAAAATAAGTAGGGGGTGGAAAGAGTAAAAAAGAGCATCATCAACACTTAAAACCCAGCTGTTTGGTTACAGCTTTAGACCTTTAAAACCCAACTGCATGCCCAGAAAACGCATTTAAGTTTATAAGCTACGTAGTAATGATCAATGCAACCTACAAAACAATTTTAGGACCACAAAAAGACCTAAACTCTACAAGAAGGAGAAGAAAGCTTTTAATTAGGACTCCCACCTAAACAGATCATATATATGCCTAAACAGCTAGATGATCATAAAGTCATATTACCCTCCCAAAGTGTACTGAAATTTACTACTACTAATTACTGATATTAGTCCTTGAGATCTTAAATAACTTGCTGTCTACCAATTTAATGGAGATTTGAAATGGAGTGTACATATGCTATATATAGCTTTACATTCCATACATAAAACACCTAGATTTAGGTCAAGTGAAAAAGGATAGTAGTATTATTTATTTAACCCACAAATTATGTGTGGTTTAGCAATGTGGACCCGTGACTGAAGGGTTAATCCACTTTGCAAATTGAGTATCTCAAGCGGCTAATCTCTCAAAAGTAAAACGTTAGTAGGTGTATTAGTTACGGTTAGCAATCGCCGTTTATAAATCAGTAGCTCTAAAGAGACCGTCGTAAGAAACAATACCAAAACGATATTATCCTGAAAAGAAGGATTGTGTAGCTTTTTTGGAAAATGATGGATTCACCTGAATGTTATCAGAGCCACCAAAAAAATATTCATCGCCAAAGCGATTTGGCATTATTTGATTTGGACCGTCCGGTCATATTTTTTTTGTTAGAGTGAACCCGGATTAAAATCCTTATTGGTTTTAAGTTTAAATACTACCCATTCATGCTCACATTCCAATATAAAAACCGTTATCAACTTATGCTCGTACTTGTTCTAGCTTAACAATAGCACCCTAAGGCCAGATCCTATACATCCTCTTAAATGACGTTGTTTGTTTAGTCAGGTGGCTGGATAAACATGATGCGTTATTATGATAAAAGTTCTAACCGATAATCATTATGTCAAGCGATATAGTTATGGTCGCTTGATCGTTGGGGATAAATAATATGTCGCTCGACGTAGTGGTTTTCGCCTACGACCGATTTCTTATCATCTATAAATAATTAAAATCAAAGTAAAATGAAAATATTTTACTGTCACAATAAATCAAGTTTTAAGAACCAAAAGAAACAGAAAAGATCAATAATGAGTCAATTAAATAATCAAAATTAATCTATAAAAATAATACTATTTTTATTTCACATTTAATTAAATTTTAACAACGTCTTTTTTTTAGAGCAAGCTACATAAGATTAATAGGAAACTACATCATTATATAAAATGGGTTGAATCTGTGAAGATCTCTAAGGATGTTCAACCAAGCTTCGTACAGAAAAGGTTTTCCGTCAGTTTCCTGCCATACATCTAGAGCTAATTGGATCACTTCATTGTCAGTTACACCGTTAAATCTTTCTCCATCAATTACCTTTACCTGAGCAAGGAATCGCGTGACTGAATGACTAATTGTTTAAAAACGAGCAGACAACCCATGAGTATCTCGGTTTCTCGGGTTCCCCATTTCTGTAACAAATATATTGAAAATATTCTTCCAAAAAGACGTGTGTAACATGAGTTGGCCAGTATGAACATTTCCTCTGCTATGAGAAATATATGTTGTACAAAGAGCTAAATCCTCTTCTTGAGTATATGTTGGAGCACGAACTCTGGAAGCCGTTTTAAATCTTTAAAATAGAGAACTTGTTTGTAGTATTCCACCAATGTTCTAATAATTTAGAGTACAAAGTAGAAAAAATTTTGGGTAAAATTTTTGGTGTAAAAACTAGATATGGAAATGGTGAATTTATATGCGGGAAAGAGTTAGCCGTTGGCGACATAGTCTCGGTCGAGAGAAAAAGACTAAGCCGCAACTCTCTGTCGCTCGACCAAGACTTTGTCGCGCTGTGCATCCTCTCAAAGTTGAGAGGTGAATTTGATGATTTGCTAGGTGCATGGTGGGTGTTTTATCTCAAATTTGGTGTTTTGAGAGGTGCATCGGACTTGGCCTAAGAGCAAGGGCTATGAGATAGAGTGTTTTAATACTCTTTCCCTTCCAAAATGAAGGAGTGACTAGGCGAAGGAGTGAGTTTCACACTATGGGATAAAGTGAAGTAGAGAGACTAGACGGGTGAAGTTTCCTCGTCTAGTATAAAAAACAATCCTTGACGGGTAAGGATCTCCCGTTTGAGAGTTTTTTTAGTTTTTTTATTATTAAAAACATAAGTAGCACCCGCGTTTTGAGAGTTTTACATTGAAACAAGTACCTAGACGACTGAAGTTTACCCGTCTAGTGATTTTTTTACCCAGACGGATGAACTTCACCCGTCTAGTGAAGACGGCCCAACACTCCTTCAATTGAAGGAGTGGTTGATAGAATTTGGATAAAAAACTCTCTCATCTCTACCCATAATAAAGTCTAATTAGTTTTTTTAGGTGAAATTCTTTCATTTAGAAGGAAAACACTCTACGTATAGCCTTGCTCTAAGTACAAATCATGGATTGCTAGTCAAAAGATCATTGTGGAGTGAATAGAAACATTCGACGTTGGACGGTAGATTCCAATATATATGTGAGTGTCATCACTAAACTGGCATATTCTTGCATTCATAGTATCATTTTTCCATCACGAGGGATAAGAATAAAGTTTCATAAAACTTAAATGAGTAGCATTATTACTTCTTGGCGTTTTCTGGTGATCAAATCAAATTATCAACTAGAATAATTAGTTTCGCATGTTACTAAAGGAAAGTAGTCACAAGTTGATCTCTGTTAACGATATATATAGAACTCGAAGTAAAAGACTATGCCTATGTTTAGCTAGCTTAGCTAGCTAGCTAGCTGATTAATACAAATTACTAGAATTCGAAGTAAAGAAGATTGATTTCAGGGATTTGTTAGATTTAATCATATATTTTTATTTGCTTTCTTTTTCTTTATCTTTTTAATGTCTACCTACGCCCTAGTAGTAAGTTTCACAGGGTGTGCTGTGTGCATGCTGTGTATTCTTGTTGCAACGTAGCTAATAGGATTAGCATGGAAATCTGTTAAGAAAAGCATCTTTTCTTATTATAGCACAGCAAAAGGCGAAAGAATTCTTAGTGTATTTAATCTTAAGTGCGTGGTACGCCAGAATCATAGTACTATGGAAATAAGGCCGGGGTTTTATTTTAATTTTATTTTTGAAGAGAAAAAGTTAATATATATAT
>JAJJMC010018612.1:2357718-2388007 GCA_023531435.1 Papaver californicum
ATATATATATATATATATATATATATATATATATATATATATATATAAGAAAAAGAAACTTCAAAGACCCAAAACTCAAAGCTATATGCTTAATGAAATGGTTACAACTAAATAGGACAACATTTCTAGGAAGTCCATAAAGAATCTAATTTTTGTGGACTTGATATAATGGAACATGAGACTTTATGGCCAGTAAACATGTGTAACATGGAATATGATAAACGGGGAAATAAAGAAAACTAAAAATTAATGAGTTAGAAGAAATAAGTAATGATGCTTACGAGAGTTCCCGTATATATAAGGAGAAGATTAAACTTTTTCATGACAAGATGATTTCTCAAAAGAATTTTGTTGTGGGACAGAAAGTTCTTTTATTCTATTCTCGTCTTAAACTATTTCCTGGAAAGCTAAGGTCAAGCTGGATTGGACTGTATGTTGTTTCTAATATTTTTCCTCATGGTGCAGTTGAAATTACTAGTCTTCGAGATGGGAAAATTTCCAAGGTGAATGGCCATAGATTAAAGCCATACTATGAAAACATCGATTTATGTAGATGTAGATGCGTTTGAGTTCCGAGATTTACTCCCTATGGAGGAGTAATACGGGCGAGTAGAGAGTCGGGATGACGAATTTAAACCAAGCATTAAATGGGAGGCAACCATTGGTTTTGTATTTCTATCTTTATATTTTGATTTTTCTTAGTTTTTCATATCATGTTAGGATTTTCCATCTTGATTTTACATTGGAAGAGTGAATTACATTGAGTACAATGTAAAGTTTAAGTGTGGGGGAGTGATTAAGCATATAGATTTTTAGTATTTTATTTTGTAGGTAGAACTTTTTGTACATATTTGCATGAAAACCTCCAACTTTTAGACAATAGAGTCACTTTGTATACTTCTAGCTAAGTTTACATATGGAGTTCTTACAAAAATAACTGACTTATAAGTATTAGAGAATTCCATTCGGGTTGCTTAGTTAAGAGGCTAGAGATGACAAAAAGGGACTTAAACCGCCAGTAGAGAATACAATATTGAGAAATTGATTATTCAATACCCATGAGTGAGGCACCAAACTTCCAATTTTTTGTACCTGTCTAAATTGTCTGTTTAGAGTGTTTCATCTGTGTAAATTTTGGGTAGAATGATGAGCTACCCAACTTCGCACCAATTTCTGCACTACTTTTTGATCTCTTGAGTGCTATTCTATCAATCACGAGGGTGCCATTAGAATTTCTAACTCTATCTTATAGTCTTGTTTGCAGTTGGCACCATTCTGTCGATAACAATAGATTCATAGAAACACCATCATCATCAACAAGCGGAGCATCAAAATCATGAGGAAAGTTGAAGACGTTAAAGGTTTACAAGCAACAGTACAAGAAATAGCAAATTTCATATTCAAGTAAAGCAACAATACAATGAGCAAAATTATATATACATGTTTAAGACTTATGTATGTACAAGAGTGAAAGAAATCAAAAGATGAGAGATAGTGAACTTCATGATATCGAGACAATACAAGTTGTGAAAAATCAAGTGGTAAAGTCCTTATCCCACGGCCATAGTAGTTTCAATGTTCATTTTACTTTATTTTTCAGTTTCTATTTTATTTTATTTTATATATATATATATATATAAACTGAAACGCAAAAAAAACAAAAAAAATATAAGAAAAAAAAAGACAAAGAGAATTAGTTTTATTACTTTAGGTTGTATCCATTTCAATAAAGCCGTGGGGAACAAGTTATCAATAAAGAAGTTTCAAGCAGCAAGGAATTGAGGAAAAAAATTACAAATTGTCAAAGTTCTATGAAGTTCAAGACCGAAGAAGAAGACGTTTCTATTGGATGTTGTGAGAGCGGTACTGATTGTCGATCGGGTGCGAAGGTAAGTAAACATTCCCATCCTCACATAGTGATTGATTTCCTTTCTTAGAGGTCATCAAAGAAAAAAAGAAGTTCTTTTTCGTCCCATGTTTCTATGGGATAACATCTTCACTTTTTCATAGCTTAAAAAGTGTTTACAATGAAGAAATAAAAGTAACACAGGAGAACTGATACGCTTATAAGCGTTACAGAGTGTGTTCTCTGTGTGGCTGAAGAAAACAGAAATAAAGTACGGACTCTGGCAGCTTCAGAAATTTGAAAGAATACGCAACAGAAACTGCGACTCTTTTCTCATGCCATATGTTCTTCCTGTTCTTCCCACCAGCAGAAATTCTCTCTCTTCCCGGAATTTTTCTCTTCGATCCTGGATTGATTTTTCTTCGATCCTCTTGATATTTATAGGCTTGGGGAACCCTAATACATCATCCTTAATCGATAAGGACTCCAATCTTTATCCAAATCCAACTCAAACTACTTGTAAATCCGAAATAGACTTCAATTTATTTTTCTGGTTGTGACATGACTTTACAGCGATTTTCACGGCATGAATCACTCTGTGCAGACGTGTTTCAACTTTTTTTGTTGTTTCTTCACTTGGCTAACTCACAATCACTTCCAAATCCCTTAAAATTTGTTCCAAACCAAACTTAGAAACTTTCTCTTCACGTGTAATAACTTTCCCGCCATTTCAGTTTTTAAACCATGAAGAAGGGTGCCCCCAATCCAACTGGTGGGTGCCTTTATCAATTTTGCTAGGTGCCCTAAGTAATTTTCCAGGGTGCCTTTAATAACTTTTTGAGCCGATTTTTCCAAAAATATTTATTTCTCAAAATTACCTACAAAGAGATAAAAAACCCATAAATAGTACAAAATTGAACACAATCAAAATAGATAATCGAGCACAATTTAGAGACAAAAACGTGTCTATCAAATACCCCCAAACTTAGTATTTGCTAGTCCTCGAGCAAATCTAATCTAGAAAATAAAATCCTAACTCACTTTCGCAGGAATTGCGACTACATTTAGCATATGTAATAAGCCTTTAAACCCCTAGGTGTCCCTAGTGGACAAGTTATAGTCTCGTGAGGGTTTACAAGAGGTACTCGTGAACGATTGAGGATTGAGGATAAACACTAAACAAGCTATTTAGTTGTCATACTAAATTCTTCGGCTCTGGGAATCATTACCCTATATGAGTCCAATTGTTGTACACGATTTTTTTCTCAAGCATACTAAAATTCATATATAAGAAAACAAAGCTCTACTCAGATAGTCGTTCAACCACAATACTCATAATCTATCAAAGTTTAATCACATGAAAGGATTTAGAAGATGGATATAGACAAAATGAAGTTTGCGCGTGTAGACTAAGGTGAACGGTGTTTCCCATATTTGTCTGAAGTTCATTGCTAGGATGAATCCTGATGAATTGAGATACGCTCTTAGTGGTCTTAATTCTAATAGTAATATCGATTCAACCGGTATATACAAGGGTCCCAGCAATCGATTTATTGAAAATAAAACAATTATAAATGTATTGACAACATGATTGGACCAAACTGAATCCAAACGCATGGTCCTTATCAACATCTTACATGATAGTTCCCATGGATCCTGCGTTCCATGCTTCCTTAGGCGACGGAGACAGGGAGAACACACACATATTGCTATCAAAGTGTCAATACTCGATTTTTTTTTTTTTTTTTTTTATAAATAAAATAAGAATTTAAAAATGGGGTTTGATCTCAAAAACTCTATTTCATCCTGGCGATGATAACAATTCGATACTGGTGCCCCACCAAATCACTTAGAGAAACACAAAAATTGCAAAAAATAAAAACAGAAAGTGATATGGTCGAGATAGACTCCGAGATATGGTGACAACTATCATTTTATTTTTAACACCTAAACTATGTCCTTTTATGAATAGACCATTTAACTGGGCACACCAATTCCTATAGAAAAAGAGCTAAGTTTCCATCTACCTAGAATGGTTAGTGTCATCCTGAATTGTTCACAAGCTTCTAAATTTTGGAGTTTCATATTTAAACTTAAAAGTTTCCCCTTACCCCCAAACTTAAATCTAACATTGTCCTCAATGTTCTAAAGAGGAATGATTAAAAGCATGAAAAGGAAAAATTGTTACTAATCGAAGAAAAGGTGTTAAGGAAAGATATTACCGTGTCGCATGAGCATGGGTTACCTCCCAAGAAGTGTTAAGTTTAAAGTCTTCATCCATACTAAGAAAGAATTAGTCACCTCATAAAATTATATAGCAATAGTCAGAACAATTGTGGGTCATCTAAATCAAATAGTGTTATCACAAATAAGAGGAAACTGCAACAGGCCAAGAAAATGAACAAAATGAGAACACCCTTATCTAGTTTTCTGTTTAAGACAACTACTTCTAGCTGTGGTTCAGGTTCAGGCTCTATAAAAGGGTCTCGATAAAATATTTTCATGGGATGGATTTCCTCGTAGGCAGGATCAAAAGAATCAGGTTGTAGAGTCTGGAATAACTCAACTAAGAACTTAGAAGCACATAATAATAACCTGAATAATTGTGGATCCTCAAAGTCAATCAGATTGGACTCACACAATTGACTACTATGAAGGTGGTTATTCTTAAGAAAATGTGTCGACTCTAATTTCCTAAAGTAATTATGCTTAGTCTCAAAACTTAATAACTGAAAAATTTGAAATTCATACATTCCCACATATGAAAGAAAATATTTTGGTGGGAAAACAAAGTTATTCTTGGTATTATCGCCTAGGTAAACCACATCGACCAAAGGATGGGTTTCTAACAACTGAGCTTCTTTATAGACATGATTAGGTTCAGGAAACAATTCTTGAAGATAGTCTCTTAATATGGTAGAGGCACAAACATCAAGTCCCAAGTGAGGTACTTTTAAAACAGTCAAAGGTAAAGCACAGGGAGAATGATAATCACCCCCAAACTTAGAATTTTGGGTGTCTCTAGATAGACTAGTCACAATTTCCCTAATTTCTAGATCATCAGATTCCTGGAAATGGTCAATTGCTTCTTCTGAGTTATAATCAAGTGGTGCATCCTCACTCATATTTAAAATCTCTACGGGTCTATCTTTGTTATCTAAGACTATTGTTTCTAAATCGTTGGACTCTAAAACAGTATTTTTAGGATAAACTCATTCCTCTAAACCATTATCGGCTTCAAAACAAGAAAATTCTACATCGTCTAAAATAATGTTATCTTTAGTCAAATCCTTTTCCTTTTGAATAGGTGAATAATCATTAAAATTATTTGGATCTGAACCAGAAATAACACTATCATCATGAAGTACAATTGGAGTGACAATTTCTTGAACATTCTGCCTGTATATTTCAAGTTCTTTATCAACATTATCCTCATCATCATAATAATATGAAGATGTTTGAACCTCGTCTAAATAAGTGGTGTTACCAATTCTATCCTCAGTCAACTTCTTTATGATTCTTCTTATATCCTCAGTCAACTTCTTGATGGAATTCCCTAGAGCAAAAACTATATCATAAGGAGTGCTAGATCGCAATTGCTCGTGTGATTCTTCTATAGGCATAATAGGTTCATTATAAGGACTACTAGGTTGTATCTGCTTTAGGGCATCCCTCGAAGACAAATAACTCGAATCATCATCGGAAGTAATAGATTGCAACTGCTAGTGTGATTCTTCTAGAGGCATAATAGGTTCATTATAAGGACTACTAGGTTGCATCTTCTTTAGAGCATCCCTCCAAGACAAAGAACTCGAATCATCATAGGGAGTACTAGATGCATCTGCTTTAGGGCATCCCTCCAAGACAAAGAACTAGAATTTTGCTCATGTGATTCTTCTAGAGAATGATTTGGGTTGTCATAGGGAGTACTTGATTGCATCTGCTTTAGGGCATCCCTCCAAGATAAATAACTAGAATTTTGCCCACTTTCATGTTCATAAGACGGGTGTATGTATGAATAGTAATTGGGATCACCCTGGTATGAGAAATGACCTCCAAAAGGTTGGTGGTGGTCCTGACTACTATCCGCACCATGATGATAGTACAAATAATGTCTATTTTGAAATTCAGTCGGATAATCATTGTATTGGTCCTCATAATACCAGTTAGACATTTTCTAAAGACTTCCTAATATATTAAAAAAATATAAGAAAATAAATCCTAACAGGAAAGGGGTTCTAAACATACACAAACAAGGCCGACTCAACCAAATCAAACATATTGAATCTAGCTAACAAAAAGCATGATGGATCCACTTAGATTTTTTCTAGACCAGCTTCTATTCCTTCGAAAGGAAACTAGTTACAAATTTAGAAAACATCTTAGAACGATCCGAATTAGATTAAGTCGAACAGAAACAGGATAAGCTCTATGGAGCTTTGATAACCCTGTCTCTTTGGCAATTTTTTCTTGGGTTACAAGGAGGCTCTTATCAACTTAGAATAATCTTCCTAAACTTTGAGTTAGGATAACAAAGTAAACAATACAATCCTTTTAAACGAGTTTCCAATAAGCTCGTTACCCTATCAATCTCTTTCTAGTCAAAATTTTAAGCTTAGGTTCGCTTTTGGTAATGTGTTCCTAAAGCGGGCAAGAAGGAAACGATGATGAAATCCGAGTCCTTATCTTGTATGGCCAATTCTTGCCCTTTACTAGAAAAATAATTCAGTATTCAGTTCCTCAACATATATGCATACGAAGGAATATGATAAACCCACTTGCAGGGGATTCGTGGGTTGATCGAGTCTTACCTAGCGTACCATACGGGGGATGAATCGGTTGTAGTCGACTCGGGCCACCGACTCCTTTGTCAGTGTATGAACCCGAGGGGCCGAGACAATATAGTAATTTTCGTCCTTCCCTCTTGCAGTTTATATTTAAATTACCCTTTCGTAGGGTTTAAAAATAATAATAATGTCCAAAGTCCCAAAATAAAGTCCAAAAAGTGTCCAAAAATAAAAGAAAAATTACAGAAATAATAAAAATTTCCTAATACAATTTTCTAAACAAATAATAATAAAAAAAATTAATTAAAAATAAAATTCTTTTTCTTCTTTTCCGTTCTTTAAGCTTTAACTTTAACTCCAAGTCTTTAATCACCAAAGTCTTTGGCTCTATTTCCTCTCAATACAAATCCAAAACCTGTAGCAAAAAGATAAATACCCAAAGAAACGTAAAATAGAACGAAGTAAAAATAACACTAAAAAAATAAATAAAAACCTAAAAATAAATCTAAAACTCTAAACCTAACAGCAAGTCCCCGGCAGCGGCGCCAAAAAATTGATGTAATTTTTAAATAGTGGTAAAAAGTTCGATACTCAAACTTGTAAAGATTCAATTTTTAAACCTAATTTTTAATAACTAAAAAAAATAGATTAAAGTAAAATTGATTTCAAATTATGGGAAGGAATGAGACTAAGGATTCCACCATTAGCAATTTTTCAAGTGATAAAAATCTTACAACTCGTATATTCAGTTTATCCAAAATATTGCAAAAGTTAGGTTTTCAAAATAATAGTTGTAAACCGAAAGCATGAGACATCAAAAGCTTTAACCTCAGCATGACTCATCAAAAGAAAACACAACTAATTGATAAAAACCATTTTTTCCAATTTTCATACAAAGCAAATAATAGTAAAAGAATTGCAAAAAATAAATAAAATAAGAATTACCACTTTATTATGCAAAATAGCTTCCTCCGTCGCCCCAATGATGGTGATTAGCTCATCATGTTGTAAACACTCTCAAAATAGTTTTTCATAACCATAAAAGTGTTTACAATGAAGAAATAAAAGTAACACAGGAGAACTGATACGCTTATAAGCATTACAGAGTGTGTTCTCTGTGTGGCTGAAGAGAACAGAAATAAAGTACGGACTCTGGCAGCTTCAGATATTTGAAAGAATACGCAACAGAAACTGCGACTCTTTTCTCCTGCCTTATGTTCTTCATGTTCTTCCCACCAGCAGAAATTCTCTTTCTTCCCGGAATTTTTCTCTTCGATCCTGGATTGATTTTTCTTCGATCCTCTTGATATTTATAGGCTTGGCGAATCCTAATACATTATCCTTAATCGATAAGGACTCCAATATTCATCCAAATCCAACTCAAACTACTTGTAAATCCAAAACAGACTCCAATTTCTTTTTCCGGTTGTGACACGACTTTGTAGCGATTTTCACGGCATGAATCATTCTGTGCAGATGTATTTCAACTTGTTTTTGTTGTTTTTTCACTTGGCAAACTCGCAATCACTTCCAAATCCCTTAAAATTTGTTCCAAACCAAAAATCAGAAACTTTCTCTTCACGTGTAATAACTTTCCCTCCATTTTCGTTTTTTAAACCATGAAGAAGGGTGCCCCCAATCCAACCGGTGGGTGCCTTTACCAATTTTGCTGGGTGCCCTTAGTAATTTTCTAGGGTGCCTTTAACAACTTTTTGAGCCGATTTTTCCACAAATGTTTATTTCTCAAAAATAACTACGAAGAAATAAAAACCCACAAATAGTATAAAATTGAACACTATCAAAATAGATAATCGAGCATAATTTAGACACAAAAATGTGTCTATCAATTGTCGATCGGGTGCGAAGATAAGTAAACATTCCCATCCTCACATAGTGGTTGATTTCCTTTCTTAGAGGTCATCAGAGAAAAAAAGAGGTTCTTTTTCGTCCCACGTTTCAATGGGATAACATTTTCATATAATTCGGATTACTTTTCCTTCCCACCATTCAACGTCTGCAAGATTCTATCTTCATTCCTTCCCGCACATATAAGAACCATAAAGTGTGTCTTTTGAGTGTTAATTTCATAAAATCCTATTGGTGAGGAAGAATGCTTATTCGATCGCTCTTGAGGCTGAATTCTTTCATATGGTGGTTTTCTCCTAACTCAAGATCTAAGCATGAGAATAATGTTCTTTGATACTTCTAACTTCTTACTGTTAGTGTGCAGAAACTTTGTGTCTTCGTAGCTCTTTGGATACATGTGCTCTAGAATGTTTGAGAGTTTGAATTTAGGTTTTATGGGTATACCTCTTGTAAACTCTAACGAGACTATAACTCGTCCATTAGGGAAACCTAGGGTTTTAAAGGCTTGTTGCAAATGCTAAGTGTAACCGTGTCCTCGACGAAATGGAGTTGTTGTATTTTAGTTTAGTTTAGTTTAGTTTAGTTAGTTTAGTTTAGTTAGTTTAGTTTAGTTTAGTTTAGTTTAGTTTAGTTTAGTTTGCTCGAGGAATAGCAAAAGCTAAGAGTGGGGGAATTTTTTAAGTGCTTAATTCACATATTTCTAGCGTCAAATCCATACTTTTTTTATCTATAATTTTTTCATATTACTTGTTATTACGTTTATTTTCTATCTTATGTCTTATATTAGGTGAATTCCCAAAATCAATGGAAATGGTGTTAAAGAGAGCTAAGAAGTGGAAAGGAGTTAATTCCGGCATAAAAAGGAGAGGCCAAAGGATGGAAACACAACTTTGAAACAAGAGTTCCAGGAAGATTGACGGTTGGGAATGTACCTCAAAAACCAACCGTAAAAGAAATCGATTTTGAAGACAAATTCCAGGAAGATTTACAGTTGGATCTAGACTATGAAACCCAACCGTAAAAGTATTTGAAGAGATATGAAGATTTTTTCACTGCCATCTTGTAGAGAATTGAAATATGAAGCCAACTCAAAAAGAATGAGTCAATCGGACATCGTATGAGGGAGTTATGATCAAAACGGTGAAATACAAAAAAGTAACAAGAAATAATTACGGTTGGGTTTCTTGGACTCAGACCCAACTGTAAATCTGGGGGTTTTGGGTGAGATTTTTGTGTCAGAATTTCGGTTGGGTTTATTGTGTCGAACCCAATCGTAACTGGGGTAGTTTGGCACGTGTGTGTGCTTCTAAAACAAGGAAAACACGGTCCCGGAAGGATTCTAAACCTAGAATGCGTGGATACTATATAAGGAGATATCTAAGACTTAATAAGGGACCTTATCATAACGATCCTTATCTATTTTCTTATATGTATAACATGAATGCTTCTACATCCATGAGTAGCTAAAAACCTAATTGATTGAGGATGAATTCTAAGTTCTAGACATGATTTGGGTTATTATATGAATTTATTTAGTTCTTCATATGATTATCGTTTGTTTATACCATTAAGAAAGTTTATGATTAATTGATAGATTATTTAGGTGGCCAACTGAATTGATTTTTTGATTTTATCTATTGCTAGTATTGAGTTGTGAGATAAGTAATGGTCCATTGACTCGTACACAAGTAGAGAACACGAGACCTTGCAGAGGGATTCTGTAGAGCAATTGTGTGTATGAACAACACTAGTAAGTGAACCTTGATCTAAAAGTCTAACTGCTAGGATTAACCTATAAATTCACAAAATTTAAAACATTCGACCAAATTACACCCTGATTGATCTACTACTAGGTGGTTAGGATGAATAGAATCTGGTGGGCGAGAACTTCCATATCCAGTGATATAAGGAATTTCGGGGATAACACTGATCTAGCTGTTATTTTGCGATTGGTGCTAATTTATGATTAACATGAGTAGATGAATATATTAATTCAATGATTATTTAGTAACAAAGAAGGATTGCTCGATCATATCTCTCTCCATCACTTACAACTTTATTTTTAATTGTTTTGTTTTCTTCAAAACCTAAAAAAAAATAAGTTTGCAACACTTTAAACAACTGAAACACCTCGCTACTTGTGGGAACGAACTTGACTTCTATTATATTATTCTTTAATTGAACGGAACTAAGATCACTAATTTGATTGCACCTACGAAACGCATCACGATAGCCTTGGTGCTGGTATTAGCGCTGGCCTTAGCTCTGGTGCTAGCACTCTGGTCTTGGAACTGCATTGGCGTTAGCGCTGGCCTTGGCGCTGGTGCTGGACTTAACATTAGTGTTAGCGCTAGGGCTGGCCTTGGCGCTATGGCAAGGGCTGGCCTTGGCGCTAGGGATAGCACATGCTTTGGCGCAAGGGCTACCGTTGGTGCTTGGTTCTGGTGATAGCGTTGGTGTTTGGTGATGGCCTTGACGCTACCGTTGTTGGCATTGGTGTATGCGCTAGTACATTGGGAGCATGGCTAGGGATGACACTTGCTAGTATTGTGGCCATAGCTTATGTGACGCTAGCGTTGGCCCTTGCTAATGTTGTGGCCATAGCCATGGCCTTCCTAGGGATTTTTAATCGCATGAGATTAATGTTGGCATTATGCTTGGCCTTTATGTAGCGCATATAGAACATATTCAAGGAATTCAGCCGTGGAAGTTTGCGACTTGAGATGATGTTTGATGTGACTCTGCATTTAGATGGTATGCATCTAATTAGCGTCTTCATACAAAAATGGCATAACATTTATTCTGAATATTTGTCATTTTGTATAATCAGCGTCTCCTGATTAATATAGATAGTTTGCATGGGTGCACATAAAACAATAACGGTTTAGCTGGGTAAAGCCCTGGCAAAGTATTGTTGCTGTTTTTTTTATGAACAATATCAACGCGATCTCCAGGTCTTGAAAATTCAACATATACCTAGTGTAGTTATTGTTGTCTCGCTAAAAACCTTGTCGAGTAACAAAAACCCTGTGGGAAAAATTAATCTCGATCGAAGGGAAAAAGAGTACAACACAGCTTCACATTTCGAAGTAAAATATGTCGACATCATATCCGTGGATCCTCCCCTTGATTCCATTCAGAGGAGTTTCCATATAGTTCATTTGGTCATGTCCTTTTCGAAAATGAATATAGGTAATGACTTATTAAATAAGTCTGCCATATCTTTTCTGATTACTTTAAGGGGAAAATAGATTATTGTTTATTCATAATCAACAACATTTGGATTTGTGCTTCCATTAACATTCCATTTTATGTATTTTTAGGGAAAAAACAAACTAATGTAGATGGTTCCTTTTAAGTATATTATAACACTCATTATACTATTCGAATGACTTTACATCTGCGTTGAGCTTTATCTGGCAAACAAGTTCAATGAGGATGAAATATTTGGTCGAGTATATTATATTAAGTAAAACAATGCGTCCATTGCACTTACTTAGGGGAATTTCATCACCCCCCCCCCCCCCCCCAAATCTTCGTCATCTTACTTTAGGAGAAATGGTCATTTACTTACATGTGAACCTCAACTAATCATGGGAGTGTTAGCAGGATACGGGATTGATAAGTGCATATTTTACATATCTATATTGTTAATTTCATACTAGTATTCGCTAGATTTCTTGTGTATATTACGTTTTTTTTGTTTAATTATCTTTTATTAGGTGAAATCATCCAAAAGAAGTGACTGGACACTTAATTGTGTAAGAAACAAAGTGCTACAAGTGAAGAAGAACTAAATACCAGGTTAAAGTTGTCAAAATCTAGGATTTATTATCATTATTTCATAGAAAACGAAGAAATGAAGCCAACGACGAAAGAATGAAGTCATTCTGACTTCGTATAAAGAAGTTATGGGAAAAGCGAGAAGTTAAGCTTGTCGGTTTCCTAGAACGACATTTCAAAGAAGATTAAATAGAAGTACTAAGGGAACCCTCGTTTCTACTAAGGGGTGCCATTGAATTTGAACTCTTATAAAGGTACTAGAGTTATTGCTTAAGGCTTCCAATTATTTAAATCAACGTAAAGGCACCAGCCAGTTCCTAAGGGCACACCATCTTTTCCCTAACCTAAAACAGTTCATCGAGATAATATGGTTTTGATGGAGAAGCTCGAGAGATGGAGAATCGCTGATGGGTTTAATGATTGGAACTGCTGTGACAGGTGTTGGAATCTTGCAACAATGAACAATAGCGTTAGATGTATAAGAATAATATATATAAAAGAACTGAATTGAAAACAACTCTACCACGGACAACTACGAGGGAAGAATCACAGGTTCAACAAGTTGTCCTTAACACATTAGTTGGCGGGTATACTCAAGAAGAGCAATGTTAAACCCCAACGTTCGAAGATGTGTCCAGGATAAGACTGCCCGATATAACTTATAATTGCACAATACAACCCACTCTTGAACTTAGAAACATGGAAGGAAGGGAAATAAACACTCAAAAGCGCAAAACAAAGCGAGAAGATGGTGAAAAGAAGACAGGATAGTAGCCGCTTCTGGGATGGATTTCAACTCTGAAAATGTTTTGTATTTATAGGAGAAAAGAAACCTTTAGGGTTTAGGATTTCTTGTAAATCAAGTTTCCCAAGATAAACATAAAAAGAATCCTTTAGGGTTTCGGATATCTTGTAAAAATATTTTGGTAAAAATAATAGATCATGGTTGATGTCTTTCACATTCGTAGGCTCAATATATAAGTTAGCCCATGTATTGTTTGCCCACCCCATTCCACCCTCTAGTTTTACATACTATCCATATGAGAATAGTTATATAGTGGACATCCTTCTCTAGATTACCCAATGTGGGACTAAACTAACGAGTTTCATTCACTCAAGGAAATGAGTGAGCATCCAAGACAAAAACCATTTAGTTTAAAACTCATTTTCTCCAACAACAGGAATAACTCGAGCTAGGAGTGATGACTGTGATTCAGTGAGTTAATGGTTTGGCAGCAGTGAAGATCGATCTTGTGATGCCGAGCTACTGTTGATTAACACTGGTTCGATAGCAGTGTTGAAGGTGTATACGGACTAATGGTTCATGGAAATGATAATAAAGATCGAAGTTAAAGAAAGAGAAGGTCGATGGTGGTATGTGGCAGGTGAATATAGTAGAGAACGAGATAGCATTCGAGTCTGTGTTGGTTATGTAGAACTCGAGAACACAGAGCCCTATGATGAAGATTAATGATGGATGTTCACGGTGGAGAGGATAAAACGATGGATGCTGCAGTAAATGTTGAAGAACATGGAAATGAGTCGTCGATGGTGGGTGAATGGATAGAAAATATGGGTTTTTAGAAAACAATGGGTTTGATCTAATTCGAAAAGAAGAATGGAAGTTGTTGTGTTGGCTGTTGACTCAAACTTATAAGTTCTTACACACACCACACACGGAGTTTGGTTCACTAAGTTTTGAACCGAGAAATAAGTTCAGAAGTCTGTGTTGCCGTTGATCGTTCATATTGATGTTAGTAGTGAAGGAGAGGATTTGAAGTGTTATATCAAGTTAAAGAGGTGGTTGAAGGTGTTTGTATGGAATAAGGAAAATTGGTATTTGGATATATTTGGAAAGAGTTTAAGTATCGGAAATTCAGTAGAAGGCGGTGATTATTTGGAACTTGATATGATTTAGGAAATATGAGTATTTACTCGCTTCAAATTTATGGGATCTAGAGATTATTTTAGATCCATAAAAGGAAAACACGAAGAATACACCAGACCTGTCCCTCTTGGCTGCAGTTACAACCAACAGAGAAGAGCTTTTTCTCCTCTCCAACCTATACATCCCCATCTAACCACCTTCACGTCCACCTCTCTCACAACAACAGAAGCATCACCTCATGACCACTACCACTCTTCTCTACACCAACAACTGCTTCCTTGGTTTGAGTTTTAATTTGTTTTCTGTTTATTCTATTTTATTTTACATGAACCCCATTATTATGAGTAACTAATTTTTATGTGATTATGGATTATTGATAAGTTCCGGGTATAAAATTTAATTAGTTATTAATTTATTTGGAGTTTTAGTTATTTATCTATTTTTTTCACTATATCTAGGGTTTATGATTGATTTGTACATTGTTTGGGTGCGCAACCAAGTTATTATATTGATCATTTTAATGCTAGTAGATAGTTGGGAGATCCGTAATTGTCTAGAATATCCTACACAAGTAAAAAACGTGAGACCTTGCAGAGGGATTCTGTGGAGAAATCGTGTGTGAAGACAACACCAGTAAGTGAATCGAGCGTACTAAGTTTAACTGCTGGGATCAAACCTAAATCCACAAACCTTAAAACGTTCGATTGAGTTACATCTTGTAAGCGAACCTCAAGGTGGCTCAGTTGGATAGAATCCGGTGACTTAGCATACATGTTATCCGGTGATAGAAGGAGTTTTGGAGATAACACTGCGTTAGATGCTATTCTTTGGTTGGTGATGAGTGATTCTAACGAAAGACAGATAAGTATACTATTCGAGTCAACGTTTGGTAAAGGCGAATGATTTCCCTCTTGTAAACCCTCACGAGACTATAACTCGTCCACTAGGTACCTAGGGGTTTAAAGACTTGTTACATATGCTAAGTGTAACCGTATCCTCAACGAAGGGGAGTTTTTATATTTAGGTTTGTTTAGGATATATAGTTTGCTCGAGGACTAGCAAAAGCTAAGTGTGGGGGAATTTGATAAGTGCAAATTTTACATATATAGAGTGTCAATATCATGATAGTATTTGCTATATTTCTTGTGAATTATTGTATATACTAGTAGGTGAAATCATCCAAAAGAAGTGAATCATCACTTAATTGTGCAAGAAAAGAAGTGCTACAAGTGTAGAAGGGCCAAACAGAGGGTGCAACTTGTTCTAATCTAGGATTTCTTGTTCATCATGTCATAGAGGACGACAAAACAAAGCGAACGGTGAAAGAATTAAGTCATTCCGTCTTCGTATGAGGAAGTTATGAGCAAAACAAGAACCAAGAACAAAATGGTCATTTCAAGGGCAATTAATATTGGCACTCCGTTATACGTTAAGGGGAAGCTGAGATTCAAATAATTATAAAGGAACCAGACCATTGGCTAAGGGATGCCAACATTTGAATTCTTATAAAGCACTTGACAGTTGGATCGGCGCACCCCCTTCATCATCTCTTTCTTCACGCGAGTAACAGAGTGAATGAGTTCAAGATAAGAAGTCGAGTGTGTGATGAAAGATGGCTGTGGCTATCGATATGGAAGAAATGATGCTGCCATTATCAGTGATGATTGATGGTTGATTCTCGAGTATCGAAGATGAAGGTTGAATGTTTTACATGAGTAAATGTTACTTGGCAGATACGTGATGACGGAGAGGTGTTGTGGCAGTGAAATAGCTCGAGTCTGAGAAGAAGAGACACCATTAATAGCAGTGAAGATGGAGAAGGTGATGATTCAGTGATGAGTTCACTGCCAAGAAACAATGGTGGTCGTTTGTGGTTCTGCAGATAGAAAACTTGGGTTGTTTGCGAGATGAAGATCAAAAGATGAAGCTCGATTTATTGTTTGCTGGCAGTGATTAACATCTCAGAGATGGTTAAACTATCGATGGCAGTGTGTTGTAATGGGTACTGAAGGGCTAGTCAAGGTCTGTGGTGTTTCGAGCAGAATAAAAGGTGGAGTTAGAATTGAGAAAGAAGTCAGAGAAGAATAGAATTTGAATGGGGTACAATGACATAGGTAGTTGCTGTTAGGCCGTGTGAAGAAATGACATCTACTTACCGTGAAAGAATTAGAGATGTAAACCGTGTATAATACACGGAAGATTGGCTGGTTGGTGGTGAGATAAGGTTTATCTAGAATCCTAATCGAGCTGAAACTCCAAAGTAGAGGCGGTGACTTCTCTATATAAATAGAGCAGGGAATAAATTTCATAGATACCTCCCTTTGCGCCTGATTTTCTATCTCAACAGAGAGGAGCTTTTGCTCCTCTGCAATCAATACCCATTTTCATCCCATAACCAGTTCCGCCAATACTGATTCCATCAGACCAGTTCACACCACAACAATAACAATAGCAGCGGGATTGAGTTCAAGCAACATCCCACTACACAAGCTGGGTTTGGTTTACTTTGGAATTTTGTGTTTGAGTTCTAGTTTCATCTTTTCCTTTATTTATCTTTTCATGAAGTCAGTTTGTATGTGCACCTGATTTTATAATGATTATGGATGATTTAAGTTCTGGAGTGAAGCTAAATTAGTGTTATTATTTTATTTGGAGTTTTAATTATTTATTGATTGTTTTTACTATTTCTAATGTTTATGGGTAATTCTTAGATTGTTTGGGTTCACAACCAAGTTATTCTATTTATCAATCTATCTCTACATGTAATAGTCGAACACCTCCTAGACAAGTAGAGAATGTGAAACCTTGCAGAGGGATTTTGTGAAGCAATTACGTGTGAAGACAACACTAGTGAGCAGACCGAGCTTATGCGTTTGATGCTAGGATCAACCTAAATTCATAAACCCTAATGCATTCGATTGGGTTACACCTTGAGAGTTTATTCATGGTGGCTCGGACGAATAATATCTGGTACTCGAGCGACTCCGTATCTTGTGACACAAGGAGTTTTAGGTAGAGTAGAGCTTATTGCTATTATACGGTTGGTGATGAATGGTTCTGACGAAAGATAGATAAGTATACTAATTCATTCAACGTTTGGTAATCGGAAGGACTCCCTAATCATCTTTGTTTCTTATTATCTCTTTATTATTCTTTTTAATTAATTAATCAACCAATCCCCCTTTGTGTTTCGTTTACTATAATTTTGCTAATCTAAATAACATCTCAATTACACATCTTTATGTGGACGATCCTTACTACCGGTATATTACTAGTTAATTAGTGTGAAATATCTTGAGTAATTTTCTGCACTTACGACACGCATCAAATTTTACGTTTTTGGAGCTCCTTATATAGATAACTTCTACTAAACAAACCCTAAACCTATCAAAAACCTAAAAACTTGTTTCCCAAGGTATCTACTACATTTAGGCAACTTTCCTAACTTATTAAAACTCTTAAAATAAACTTCTAGACTCTTCTGAAATTATCCTAAATAATAAATCCGAAAATTAATTATTTTCCTACTAAAAATAACATTAATAAAAGACAAATAATAATAGGAAAATAATAGATTTATTTTCCATAAATATCCTTCCATCAATTACACAGCTCTCTGTAGGAACGATCATTACTACCGCTATATTACTAGTTAAATTGTGGGAAATATATATCTTAATTTGTTGCACTTACGACATGCATAAAATGTTGGTGCCGCTGCCGGGGAGAAGTTGCCAACTGATTTGTTATTTATTTTAGCTTTTTTTAGTAGTTAGATATTTTCACGTTTTTCTTTAGTGTTTTCAGATTTTTAGGTTTTCATGGTGTTAATTACTAGTTGAAGGTGTTATCTGCTCGTAAAAAACAGGAGGTAAATTCTGAATACTGGTTGTAAGTATCACTTTTATTTTTATTTTTGTTTTTGTTTTTAGTTTTTTTTAGTTAAATTTTTTTTTCTTGTGAGTCATCATGTTTCCTTACGGAAATAACATGTACGACACACAAAATCAATCATATAATAGTGGTAATCAATATAGTTTTCAATCTCATTCTTATGAGAACTACCAACCATACCATGGGTATAATCAAAACCAATCTTTTGGTTATGATCAATATCCTACGGAACCTTTTGATTATTCTCATACATGTCAACAACCTTATGATGGGCTTTTAAGTGAACAATCACAAGGATGGGGGGATAGTTATGCTTCTAATAATTCTTCTTATCTTTTTAAAAGCAGATCTAATGCATCCATTTATGGATAATTTGGATCGAGAAAATTAATTGATGAAAGAGCACCATTAAAAGATGGACGAGCACAACAAAAAGACTGAAGATAACTCCAAGAACTTCAAAGTGCTATGGATATCCTAAAGAAACACATGAATCAGATTAAGAAGGAAATGGAAAAGATGATCAACCTTCTGAAATTCCGTGTAACAAAGATGAATTTATGCCAACTCCAGATCATAATAAGGATCATTCACCTATTCAAAAGGAGTAGACTTGGTATAATAGAACCATTGTTATAAAGGGTTAATACACTCAAAGGTATATCATAGTGAAAAGAATATCCAAATTACAATGTCTTTAGGACAATTGATTTGTAAGTAGTAGACCCGATTATTTCTTCGGAAGAGACTCATAAATATCATCTTAGGATTTGCACTAGTGAACTAGACTTCCTGAGAGAGGACTCCGATTCTGATGATGAGAGTGTTGAAGAGATGGTGTTTGAGAATGAGACCAAATTGATTAATGTAATGGAAGACTCAGTTGAACTTTCCAAAGATCATAATGATGCTGAGATTTTAATTGAAGTAGAAACTGACGAAGAATGGCTTTTAAAGAGTTTGACAGAGGACCACGATATAGATGAGGTAAATAATTCACTTGAGTTATATAAAATTGATGAGGATCCCATAAAAGGTTTGTCTAATCCTTTGCATAATTATATATCTTATGATCCTCCTCCTCCCCCGATCGAAATAGTACCCCAATAGGTTGTTAACCCGATTTTTAAGGAGCTACCTCATTTAGGGTTGGGTAAATGTGCTACAAAAACTCTTAAAAATTATTTTTTTATAATTATCCACCACTATATGTGTTTGATTCTAATATTGTGCATGTTCACTGAGAGGAACCCAAAGAAGTTCATGTATTCTGTGTTCTTTATACACTTTCAAGTGTAGAAAAGACTAAGTGTGGCGGAAACTTCCATAAAATAATAATTTCATTATTTATATTTTTTTGCTAATCATTGTGTGAAGTTGTTATTAGAACTGCAGTTTATTATCTGGTTGGATCCCTAGATTTTCATATTGTTGGTGTACGAGCGATAACTAAAAGGTCACGCTGAGGACGTTAAACTAAACACTAAATGAGAGGCAACCCATTGGTTTTGTATTTCTATCTTTTGCTTTTAGTTTTTAGTTTTTCATTTCATATTAGGATTTCCCATCTTGATTTTACATTGTACATATTTGCATGAAAACCTCCAACTTTTAGAGATTTTAGAGTCACTTGGTATACTTCTAGCTAAGTTTACATACGGCGTTCTTACCAGAATAACTAAACTTAGAAGTATTAGAGAACTATATTCAGGTTTCTTAATTGTTGAGAGGCAATAGCCGACAAAAAGGGACTTGAACTTCCAGTGGCGACTTAGGTGCACAGTATTAGAGAAGATGATCAATCATTATTGGAGACTACCATATATGAGTGAGGCACCAAACGTTCAAATGTTGTCCTTTTAGAGTGTTTCATCTGCGCAAACTCCGGGTAAAATGATGATCTATCCAACTTCGCACCCCTTCAGCACTAATTTTTGATATCTTGAGTGCTAATTCTATCAATCATGAGTATGTCATCAGAATTGCTAACTCTATCTTGTAGTCTTATTTGCAGTTGGCACCATTCTCTCGACAAAGCAGCAATAGAGACACATCAACATTAACAAGCGAAGCAACATCAAAAATCATGAAGAAAGTTGAAGATAGTCAAGGTTTGCAAGCAACAAAAAGATGATCAAAATTCTATATCAAAAGTGAAAACAAAGTAAAAGCGAAAGAAAAGAAAAAGATGTAAAATTTTGAAGTTTATGATGCCAAAGAAATACAAATTGTTAAGAATCAGCTGCTTAAGTCCTTTCCTCATGTTCATATTAATTTCAGTTTCATTATTATTGTAGTTATTATCTTTTTCTTATAATTATAAAAAAAATTAAAAAAAAAAATTGAAAATACAAAAAATATTGCATATAAATTCTATAGTTAGTTTGTTATTTCATGAGTTAAGGCCATGGAAAAGAAGAAATATATCAAGAAGTTTCAAGCAACAAGGAATCATAGAATGATGAGTAAAAATTGTCAACTTTCTACAAAGTTCAAAAGTTTATCATCAATAGTTCAAGCCGAAGACGAAGAAGACCAAAGATGTTTCTATTTGCTGTGAGAGTGGTATTGATTGTATACCGGGTGAGAATGTAATATAAGCATTCCCATCCTCATAGCGTGGTTGATTTTTTCCTTTCTTAGAGATCATCAGAAAAAAAAATTCCTTTCTTAGAGATCATCAGAAAAAAAAGCTATTTTCGTCTGATGCTTCTATGGGATAACAAAATATAATTCGGAAGTTTTTTTTCTTCCCACCATTCAACGTGTGCAGGATTTCTATCTTCACTCCAGTCTTCATACATGAGAACCATAAAGTGCGTCTTCTGAGTGTCAATTTTATAAAACTCTATTGGTGAGGCAGAAGTCGAGGCAGAATGCTTAATCGGTCGCTTATCGAGGATAGATTTTTTCATATAGTTGGTTTTCGCCTAACTCAAGAGTTAAGCATGAACGCAATATTCTTTTGAATTTCTAACTTCTTATTATTAGTGTGTAGAAACTTTATGTCCTCATAGCTCTTTGGATGCTTGTGACTTTGAAGTTGGAGTAGGTTTTGTGGGTATATCTCTTGTAAGCCCTCGCGAGAATATAACTCGTCCACTAGGGACACCTAGGGTTTTAAAGGGTGTTGCACATGCTAAGTGTAACCGTCTCCTAAACGAATGGGAGTTGTAGTTTAGTTTAGGATATATAGTGTGCTCGATGACTAGCAAAAGCTAAGTGTGAGGAAATTTGATAAGCTCATATTTTACATATTTAGAGTGTCAATTTCATACTAGTATTTGTTATATTTCTTGTGATTATTGTATATTACGTTTGTTTTTGTTATTTATCTTTTAGTAGGTGAAATAATCCACAAGAAGTGATTGGGCACTTAATTGTGTAGGAAATGAAGTGCTACAAGTGAAGAAGAGCCAAATACCATGTGAAACTTGTTAAAATCTTGTATTTCTTTTCATCATTTCATACAGAACGAAGAAATGAAGCAAACATCGAAAGAATGAGGTCATTCCGACTTCGTATGAAGAAGTTATGGGAAAAACGAGAAGTTAAGCTTGTCGGTTTCCCAAAACTGACATTTCAAAGAAGATTTAATGGTATTTCTAAGGGAACCCTCGTTTCTACTAAGGGGTGGTATTGAATTTGAACTCTTATAAAGGTACCAGATTTATTGCTTAGGGTTGCCAATTATTTAATAAACATAAAGGCACCAGCCATTTCCTAAGCGCACACCATCTTCTTCCCTAACCTAAAACATTTCATTGATATAATATGGGTTATGATGGAGAAGCTCGAGAGATGGAGAATCTTTGATGGGTTTAATGATTGAAATGACTGTGGAAGGAAGAACTCGAGCTAGGATTGATGACAGTGATTCAGAAAGTTAATGGTTTGGCAGCAATTGAAGGTCGATCTTGTGATTTTGGGTTGATGTTGATTAACAGTGGTTCGATGGCAGTGAGGAAGGTGTATACGGATTGATGTTTCATGGCAATGATGATGAAGATCGAAGTTAGAGAAAGAGAAGGTCGATGGTGGTTTGTGGAAGGTGAATGAAGTTGAGAACGAGATCGCATTCGAGTCTGTGGTGGTTCTGTAGAACTCGGAACAATAGAAAGCACTAAAGAAAAGAAGTTGTTAAAGTTAAGAAATCACTAAATTGATATCACACAATGGACAGAGCCACCTGCTCAGCAAATTGTCCTTAACACAATAGTCCGCGGGTACTCCTCAAAAATGAGAGATGCTATACCCCCACAATGGAGATGTGTCTAGGATAGAACTTCCCGTTATGACTAGTATAAGCACTATACTAGTCACCCTCAAACGAACTCAACAAAAATTTAGATGGAAGGGAAATAAACAAGCAGTGCGCAAAACAAAGCAAGAAGAGGAGAAAGAAGACAGGATATTAGCTGCTTCTGGAGTGAGTTGGAATGAGAAAATTCGTTTTCTTTTATAGGTAGAAGAAGAGAATAACTTTAAATGTAATTAAATGAGAATCAATTCCGTGCATGAAGCACGGACATGAATTTTGAAATGGAATTAAAACAGTCAATTTATTCTCTCTTTAATTCAGTTTAAATCTCGCCTTGTCAGACGCCCCCCACATTAAAACAAAATTTAATTTAGTTTTAAATTTTTTAAGGAAAACATGTTTTGTTCAAAATGGTAAGTCTTGGTTGACCCGCAGCCGCAGCTACGCCCGCACCCGCAATTCTTGGTAGATCTGCAGCCTCAGCCACGCCCGCACCCGCAATCTTTGCAAAACCCGCAGACTCATCCACGCCCGCTACCGCAAGCCTTGGTAGACCCGCAGGCTCAGTCACGCCCGCAACCACAAGCACAAACACAACCACAGCCACAGCCACAGCCGCAGCCGCAAGGGCAAACGCGAACCCGAACCCGAGCCCGCACCCGACCCGAATGAGTGTGCGTGCTTTAGTGCGAAGCACCGGGCGTGTGTGAAAAGTATGGTTGCACCAACTACACCATAGCCTTAGTCCTCCCCCAACCACAAAAGTGTCTAAACCCCTAAGGGCCCTCCCTTAGATGCAACTTTCTTGGTAATGAGGAGAGGAATCATCTTTAGTTTCTCCAATGTGGGACTAAAAGTTCATTACAAAAGTGAAAATGAGCTAGTTTCCTTAGTTTCCTTAGTTACCCATTGGTCCTAAGATCATTCCCACAAAGACCAGAAAAAAATTTTAAGTTCATTTTCTCCAACAATCCCCCACATGAATGAAAACCCGATGAAAATCAGAAATCTGAAAGCGAGAAATACCACTATAGGCAATAGGTGTCCATAAGGTCATGAACCTTTGCTTAGTGAGAAATTACCGGAACTACTTGATGGACAGTGAACGCGATGTCTTGAACTGCCATCGTTTGGTATAGTTCATCAATAACTTCCACGCGTGATATCTCTCTAGGTGATGTTAAGTTCGTGTCGTTGTGTCCATTTTGGCCCTGGACATATCCCGTTTCTCAGAATGCTCTAGAGAATCATCTCAGTTCTCATAGGAAGCAGCCACTTCCTCATTCAAATAGGTGTGTTCTATCAAGAGTGTTTACTTCTACACCCCACTTCAATCTTAAACTGAAACTATAAAACTCATTAAGACTTAATACAAAGTCATCCTTCACATGTAGTCACACTATCATGTCTACACCATAGAGAAGGGACAAAGAATGAAATTCTCTGATAATGTTTCCTTTAACCCACCACAAATTAGTTGTCTCATTCGAAACCTAGATCTTGGGATCTCCATTCAGCAAGGTTAAGTATCCTTCATGACAATTTTATTTAATGAGCTTAAGCCCCATCCCCCTTGATGCATTACTAACTATCTCCTTGGACAATCCTTTCGTCAAAGGGTCCGTGATATTTTCCTAAGACCTCACAAAGTCAACAGAAATAACACAAGTTGAGGTTAGTTGTTTTAGGGAATTATGTCTTCTACGAATGTGTATAGACTTCCCATTATAGTTGTTGTTTTTAGCATTAGCTATTGCATCTTGACTGTCACAATGTATAGATATAGCTGGCACAGGCCTATGCCAAAGAGGAATGTCTTCTAAAAAGCATCTTAGCCAAGCGGCTTCCTCTCCTGTTTTATCTAACGCAATAAACTCCGATTCCATAGTGGATCGAGCTATACATGTATGTTTGGAACTCTTCCAAGATACATACCCACATGCCAGAGTGAACACATATCCACTCGTAGACTTGGAATCCTCTGAGTATGATATCCAGTTTGCATCACAAAATCCTTCAAGGACCGCAGGGTATCTCTCATAGTTTAACAAAAGTTTAAAGTGCACTTCAAGTACCTTAACACTCTAATAAGTGCATCCCAATGCTCCTGCCCTGGATTACAGGTATACCTACTTAACCTACTCACAACATAAGCAATGTCTGGTCTCGTACAATTCATCAAATACATCAGACTTCCTATAACACGTGAATATCAAGTTGTGAAACTTCATTACCCTTATTCTTTTTGAGTCTACAACAAGGATCATACGGAGTACAAGCAGGTTTACAATCAAACTGGTTCTATTTTTTAAGCACAGATTCGATATAATGAGATTGACTGAGACTATATCCATTAGAATTTCTTCTAATCTTTATCCCTAAGATCACATCAGCGGGGCCTAAGTCTTTCATGTCAAAGTTCTCATTAGCATTTTATTTTTGGAATTAATTTCATCCATGTTTGTACCAAGTATAAGCATATCATCAGCATACAAGCATACAATCACACATGCATTATTTAAAAGTTTAGTATAAACACACTTGTCAGATTCATTGATTTTAAAACCACTAGAAATCATTACATGATCAAATTTTGCATGTCACTGTTTAGGTGTTTGTTTCAAACCATCCAAAGATTTTTTCAGTTTACAAACTTTGTTTTCACAACCTTTCACTACAAATCCCTCAGGTTGGTCCATATAAATTTCTTCATCTAATACACCATTTAGAAAAGCTGTTTTTACATCCATTTGATGTATCTCTAAGTTATGAATGCCAACAATAGCAATTAACATCCTAATGGAAGTAATTCTCGTAAAAGGTGGATAAGTATCAAAGAAATCTACACCTTCTATCTGTTTATAGCCTTTAACTACTAATCTAGCTTTGTATTTTTCCACAGTTCCATCTACCTTACATTTACTTTTGAAGATCCATTTACAACCTATGGGTTTACACCCTAGAGGTAAATCTACAATCTCCCAAGTACCATTTTGTATAATGGAATCCATTTCACTAATGGTGGATTCTTTCCACCATGGAGCTTCAGAAGAAGTCATGGCTTCTCTATAAGTATGTGGATCAGTCTCAGGTAAGCATGTTATGAAGTATGGCCAAAAAGATTTGTTCAGTTCTAATTCTTTTACCTCTTTTAGGCTCAAATTCAAGTTCAACTTCCTCTAATGGTAATGTCTGACTAGTGGAAGGGATAAATAGGGGATCAACACATATCATGCGTGAATCAGATTTCAAAGGAAATTTTTTTTCATAGAACACAACATCCCTAGATTCCATAATAGCATTCACACCCATTTCAGAAATTTCAGAACTTACAACCATAAATCTATATGCAGTAGTATGCTCAGGATACCCTTTGAATACACAGTCAACAGTTTTGAGTCCTATCTTGGTTGTCTTAGGTGGAGGAATGGACACCTTATCCAAACACCCCCACACTTTAAAGTATGCATAAGAAGGTTGTCTACCTTTCCATAACTCATATGGAGTTTTTTCTGATCCTTTAAAGGGTACTCTGTTCAAGACATAGCAAGCTGAGAGGACGGCCTCCCCCCACAAGTTTACAGGTAGTCCTGAACTAATTAACATGGCTCATCATCTCCTTAAGGGTTCGGTTCTTCCGTTCAGCCACACCATTAGATTGTGGTGAATAAGAAGGGGTTACTTCCTGTACAATGTCGTTTTCTATGCAATAATATCCTATAGGAATTACATACTAACTACCACGGTCAGACCTAACATTTTTAATGGTAGCACTCATTTGGTTTTCAACTTCTAGTTTATACATCTTAAAGGCTTTTAAGGCATCATCCTTACCCTTAAGTAAATATATGTGTCAGTACCTCGTACAATCATCTATAAAAGTGAAAAACCATTTCTTAACACCTCTAATTTAAACTGATTTCATGTCAACTAGGTCTGAATGAATTAATTCTAAGGGTTTATAATTTCTATAAATATTTTTTCTATAAGATTTTTTAGCATATTTTGATTCTACACATACTTCACATTTATGTTCATTATCCAAACTAAATTTGTTATGCAGCCTATGCTAGCCAGTTTATGCATTGACTTATAGTTTACATGACCAAGTCTACCATGCCAAACATTTAATGACACACAAACATAAGCAGAAGAATCAATTTTATTCATTTCAACAGAGGTTACATTAAGTTTGTAGAGACCCTCAGTCTTATAACCCTTTCCTACATAATCCTTACCCTTAGCGACAATAACTTTCCCAGATTCAAAAACAAGTTTAAAGCCCTATCATCTAATACACCACAAGATACAAGATTTTTGCAGATGTCCGGAACATGAAGAACTTCATTCAATGTGAGAGTTTTGTCAGAAGTGATCTTTAGCTTAACATTACCTTTTCCCACAACCTGTGTTGCGGATGAGTTACCCATGTATAGTTTCTCCCCTTCCCCTACCTTTTATAGAAATGCTTGGTAGCACCAGAGTCTACCCACCATTCTATCACATTGGTTACCAAATTGACTTCAGACACCGTGCCAGAAAACTCGTTCTTGTTCTTTTCAACCAATTAGCATTGTTTTTCTTATTATTAAAGTCCTTACGTTTTCTACAGTGCATTTCCATATGGCCAGAAATTCCGCAAACATAACATGCACCTTTAATTTTACCAATGCCAGATTTGGTTTTCTGAAACATACCTTTCTTGTGATGACCAGGCTTGCGTTTGCTGTTGTCACCCTTTTCAGTATTAGAAGACTTGTGTTCAATTACATGAGCCTTGTTGGACATGTCCCTTGCGGTAGATATGTTGTTGTCTTTGGAGCACAGTAATTCTTCCACTTGAATCTTCTTACCCAATTCAACCATACTGACTTCACCAGTTTCATGTCTCAATCTTCGTTTGTATTCAGACCAAGAAGACGGTAATTTCTCAATCACAGCAGACACTTGAACGTTTCATCTATCACCATACCTTCAACAAGAATTTCATTGATAATACGCTGAAGTTCAAGGAATTGATCAACCACAGATTTGTCATTTGACATTTTGTATTCCAGGAAACTGGCAACCAAAAACTTCTTACTTCCAGCAGTTTCAGCTTCGTATTTTGCTTCTAAAGCAGCCCATAAATCAAAGGCAAAAAAGTTTTTTCTTTTGCATTATAGAAATCATATAGTGCATCTCCTAAACAGTTCAGAATACGAATTTTTGCCATATAATTCTGTCTAACCCAACTTTCCAACTCCCTTTCATTTCCAGTATTATTCAAAGTCTCATCAAAGGATTTCAGAACTAATTCATCTAGCATATGGAGACTCAGAAAGAACAACATCTTGGATTGCCATCTTTTGAAATCTTTACCATTGAATTTTTGTGGTCTGTCAACATCACTTTTACCCATTGTTACAGAAGAAGTATATTGTGTTAAGATTGTTGAATATGCAACAATAAAAAGCACTAAAGAGAAGAAGTTGTTAAGGTTAAGAAATCACTGAATTGATATCACACAATGGACAGAGCAACGTGCTCAGCAAATTGTCCTTAACACAATAGTCCGCGGGTACTCCTCAAAAATAAGAGATATTATACCCCCATAGCGGAGATGTGTCCAGGATAGAACTGCCCGTTATGACTAGTATAAGCACAATACTAGTCACCCTCAAACGAACTCAACAAAAATTTAGATGGAAGGGAAATAAACAAACAGTACGCAAAACAAAGCAAGAAGAGGAGAAAGAAGACAGGATATTAGCTGCTTCTGGAGTGAGTTGGAATGAGAAAATTCGTTTTCTTTTATAGGTAGAAGAAGAGAATAACTTTAAATGTAATTAAATGAGAATCAATTCCGTGCATGAAGCACGGACATAAATTTTGAAACGGAATTAAAACAGTCAATTTATTCTCTCTTTAATTCAGCTTAAATCTCGCCTGGTCAGATACCCCCCACATTAAAACAAAATTTAATTTAGTTTTAAATTTTTTAAGGAAAATATATTCTGTTCAAAAAGGTAATCTTGGTTGGCCCGCAGCCGCAACTACTCCGCACCCGCAGCCTCAGCCACGCCCGCACCCGCAATCTTTGCAAAACCCGTAGACTCTGCCACACCCGCTTCCGCAAGCCTTGGTAGACCCGCAGGCTCAGTCACGCCCGCAACCACAACCACAGCCGCAGCCGCAAGCGCGAACGCGAACCCTAGCCCGATCCTGACCCGACCGAGCGTGCATGCTTCGATGCGAAAAACAGCGCGTGTGTAAAAAGTATGGTTGCACCAACTAGCCCATAACCTTAGTCCTCCCCCAACCACAAAAGTGTCTAAACCCTTAAGGGCCCTCCCTTAGATGCAACTTTCTTGGTAATAAGGAGAAGAATCATCTTTATTTTCTCCAATGTGAGACTAAAGGTTCATTCACAAAAGTGAAAATGAGCTAGTTGCCTTAGTTTCCTTATTGACCCCTTGGTCCTAAGATCCATTCCTACAAAGACCAAAAAACATTTTTAAGTTCATTTTCTCCAACAATGGCTTCTAGTGAGTTGTTGGTTAATGGGTCGCAAATGAGTTTCATGGCATTGGTAATAATGAGTTTGTGATGAAGATTAATGATGGAAGTTCACGGTGGAGAGGAAAAGTCGATGGATGCTGTAGTAAATATTGAAGAACATGGAAATGAGTCATTGATGGTGGCTGAATGGACAGAAAACATGGGTTTGATCTGATTCAAGAAGAAGAATGGAAGTTGTGTGTTGGATGTTGACTCAAACTCATAAGTCCTTACACATACCGCAGACGGAGTTTTTTCACTAAGTTTTGAGCCGAGAAATAAGTTAAGAAAGTTGTGTTGCCATTGATCGTTCATATTGATGTTAGTAGTGAACGGAGAGGATTTGAAGTGTTATTTCAAGTTGAAGAGGTGGTCGAAGGTATTTGTATGGAATAATGAAAGTTGGTATTTGGATATATTTGGAAATAGTTTAAACACCGGAAATTCAGTAGAAGGCGGTGATTATTTGGAACTTGATATGATTTAGGAAATATGGGTACTTACCCGATTCGAATTTGTAGGATCTAGGGATTGTTTTAGAGCCATAAAGGAAAACACGAAAAATTACCAGACCTGTCCCTCTCAGCTGCAGTTACAACCAACAGAGAGGAGCTTTTGCTCCTCCCCAACCTATACATCCCCATCTAACCACCTTCACGTCCACCTCTCCCATAACAACAAAGCAGCACCTCACGACCACTACCACTCTTCTATATACCAATAGCTACCTCATTGGTTTGAGTTTTAATTTGTTTTCTTTTTATTCTATTTTATTTTACATGAACCCCATTATTATGTGTAGATAATTTTTATGTGATTATGGATTATATATAAGTTCCGGGTGTAAAACTTAATTAGTTATCAATTTATTTGGAGTTTTAGTTATTTATCTATCGTTTTCACTATATTTAGGGTTTATGATTGATTTGTATATTGTTTGGGTGTGCAACCAAGTTATTATATTGATCATTTTAATGTTAGTAGATAGTTGGGCGATCCGTAATTGCCGAGCATATCCTACACCAGTAGAAAACGTGAGACCTTGCAGAGGGATTTTGTGGAGCAATCGTGTGTGAAGACAACACCAGTAAGTGAATCAAACATACTGAGTTTAACTGCTGGGATCAAACCTAAATTCACAAACCTTAAAATGTTGGATTGAGTTACATCTTGTAAGCGAACCTCAAGGTAGCTCAGTTGGATAGAATCCGATGACTAAGCGTACCTGTTATCCGGTGATATAAGGAGTTTTGGGGATAGTACTGCGCTAGCTGCTATTCTGCGGTTGGTGATGAGTGATTCTCACGAAAGACATAAGTATATTATTCGAGTCAACGTTTGGTAAAGGAGAATGATTTCTTAATCATCTTTTTTCTCTTATTATTATTATTATTATTATTATTATTATTATTATTATTATTATT
>JAJJMC010018612.1:2388017-2463349 GCA_023531435.1 Papaver californicum
ATTATTATTATTATTATTATTATTATTATTATTATTATTATTATTATAACGAAAATTTTATTAGATAGGAAAAACCGATTACACGTTAGTGGTGGGAAGCCTCGCCACGAGCTGAGCTCCCACACCCTTTTGTATGGAAATTCCGAGTCTGGAGAAGAGGGAGTTGCCTATTTTGTAATTGTAATCTAGCCTTGCAGTGCGGTTCTGTAGCCGGGATACAAAAGCTATAAGGTCCTCTCCTAATTCCCCCAAAGTGGTGAACGCTAACACGCTGAACCCATACCCATGGTCTTCGCATTGGGTTATGTATTTGTTTTTCTTGTGAGTCGTAGCGTTCGAGATCGCCTGGCCTGGCATGAAGGCGGCTCCCCTGTCACTCGTGACCGGGATCACTCCTGTGACGTCAAGGCACACGTCTCGTCCGTTCTCCCAATTGTATACTAGGATATCCTCCGGCGTTATTGTCCGAAAGGAAGCCCAGGTTAGCTTCCTTGCGAGCGGAGACTCCAGATTTGTAGCCCATGTCAGATAGCACATCCCTGACTAAGTCGTGTCAAAATTTGAGGCCCACCTCACTGGAACAATGAAGTGCATGATCGCCAATTGGCACACAGAAATGGTTTACTAATTGTCGGTTCTAAGTGAAAATACTTATAATATTGCATATCCCACAAGCAGTTATATATAAGAAGGTTGGTACCCATAAATTATGCCTTAGACATCATCTATAACCTTTGATGATAACCTCTGTGATACCATGTGGTATAGGATGCTCTACATTGATCTTATATATTAAATACACAGTGATCATCAAGTTCTTTTATTGTAAACTCTCAAACATTAACAAGGGTGGTGATATCTTATTTGTGTAATATATGCTAGGCTTTTTTCAAAAATGAAATCATCTCTTGTGAAAAATAACTAATTCAACGTTTCGAATCATCCGCCGGAGTTATAAATCACTTGAATGGTCCGTATTCTACATGGATATGTCTATATATATCACCTTATTTCCTTTGAAAGAAAGGGTTGCTTACCATTTGCATCTTAGTATGGTCTCAATCATGTTTACAAAATAAACATTTTGTAAAATGAATAACATACTTTATTTATGTAAAAGGGAGGGGAGGTGGTGTTCCAGTAGTACTTTAGAAAGCACTGATTGTGGGAAATACCGTCAATTTGCATTCTTTCAATCTTTGTAATTCACATATTATTGTTCACTCAAATAGGGGATGTCCACTTGAGTTATTTCAAAACAGAACTTCACGTCACAACCAAATGTCTTTATGGTTATGATAAAATATTGATGAGTCAATCCCAAACAGTACAGTATCGGTGATGATATGGATTCAATTATCCAAGTATGAGTGATTTACAGTTCACTAGACTAAATGGCTCATTATTTTCTATAAAGTGTGATTTATTTCACATTTATTAGAGGTAATTTATAGATGTGTTCCCATTCTCATCGGAAGTTTCCATATGATAACCATTTGTACGGATTTCGTAAGAACTTAACAAAGTATGATTAACACTTGGCTTTTACAGAGCTCACGTAACTTTGAATCTTTATACCAATTAGTCCGTAAATATTAAGCATTGCTTCGCTCGACAATTACTTGTGATGATCCAATCATTGCAAGATACCATATAAGGAAATAATTCAGCAAGTAGTTGCATATTTATTTAAGACCTTCATGAAATAAGTGGTGAGGCCTTATTATGTAACAAGAGAAGATTTATCTCATTTACTTTGGACTATTACAGTTTATGAAGATGATATACTTTTCATCATAATGCACGAATGATCCTTAACTCATGTGCTTTAGAGTATTTCAATCTCATGGAAATGATATACTTTTTCATTCCATAATAACAAACAACAGATATAATTCTTCGTAAAAGAAAAATCTTTATTTTAGCTAACAAATTATCGGTTAAAATATCATGTAACAAAGAGTATAGGATCAAATCATACAAAATCCAGAATCAAGTCATACCAAATTTGATTGAGGAAAGATAGCAAAATAAGAAAAAATGGGTAAGTGTATTGAATGGAAAAAGTTCTTGTTGCCATAAAAGTTGACGTCTAGGGTATTGATAAATGCTTAATTCACATTTTTCTAGTGTCAAATTCATGCTTGTTTTACCTATAATTCTTGCATCTTACTTGTTATTACTCTTATTTTCTATCTTATGTGTCATATTAGGTGAATCATCCAAAAAGGAGTTACAAAGTGTTAAAATGAACAAAGAAGTTGAAGTCTACAAGTGGAGAAGGACCAAAGACCAAGCTCACCTCGTTCTAATACATAAATTTTTATCATCATCTTGAAGATAATTGAAATACGAAGACAACGCAAAAAGAATGAGGTCATTTCAACTTCGGAGGAAGAAGTTAAGGGCAAAACAGCCAAGATGAAGAAAGTGAGACACACAGTACTACAATCGGTAGATAATGGGAAACCATTCCTACCGATTATAAGTATTTTCGGACACAAAAAAAGTCCTTTTGGGGGGTCTTACAATCGGTAGGTATGATGGGTATCGAGGCTACCAGTTATAGGAACTTTTGGATACAGAAAACTAGAGTTTTTGGGATATCACAATCGGGAGAAAGATGAGGAACGAGACTACCGGTTATGGCGAGCCAAGAGAGACTTCTTGGATGCGTTAAAGACATCCAAAAAGGAGGAAACTTGGTCCCTGTGGGTTTCTTAACCCTAGAAGAAAGGAAACTTGAAGGCCAAGCATTGAAGGCTATAAAAGAAGACATCTAAGGCTCAAAACAAATATGCAAATATATAAAATAATAGAATTGAAATCGTGCATATTTCAATATCTCCCTGAGAACTCGTATTTAGTTCTACATTCCTTGCAAATATTAATCTAAATATATATTCTAGATCTATTCTACCTCTCATATCACAACTTCTACATCTTAAACCTAGGGTTTACCCCTTTAGGGGGAAACCATCCTTCTTTGTAATATGAGTAGGTAAACCTTTTGTTGATTAAGGATGAATTCAATGTTCTAAGCGTGAAGCTTTATTATTAATACAAGTTTATTCGGAGTTTTAATCATTATCGTTTGTTTTCACTATATCTAGGATTTGTGATTGATTCTTAGATTGTTTGGGTGCGCAACCAATTTGTTCTATTGATAATTATATCACTAGTAGAGAGTTGTGAGATACGTTTAAATAGTCGAACACCTCCTAAACAAGTAGAGAACGCGAGACCTTGCAGAGGGATTATGTGGAGCAATTGTGTGTGAAGACAACACTAGTAAGCAAACTAAGCTTATGCGTTTGATGCTAAGATCAACCTAAATTCACAAACCCTAATGCATTCAACCAAGCTACACCCTGAGAGCTTATTCATGGTGGCTCAGATGGATAAAATTTGGTAGTCGAGCGCTTCCGTATTCAGTGACACCAGGAGTTTTAGGGATAGCAGAGCTTATTGCTATTCTACTGTTGGTGATGAATGGTTTTGATGAAAGATAGATAAGTATACTAATTCAGTCAGCGTTTGGTAACTGCGAAGGACTCCCTAATCCTCTTTCTTTCTTATTATATCTTTTTTATTCTTCTTAGTTAATTAATCAACCAATCCCCCTTTGTGTTTTGTTTATTATAGTTTTGCTAATCTAAAATAACACCTCAATTACACAGCTCTCTGTGGGAACGATGCTTACTACCGCTATATTAGTAGTTAACTAGTGGGAAATATCTTGAGTAATTTGTTGCAGTTACGACACGCATCAAATTTTGCGTTTTTGGAGCTCCTCATATAGATAACTCTTACTAAACAAACCCTAAACTTATTAAAAATCTAAAAACTTGTTTCCCAAGGTATCTACTACCTTTAGACAACTTTTTCAGCTTATTAAAACTCTTAAAATAAACTTCTAGACTCTTTTAAAATTATCCTAAATAATAAATCCGAAAATTAATTATTTTCCGACTAAAAATAACATTAATAAAATATAAATAATAATAATAAGCAGAAAATAATAGATTTATTTTTCATAAATCTCACTCCATGAATTACACAGCTCTCTGTGGGAACGGTCATTACTACCGCTATATTACTAGTTAATTGGTGAGAAATATATTCTTAATTTGTTGCACTTACAGCACGCATCAAATTTTGGTGCCGCTGCCGGGGAGAAGTTGCTAATTGATTTGTTATTTGTTTTAACTTGTTTTAGTAGTTTAGATATTTTCATATTTTTCTTTAATGTTTTTTAGATTTTTAGGTTTTCGTGGTGTTCACAACTCGTTAAAGGTGTTATCCGCTTGTCCAAATCAAAAGTTAAATCTTACAAACAGATTATAAATATCATTTTTATTTTTATTTTTTATTTGTTTTAGGTTTAGTTAGATTTTCCTTTTCTTTATGAATCGTCACGTTTTTTTGTAGAAATAACATGTTCTGTACATAAAATTGATTATATAATAGTGGTAACAAGGATTTTTATACCCGTACAATGCAAGACTAGGGTCATAAATTGCTTCATTTATTTGTATCATAAAAAATGGGATTGAGTACATAATGTGTCCAGCAAATATTTTATTTCTCCTAACGAAGAAGCTGAAGTTCAAACCTTTTATACACAGTGGTCAGTACTCATGCGTTCGGTTCATGTAAAAACGAACCAATTACTCAGTATAATAAGCTGCACCGGTACGCAGCATATCATTGTTAGTGGATAGATCATTGTTACAGGCTTACAGCACCTTCAATAACAAAAGAAAAGAAAATTTTTACAGTATCCCATCATCCAATAAAGAAAAGGAAATAAATTAATCAGTTGACGGTACTTTGAAATTAGGTTCTAAAATTATGATATTTTTGATATCTATCCAAGCGTGATTCGGTTTATGAGGAGTTCAAATAATTTTCCTTTTAGTAGTTCCGAAGCAAGTGGGCATGATGTTGTTTCTCCAATTCCTTCTTGTTGCATCGACATTTCATCCATAGGTAAGTTAAATTTCCGATTTTTCCTAAAATTTCTCAAATATAATTAGTAAATGAATTTTGTGATATAGGCAATTAGGGCATAATTTGATTTCTTGAGATTTTGGTGTTACATCATGTAAATTTTACTTAAGGCATGCCGCATGCCGGTTCATAATTAAGTTGTTATAGAGTAAAAGGTTTCTTCAGAAAGCAGTTCATAATGCTTTACCAATTGGTTTCCTTATATGTTGTTATGGATTAATAAAGTGCCTACTGATAAGTCCATCTAATAAGAGTCTATCTGAATATTATACGGTTTTATGGGTCTAGAATGCATGGGAAGGGTGTCTTAGCAACACCCATACATGGACCTCGTAATTCATACACGGCGTTTAGACATAATGAAGATGGACTTGGCCAATAATGGCCTAACTTTGCTGGGTTAGTTGTTGTGCCAGTTCTAATCATCATAATTGCCTCCTATACGAACCCTTAACCCATCTAACCCGTTTGGCTGTAAAAAATCGAATTTTCTTGTTCCGTCCTAAAAAAATTTCTTGGTCCATGATAATTGTAAACCCTGAGTCTTCCAAATGCTGTGCGTCTACAATGACTTGTCAAATTCAAATAATTTGTATCATTTTCTACAGCATTTCCATCTTTATCTGCTGCTTTCTCTTCAATTATAACAGTTGCTTTATCCCCTCCTTTATTGACATATTTGAACAGGTACTTCACTGCTGATGCTCCGTGGCAGAGCTCGACGTTAATATGGGCTTCAATGGTTGTTTCGGTGGTTAACATCTCAGCTTCAAAATTCCCTATTCTGTTTTTGCCAAGTGCATCCATTCCGTGGTAGTTTGGACACTCATTTTGTAGACGTATGGTGCACAACCATTATTGATCTTATTGTCTATTTATGTAAGAAGAATTGATTTTATTCCTGAAGTATGTATATCTATATCTTCCTTGACAGTCCAGTAGATTTTATAATAACGGTGGTGGATCTCTCTATATAAGGGTAGTTGAACTTTTCCATTCTAGCAACAGATCGAGAACTCTGGTTCATTAGTATTTTTAGACTTTTGATTCCTCTCCTCGTACCAAACAATAGCCTTACATTTAGGGCATGTATGTGTTGGAGGGCCAAAGTTCCATACATCATTTACTAATCCTGTATTAAGAAATTGGTTAGTAAGAATACTATGAATTTAATTTGGCAGCGACGGTACATAATCGGGAACCACTCGCTTGGAATTTGTAATTCATTTTAGGCTAGCATTCAGTGGCTGATTTGGTTCTTGAAGTTGCATCTTATGTTGATTTAAAATCATTTTCCTATTTTTGTTTTGCATACCATGCATAGAGCTTACATCTGGTGGCACAAAGATTGCATAAGTTGAAATCTAGGAATACTTCCTAAATTTGATAACACAATAGATCGCTTAAGTAGAAATTTAGCCGTTAAGCATTACTTACTAATTTCGTATGCATTACTGAGATCCAATAGCTGGCAATATATAAATTCTGATTATGCTTATAATATTGTCGCCATGTATGATTCATAAGTCTCAATTCTTATATCTAAAATTTTAATTACCCCAAAAAGTTCATTACCGTACTTGGGATAAAATTTTGCGAAGTTGATCTTCTAGTATTTCCATAATTTCATTCTTTTTTGTTTTGTTTGGCTTGATTCTCCTTCTGTCAGACATAAAAATAGCAATATAATTATTTAACGACGTTGTAAATATATCTTGTAAGTTAGCACAAGCTTGATTCTCCTTCTGTCAGACATGAAAATATCAAATACCGTTTTGTAACGATGTTGTAAATATATATTGTAAGTTAGCGTAAGATTTATTGCCCACCTGTTGTTTTAGAATTAAATTATGTAATCCCATTTGTACTCGAATAGATTTCGCATATATAGTTGTGGTTATAGTATTTTGGGATAATCATAGAAATGTCCTAATTTAGGGGTCATAAAAATGTTTTATTCCGTTAATTTTTGTGAACTTTGAGCGTGCGAGTTCGTATGTGCGAAATATGACTTAAATACCCCCATACTTCATCTTGGAGAAATGCCCTAAAAAATTTATCATCTTGGAAAAATGCCCCAAACAGATTAAGGTAACAAAAATGTCCCAAACAGAAAAAGGTAATAAAGATGCCCCAAAAACAGAAACATGAAAAGTTAATAAACATAAGATTACATATACTTAGTAATTCTTACATAAAAACAAACAAAAACAGGAAATAACACAAACATAATATATTGTAAATAACACAAACATAATATATTGTTATTTCCTGTTTTTGTTTGTTTTTATGTAAGAATTACTAAGTATATGTAATCTTATGTTTATTAACTTTTCATGTTTCTATTTTTGGGGCATTTTTATTACCTTTTTCTGCTTGAGGTATTTTTGTTACCTTAATGTGTTTGGGGCCTTTTTCCAAGATGATAATCTTTTTTGGACATTTCTCTAAGATGAACTATGGAGTATTTAAGTCATATTTCGCACATGCGAACTGACATGCTCAAAGTTAACGAAAAAATTAACGGAATGGAGCATTGTTATTAATTCCGCCCTCCTGGGACATTTTTAATTTATGACCCCCTAAATTGGGGCATTGTTATGATTATCCCTAGTATTTTCTACCGATCCGTCAGTATGGACAATGGAATGTGATTGGGTGGTTCTCATACGATAATACTCTCTCCGTTTCAGGAAAAGAGTTACTTTTCCTATTTGCACAATTGTTAAGGCAAGATGAGAGAGAATAACTTTTGTAATTTATTTCCAGATTTATCCTAACAAAAAGTTTAATACTACATATATTATTATGATGAGAATAATAACATTTCTTAAGATAATAAAGGTAGTTTTGAAAGTTTGTTATATTGAAAATGAAAATAACTCTTTTGTTGGAACAAAAATTTAAAGAGAAAGTAACTCTTTTCATGAAACGGAGGGAGTATTATTTTTTTTGTTGATTGATTGATTTTCCTCGGCTTTATCTTGTTGATTATGTGTATCCATTGCAAGTTTGTCACACCCCAAATGGCTGATGTAGTAAGTTTATTTGTATATCGTTGGTTATTTGTGAAGGCAATTTTCTGTAACAAAAAATCTGCATAAAAAACATAGGTGTCTTTTGGTCTGTTGTAAATCCAATTTTGGCGAACCTGAGATTTATAGAGAATTTAACCAAAAACGTGTCTGCTGACCAAATAGGTATGTGTGTAAGGGTCGTATCTGCTGATGATCCATGATTTAAAAGATCTTGTGATTACTTCGAATAATCACAGTTCCTTGTGGAGAGGCGCATTTGTTTTGAAAAGGTATACTAAGAAAGTGTTTAATTTTCCTCAAAACTGTTTCTACCACGTGGCATTCTAACTTTCTTGTGTTCGTAAGAGTAAAACGTCAACAGAAAAGTTTCTGCTTTATATAAAAAAGAATCGATCAAATACGGTTTTCAATATCAGTCCAAATAATAACTACCAACTATACCAGGAATATAATCAAAACCAATTTTTTGATTATGACCAATATCCAACGAAACCTTATGGTTATTTTTATATATACCAACAACCTTACAGGTATGTAAGTGATCAATCGTAAGGATGGGAGGATAGTTATATTTCTAATAATTTCTCTAGTACCAAAAATTATATTTGTGTCAAATTAGATGAATTTCAAAGGCTAATGGAGCAATCTTTTCAACAACAAGATGAGCACCGTCGAAAGATAGATGAGTTGCTACAACAAAATCAACAACAACATGATTGGGAAGAGTCACATCAAGAAATTCAAAGGAATTCGGAGAAATTATACGAACAAATTGCTCAACTCGGTAAAAATAGGGATGAGGAAGAAGTATGCCCTCAAAACCATAACAATTCTGAAAATTCCTAAGAACGATAAGGACTATTCTGAAGATGAGCAACCTTTGAAAATTCCTTGCAACAGTGGTGAAGTTATTCCAACTCCAGATCATAATAACGATCATTCTCTTATTCAAAAGGAGGAGCCTTGGTATAACAAAACCATTGTTCTAAGCGGGATAACATACTCAAACACAGATAAATATTATAAAGAATATCTGGATTACATAGTGTTTAGCCAGTTGATTTGTAAGTAGTAGACCCAATTATTTCTTCGGAAGAGACTCATAAAGATGATCCTAGAATTTGCACCAATGTACTAGACTTTCTAGGAGAGGATTTTGATTCTGATAATGATTGTGTTGGAAAGATGGAGATTGAGAATGAGACCAAATTAATTGATTTTGTGGAAGACCCAGTTGAGCTTTATAGGGATTATAATGATGCTAAGATTTCGATCAAAGCAGAAATTAATGAAAAACGGTTAGAAAGTTTGATAGAGGACCACAAGGCACATGAGGTAAATAATCCAATACAAGAGACAGAGGAAGGTTTCTCTAATCCTTTTGATAATTTTATTTCTAGTGATCATTCTCCCTTGACTGAAGTAGTTTCTCAAAGAGTTTTTAATCCAACTTTTAAGAAGATACCTCACCTAAGATTGGAGTTATATGCTTCTAAAGTTTTAAAGGATTATTTTTTTCTAAATATCCACCACTAGATGTGTTTGATTCTAGCATTGTGCAGGTTCACCGAGAGGAACCCAAAGAAGTTCCCAAATTCTATGTTCCTTATACACTTCCAAGTGTAGAAAATACTAAGTGTGGGGGTAACTTCAACCAAATACAGTTTTCTTATCTTATTCGTATGCTAATGTTTTTGTGAAGCTTTTATTAGAACTGCAAATTATTTTATGGTTGGATCCCTAGATTTTCAGATTGTTGGTTTACGGGCGATAACCGAAAGGTCAGTCTGAGGACGTCAAACTAAGCTCTGAATGGGAGGCATCTCATTGGTTTTTTATATCTTTTTCCCTTATATTTGAAGTTTCTTAGTTTTCATATCATATTAGGATTTCTCATCTTGATTTTACATTGGAGGAGTCAATTACATTGAGGACAATATAAAGTTTAAGTGTGGGGGAGTATTTACATATAGAGTTTCTAGACTTTACTTAGAGTTTTCACTTTCGTAGGTAACTTTTTAAACTTTTTTGTACATATTTGTATGAAAACCTCAAACTTTTATATGTTATAGAGTCACTTAGTATAGTTCTAGATAAGTTTACATACGGATTTCTTACCGAAATAACCGAACTTAGAAGTATTTGAGAACTATATTCGGGTTTCTTAGTAGTTGAGAGGCTAGAGCTGAAAAAAAGGGACTTAGACCACCAGTAAAGAGTACATTATTAGAGAAGCTGATCATTCATTACATATATATGAGTGAGGCACCAAACCTTCAATTCTTTGTACCTGTCTAAATTGTCTATTTAGAGTGTTTCATCTGCGCAAATTCCGGGTAGAATGATGAGCTACCCAACCTCGTACCAATTTCAACACTATTTTTTGATTTCTTGAGTATTTATGTCAATCATGAGGGTGTCATCAGAATTGCTAACTCTACCTTGTAGTCTTGTTTGCAGTTGGTACCATTCTCTTGACAAAGCAGTAATAGAAACACATCATCATGAACAAGCGGAGCATCAAAATCATGAAGAAAGTTGAAGACACAAGCAACGGTACAAAAAAGAGCAAATTTCATATTAAAGTGAAGCAACAATACAAGGAGCATAATTATATATACATGTTGAACACTTATGTACAAGAGCGAATGAAAATCGAAAGATGAGAGTTAGTGAAGTTCATGATATCGAGAGAATCATAGTTGTGAAGAATCAAGTGGTAAAACCCTTCTCTTATGGAGAAATTAGTTTCATTTGTTAGTTTGTATTTCAATTTTAGCATATAAAAAGTAAAAATAAATAAATAAACGAAAAAAAAGTAGAAAAATAAAACGAAAAAAATTTGGAAAAAAGAAAAGAAAAATTGATTTAGTGTATAGTTCCTTTTGTATTCATTCAATAAGGCCGTGGGGAAAAAGAAATCTATAAAAAAGTTTCAAACAATAAAAAATTGAGGAAAGAGAGTTACAAATTGTCAAAGTTCTATGAAGTTCAAGAGTTCATCATCAAAGTTGAAGACCGAACACGTTTCTATTGGGTGCTGTGAGAGTGGTGTTAATTGTAAATCGGTGAGAAGGTAAGTAAGTGTTCTCATCCTTGCATAGTGGTTGATTTCCTTTTTTAGAGATAATAGAAAAAAAAGGTTCTTTTTCGTCCCATGTTCTATGGGATAACATCTTCATATAATTCGGAAGGTTACTTTTCCTTCCCACCATTTAACGTGTGCGTGATTTCTCTTCATACCTGCCTACACACATGAGAACCATAAAGTGCGTCTTTTGAGTGCAAGTTCATAAAACCCTATTTGTGAGGCAGAAGTCGAAACGTTCTATCACTTTCGAACCTGGATTCTTTCATATGGTCGTTTTCTCCTAACTCAAGAGTTAAGCATGAAAATAATGTTCTTTGGCATTTCTAATTTCTTATTATTAGTGGCAGAAACTTTGTGTCCTCATAGTTCTTTGGATGTTTGTGAAATTGAAGTTGGAGTAGTTTTTTTGGCTATACCTCTTGTAAACCCTCACGAGACTATAACTCATCCACTAGGGAAACATAACGGTTTAAAGGCTTGTTTCACATGCTAAGTGTAACCGTGTCCTCGATGAAAGGGAGTTGTTGTATTTTAGTTTATGTTAGTTTAGATAGTAGTTTGATCGAGGACTAGCAAAAGCAAAGTGTGGGAGAATTTGATAAGTGCTTAATTCACATGTTTCTAGTGTCAAATCCATGTTTGTTTTACCTATAATTCTTGCATATTACTTGTTATCACTCTTGTTTTATAACTTATGTGTCATATTAGGTGAATCATCCAAAAGAAGTTATAAAGTGTTAAAATGAACAAGGAAGCTTAATTCTATAAGTGAAGAAGGGCCAAAGACCAAGTTTAAATCCATAATTTCTTGAAATATAAAGACAACACAAAAAGAATGAGGTCATTCCGAGTTCGGACGAAGAACTTACGGGCAAAACAGCCGAGATGAAGAAAGTGAGACACACAGTATTACAATCGGTAGATAATAGGAAACCGTGCCTACCGATTATAGGTGTTTTCAGACGCAGAAAAAGTCCGTTTTAGGGGTCTTACAATCGGTAGATATGATAGGTATCGATCCTACCGATTATGGGCACTTTTGGGTACAGAAAACTTGAGTTTTTGGGATATCACAACCGGGAGACAGGTGAGCAACGAGACTGCCGATTATGGAAAGCCAAGAGAGACTTCTTGGACACGTTTAGGACATCCAAAAAGGAAGAAACTTGATCTCAATGAGTTTCTTAACCCCAGAAGAGAGGAGACTTGATGTCCAAGCATTGAAGGCTATAAAAGAAGACATCTAAGGATCAAACAATATATATTATATATCATACATATATTATATATCTACTCTACCTCTCATATCACAACTTCTACATCTTAAACCTAGGGTTTACCCCTATAGGGGGAAACCATTCTTCTTTGTAATATGAGTAGATAAACCTTTTGTTCCTTAAGGATGAATTTAATGTTCTAAGCGTGAAGCTTTATTAGTAACACAAGATTATTCAGAATTTTAATCATCATCGTTTGTTTTCACTGTATCTAGGATTTATGATTGATTCTTAGATTGTTTGGATGTGCAACCAAGTTATTCTGTTGATCATTATATCGTTAGTAGAGAGTTTTGAGATACGTTTAATAGTCAAACACCTTCTACACAAGTTGAGAACACGAGACCTTGCAGAGGGATTCTGTGGAGCAATTGCGTGTGAAGAAAACACTAGTAAGCAGACCGAGTTTATGAATTTGATGCTAGGATCACCTAAATTAACAAGCACTAATGCATTCGAAGGTTTTACACCCTGAGAGCTTATTATTGGTGGCTCATATGGATAGATTCTGGTAGTCAAGCCCTTCTGTATCTAGTGACACAAGGAGTTTGAGGGATAGTAAAGATTATTGTTATTCTACGGTTGGTGATGAATGATTCTGACGAAAGATAGACAAGTACACTAATTCAGTCAATGTTTGGTAACGAAGAAGGACTCTCTAATCATCTCTTTATTATTATATCTTTATTGTTCTTTTTAGTTAATTAAACCAATCCCCCATTTGTGTTTTCTTTTATTCTAGTTTTGCTAATCTAAATAACCTATCAATTACACAGCTCTACATGGGAATCATCCTTACTACCGCTATATTATTAGTTATATAGTGGGAAATATATATCTTAATTTGTTGCACTTACGACATGCATCAGGTATGACCTTCTCCAAGGATATAATGAGTTAGTTGACCTTTAAACTCCTTATATATTTTCTAGTTGACTGCTACTATATGATACTTGCATTATAGTGCTCGAACCGTTCTTAGTAAATACTTATACCAAGGTTTCCATCTCAAATTAAAATGAGTCAGAATTACATCTCTGTCCTATGTTCGGTAGTTACATTTACTTTTTATCGTTAGTACTATAGTCAGAATCACATCTCTACCCCTATACTAGAAAAACATTTGCATCATCTACTATGATTTATGTGTTTTTTTTCATATGTTTTAGTATACCAACGTGGGTATGAGTCAGTTCGTCCAACCTTCTTTTCATCGGATGCTATTTTTTTCTTTCTTTTTATTGATGTTATTTATTTTGGTTCTGAGTCTCTGGCAATGTAATTATCTTTATATCTAAAGTTATTTATTTTTAATACAATTTTTGACTTATTAAAAAAAAAAAAGTGGAAAAGTAAAATAAAAATGGAAAGTCTTTTCTAACTCATGGAAAATTTGGTGAGTTTCTTTCTACAAAAGTTGAGGCGTCTTTTTAATTGCAGTATATTATTGTTGAAGTTATTGACTCTATTATAGCATAACAAGTGGATTACATCCCACTTAACATTCAAGGGGAAAATATCATGAATATTTTAAAAACTTCCTTCAGAGCATTTCATCGTCTAAAGTCAATATGTCACCTTAAGAGCGTAAAAGATATGGATTCCTCTTTGGACGATGCATCATCATAAGTTAAATAATTTTATGACTGAAGTATTTTACCTGTGCATACAAACTTTCACATGAAAGAACCTTTAATGGTGCTCAAGTACTTTTGAGTCAAAAAAGGTCAAATTCGAGTCGAATTGGTTAAGTCAAAGTCCGGTCAATTGTTTGATCAAGACCCGATCCATTGGATTGACTAGGTCATGGTTAAAAAATAACATATATGGTACATTATGTATGAATTATTCAGGCCCATTGATAATAAACTTGAAACTACTAGCATACAGGCCCAAAACATATAAACCTTAAATTAAAATTTTCATCATCCAACTTCAGTGATCGGTAAACAAACTTTTCCATGTCCGATAATGATGAAAACTTTACATGATTTTCATCTATATGTTACGCCAACCATACTATAATTTTAAACATACTACATACAAAGATATGTTTGACGCCATATGACTGATTCAGGTTACGTTTCTTTAGACAGTTGTAAATATCGCATACTTTCGAGTGCTTACCATGGTTGGATCACTATAAAAAATTTACCCTTGATACTTAAAATCAAGATATAAAAATTACCAAAATTTAAAAATATTCCAATGGTTGTAATTATTAATACTAAGGTTTTAAAACACTGTTCGGAATTAGGGTTTTTCTATACCAAATTATCATCATTCACAGAGGTTTTGGGGATGGCTTCATGATCCGATTTCTATGAAATTTTAGGCTAGAGATTAAGACCTAATAAGATATACCATACTATAAATTTATAAAAATCTAATCGTGAAATTTTTATGTTTGATAATCATACATTTGTGGAACCCTAGTATATTTTATGAATATGATGTCATTTTCTTAAAAGAGAATACCGGGAAGTGCATTTATGAAGATAGATAGATAGGATCATAGCCACGCTAATCTTGAAGAAGTAATCCATGGTTGATCTTGAACGATCAAATTAATTAAAAAAAATTGCACAAAGTGGTAGAGTCATGTTGATAACGTGTTGTAGTAATACTTAAATATGGAGAAGCAAGAGATAGGAAAAATAATAAGAGATCTTGTTCATTAGATATGAGTTACATATCATATAGGTTTAAGGCTTGTTTTAGGGTGAAAACAAATTTACGGTAAAATCGTACTTTTCAGTAGGTCCGAGAGATCAAAATCGATCACGACGAGCCTAAACCAAGAAATGGCCGTTCACGTCCTTCTTCAATCACAAAGGTGGAGAATATTGAGGTAGGTATTAAGGAAGGGAAGCAAAGAAGGTTGAAAAAATATCATAGTGATAGGTAGTGTGAAGTAGACAGGATTCTCTCATACGAATCGTTAATTTTGTATGATTTTGTTTCTCCATACTTGTTGTCTTGTTTGTTCTTGTTTTGAATAGATGAAAATCATCCATTTATAGTGAAAGGAGACATACTTATTTTTCGTAAGTCGTGGAAGTTAGAGAGAGATAGAGAATTGATGATTATGGAGATTGTAGTGGGGTGGTGCCGGAAAGTATGGAAGACATGTCTGACCACTACTCCTCATCCTCTCAACTGCTATGTAACCGCCCACTACTTGTTACCTTCTTGTTCATGGAGGTGGAACCACCACCCACGATTTCCGTAGACCTCCAGATCAATACCCTAATGAGAATCCCCCCATGTGTTGTATTTGATATCTCATGGAAATAATGGAGTCATAATCCACCATTGTTTTGATTAAGTCAAGTCTAGTAAAATAACTTGCTAAGTCAGTGAGGAAAGTTGTACGACTCACTGGATTGATAGTCAGACTGATTAGTATCGAGTCTGGGAAGTTTAATGGTCATGTACTTGCTTGAAAGTAACATGACATATTTAATAGCTAAGTATTACCTCGAAAGTGACTTACTGTAAGCCTGACGCGCTAGCCACTACGGGATGCGCTAACCTTTAGCTAGAGACAGCATAGGGCTTGGATGCACTAGTCTTGGATGGTGATGCATAGGATCTAGGAACTGAGGAGCTAGGTTGCATTGGAGCTAAAGGGGCCTGCTCGATCTAGGGGCGTCTCTGAGCTAGGGGCGCATTGGCCTTAGACGTTACTCGGGGGCGCGTCAAGTAAGTGGTGTACCAGTAATTGGGGACGCATCAGCGCTGGTGGGACGTTACTCAAGGACGCCTCCGCCAAATGATGTTGGTACTCGGGGATGCATTAGCTAAGGCACTTGGTCGCGAAGAGCTGGCGCCTTTGGCGCTATGATTAGGGTTAGCACTTTTAGTGCTAAGATTAAGGCGCTAAGGTGATGGTGCACTATATAATACCTCATTAGGCCAAGATGTGCTATATAATACCATATTAGGTTAGTGTGCACTTTTCAGGTGCTAGGGTTTAGCGCTATGAAACGCTTTTAGCGCTAATGTGGCTAACTGGTGCCAATACGGTGCTAAGCCAAACAAGTGGTGCTAACTTGGAACTAGTATGAGAAAAGTATAGGGTTAGCCAAGCTCATGGGTTCAATGCGTCTTTATGACATTGCTTTTTGGTTGTGGCGCATCCAAGAGGAATAATGCATTATTTGTGGCTTATATTCAAGCAAAGTATTAAAGTAGCATATTTGAGCTCAAAAGAGTAATTTGATGAGTATTCATTGTGAATGAAGCGTTAAGCTAGAATGTATTTGAGGGGCTAAGCATTATCTATTCCTGAGTTTAATGGATGTTGCTAGAACATCAATGCGCATTCGAGGAAAGTTCAAAGAATTCAACCGTGGAATTTATGCGACTTGAGACTCGTTCGATATGGCATGAATATTATGAGTAGTGAGGAGGCTACAAGGCCAGTTTAAAATATATAGAGAGAATTTGTACTCTTAATTCGCTTGCGGAACATAAGTAAAGACACAATATTCCATATTTTTGCTATAATGTCAGGCATATGTGCATATATGTACACATACCCCTTTTATATTTATGTTGCTTAGCAGGGGAAAATTTTACAATTCTAGCCCTTGTCAAAAACTCCCCATCTACATTAAGTCCCCTTCTTAATGAGGAACAATGATGTTGCTTAGTAAGCACTGGATGGTGACGATATGTTTTCAATAATTATATATGCATAATTTAAATTTTAAGAGTAGAAAAAGATATACTTAGATTTCTAAGATATTTAGATATGCACCCTTTAACGCAAAACTTGGTTGTGGATAGTAGGCGCCCTTGTCCTTGTTAGAAATATGAATTTTCATGGGTGGGATGGACTAAAATTGGCGAGGCTAAGAGAAAAGCAACTTAGCGCCACTTTTTTTCTCTCTTTTTATAGGTTTCCCAGTTGTAAAAAGACTTTTCAAGTTGGCGCCTATATATATGCCTCTCCCCCATTTTTTTTTCTTTTCTTCTTTATATGACTACCTCTTTTCTTCTTTTCTCTTTTTCTTTTTGTTGGTGACGTGACAAGAATTGATCTTGTTCTTCAAGGTTGCGGCGTTAGCAAGTGTGAGAACTTGATTTTGAGTAAGTGCCATGACCGACCAAACCAAGAAGGTGAGTGTTCTCTCCTTTCCCTATTTTTTTAACGCTATTATGGCCTTTTGTTTTCACACGTAGTTGATTTTTTTTAATCCATGAACTTTTAACAAACTAGGGTTTCAATCCTCTTTTGATACATGGAGAACTTATATGTGTTGTATATGACTAATGAACGTAATAATGGTATTGGCACATCTTCTGGTCATAATAAATAAGAAATTTTTTATGTTAAATTTCTTAAGAGCATACCTTATATTCGTGATAGGTTTCAGGAGTATATTTCTAAAGAGCTTGTCATACCGTCTGGTTTTAGTGGTAACTTTATCCCCAAATCTGAGAAGTATGCTGTCCTTTAGAATGTTGTTCCTGAGACTGTCCAAAACTTTGTTTGCGGAGAGGAGATTATGTATCTTCTTCTGTCAATTTCAAGACACACCAAGTCCCCATGAAAAACTGGGTGAGTTGGTGCAAAACGATGTTGAATGCCCCTTCAGTGGTCAAGGTTTTGAAAGAGGCTGGAACATTTCATGTAGTAAGAATGTCGAATCATCTGCAGATCTTCAAGTATGTTTAAGGTATTTTAACCTTTGCTTCACATTTGTATGACCCAACTCATACTTCTATACGCGCCTGGGGAAAACTAACAGTTACCCTGGAAGACGTACTTAATTTGTTGTAGCTTCCGGTTTCTGGGACTCTTCTTGTCGAAAATTCTGCTAAAGAGAAGCAAATTATCGCGGCTCTGGAGAGTAAGATAGAATTTTTTTTAATTTTTTTCAGGTAAGTCCAAAATTGTATTAAATAAATAACTATAATTACAGAGAAAGTTACAGAGGCAAAGACTTATCACAAATAAATAGCATCAATAAAAAGAAAGAAAAAGAAAACCAGCTACCAAAGCCTATAACCCACTCCTCTTAATTTTCCCCTATGATTTCTAACTCTATAAGATCGACTCATGGAGAAGATGGCATAAAAAATCAAATTCTTCAATTCCTTCCAAAGGTTTATCTTCGTCTTCATCTTCAGTAGTAGCATAATTACCAGGAACAAGCTTAATCGGAGTTTGAGCTTGTTTCTTTGTCTCTTTTATAAGCCCAGTTCGCCTCAAAGCCTATGAGAGACCCCACTGAGTGCCTTGTTACCAAACTTATCCAAATTTAAGAAGTCCGGATTCGGTTCCTTATCAGCGTCAAAATGCTCTATATTTATACCCAAATTCATACAAATCCAATCCCTTATTTAACACGGAAGAAACCTTTTTATTCTCAAGCAATCCATCTAGTACGACCCCACCAGTTTCCGTATTCATACTTGTAAAATCTAATATGTATATTCTATCACAATATGAACATACAAAATTAGAAGCGAAAGCAAAAGAAATAGACTATAAATACCTCCAGTCATTGATCTTTAATCCTTGAGTTTGCCCTAATTTCTTGGTTACTATGAACTTTGGTTCCAAATCCTCTTTCTCACTTTTAGATGGTGTATACAGTATGAGAATGATTTTGGTGACCTTCTGTCCAATTTTTTTTTATCTTTTTGTATACTAACCCTAGCCATCATAGAGTAATTACCCGATAGATATATTATGGGTGGTTTTTCTAAAGGTGGGAGAGAGTAGTGGGGCTAATGGATCACATATCCTTTTTCCCTTTATTTAGCCCATACGGAAATAGGCCTAACATTCTCCCACTTGATCCATTTCACGAAAGACTCCATATACGGATCATGGCGATTAATCCTCTTTAAGAGCAAGAATTAATCTTCCGTGTATCACAACATACTTAGTCTTTCACCACTCATACTTAACTTAATGATTAAACCATATGTTTACTCTAGGTCAAACTATAATGATATTTCTCAACAAAATAACTAAAGTAAGTACGTACATAATTCCAAATGAGAAATTATCCAACTAAATGAAAGCTTCAGAAAACATAAAGAACATAAAGAATGTATTACATAATGAGACCAAGTCCCATCATTACTACATGATCCTTAAATCCTTTAACATGCATTCCTTTAGTCAAGGGATCAACTATTATAAATTCAGTGCTAATGTGTTCAATGATAACTCTTTTCTTGTACACGTTCTTTTACGACTAGATACTTTATGTCGATGTGTTTACTTCGACTCTTATTACTCTTAGCTATAAAACAGCAACTGAATTGTCACAATACATTCTTAATGGTCGGCTAATAGAGTCAACAACTCTTAGCCAAGATATGAAGCCTTTCAGCCATACACCATATGAGGCAGTCTCAAAACAAGAAACGAACTTAGCCTACTACTTTAAGACTATTTGTTTGTTTATATATAAGCATGTAATTCTTAGTACCCTTAAGGTATCTCAATACTTTCTTCGCAGCCTTCCAGTGATCGATTCCTGGGTTACTCTGATGTCTTCCTAATACTCCAACGTCATATGAAATGTCAGGTCTAGTATAGACATGAACATACACAATGCTACCAACAGTTGAAGCATATGGAACATTTTTCATTTGTTCCCTTTCAATGTCATTCCTGGGCATTGGTCCAAACTGAACCAATCATCTTTTACAATGGGTGCTACACTTAAGGTATATACATTGATCGAACACAAGAAAACAAATCTTGCTCCCACTGACCTTAAGGTATATACATTGATCCATAAGTCTGAATCTGTAGAATATATGGCTTGTGAAAATAACATAAGATCATTATCGGCTCAAATATTACAATCTGAATCTCGCAGATACACTAAATAGTCATTAGAAATAGTTGACAATCAACTAGTCACTTGAAACAGTATGTGGAAGTTGATCATTATCTTTTTCAGGAACAATATCCTGAAATTGTTCGCTCCCACTAATCAAGTCATTCTCAAGAAATTTAGCATTTCTTGATTCCACAATTCTAGTGCTATGAAGAAATCTACCATAGTACTCTCCACCTCTATCTGATCTCACAATCTTAATGTGCTTACCACATTGTTTCTCTACTTTAACCTTAAGCAATTTAAAGGAATCCAAAACTTTGTCTTTGGAACGAAACAAGTAGAGATACATATATTGTGAATAATCATCTATGAAGGTGATAAAGTATTTCGGATCATTAGCGTTGATGTTCGGACAACAAATGTCCGTGTGTATGATCTCTAATAGGTTTGAACTTTTCTTGGCATCAATTTTGTGTTTGTTAGTTTGCTTTCCTTTAATGCAACCAACACAAGTATCAAAATCAGCAAAGTCTAAAGTACCAAGTACCCCATCCTTTACCAATCTTTTAACTCTCTCAATGGAGATATGTCCCAATCTCCGGTGCCACAAAATTGAGGAGTCCTTATTCATAATACATCTTTAACCCAATATTAACATGCATAGAACTATGAGTTATCATTTTGCAAATAAAGACAATAGACAGAATACCATAACCAATAACTTCAGAATTTCTGAAAATACTAAAACCAAAATCTGAAAAAATAAAGGAAATTCATAAAGGTACAAGTCTTGAAACTGAAAACAAGTTTCTAGTGAAACCTGATACATAAAATGTCTTTTCTAAATGTAAAATAAAACCACTTCTTAAAATTAAACTGCATGTCCCAACAGCTTCCACATGTGAACTTATCTGACTGTCTGAATAGATGTAATGTTCACTTCCCATTGGTTTCCTTAGGTTTGTCATACCCTGCAAGGTATTCGAAACATGGATTGTAGTACTAGAGTCAATCCACCATGCATTATGATTAATATTAACCATATTAGATTCATAAACAAACGCTAAAAAATTACCTTTCTTCTCAAGCCAAGTCTTAAACTTAATGAAGTCCTTCTTCACGGGTCCCTTCTTTTTACAAAAGAAACACGGAGACTCCTTCTTTATGCCTTGGTTAGCTGAAAGCTTTCCTTTTTCCTTAATGTGACCCCTTTTCTTCTTTGAAGAAGAAGCAGTAGTAAGGTTCACCTTTTCACCCTCTTAATCCTCAATCTCCCCTCCTTTTGAACACACATGGTCATAAGTTCATTAATTGACCATTTATCCTTATGTGTGTTATAAGATATCTTAAAGGGGCCATATAATGAAATGAACTAGGAAAGAATCAGACATGGTAACTTCCAAATCCTTAAGTTGGGCCGCAATATCCCTCGTGCTCATGATATATTCACGCACACACCTAAACCCATTGTGCTTCATGGACGAAAACTTCATAATTAAGGTGCTAGCAAGAGCTTTGTCAGAACTTACAAACTGCTCATCAATGACTTTAAGGAGATCTTTAACCATATTATGCTTATCGACAGAAACCCGAATACTAGCACAAATTTTGGTCTTTATGAACATAACTGAGAGACGATTAGAACGATCCCATTTTTCATAAAGATCAACTGCATCAAGAGTACTAGTCTCAGTTATGCTAGGTGGTTCGTCTTTCTGAATAGCATAGTCGATATCCATCCATCCCAATTGTAAAAGCACTCTTTATTTCCACACCTTATAGTTATCACCCTTTAATTCAGGAATGTCACAATTGACATCATAAATGTTTCCAGTTAAAATTGCTGCAAAGAAAAATATATACATGCTTATAAACAAAAAATTTGAGACTTAAACTTAATCATGATTTACCAATGCAAGTCATGCATAAAAAATATGAATGTAGTGACATAAAACTTGCTTGTGGGCTAAAGTCCTACTCAAAGATTCATAACTACATGATGAAACTATTAAACCATATTTATTCCTTAATTCCTCTGGGTAGATTAAGGAACATAATTCAATATTTCAACCCAATTAATCATACAAATATAATAAAATTTCATGTGGGCATATTTCATCATATTACGTATGATTAATTATAAATTTATATCTAGTTTCCACATATGATTTCTTAAGAAAATTTTAAATAACTAGAGATGATGTGGCTACTCTCTAATTACTAAAATTATTAAATCACTTGACATAATCTTTGTTTATGTACAATCTTAATGGACATAATATATATATATATATATAACTAATTATTTTATAACCATTGCACATTTCAACAAATAATAATACAGCAAATATATTAGAAAAAAATTAATATGATTAAACATATTATAGTGACTGGAAAACTAGAAGGTCACATTCCCAACGTTCATTTTAATTTGAGGTCTGAATTTATTCATTTTGTGTACTTAACGTTCCGTACTAGAATTCGCCGAATGAATTCTGCCAAGTAATCTACATTATAATTACTAGCCCATTAACTACAATTAATTATTGTATAGCCAAAACAAAACATATACATACATATACATGATGACTAAACACTTCAGTTCTGGTCATACCATGCTTCGCTCTTTTTGGGAAGTATTATTATCCTTCTAGCAAGTAGGGATTCAAGAAGACAGCTGAATAAATATACAGTAAGAAGAAAGCTAATGCAGTTTATAGTATAATGTATGGCCATCTAAGGTTCGAGCTACAAAATCGTAGACCTTCCATGAACTCAGGGTTATACAAGGGGAATCAACTGGTACCCAGTTATACAAGTAAACAACTCCCACTAGCTTCAAATCCAGTTCAATACACAAGTGATTTCAAACGCAATAGTGATTAGTTAGAAATCTAGGCAATTCTACTGTCGTACACTATGTATTCAAAGGGCGCACTTAAAAGCCACAACCAGTGATTTTTAGCCTTTAAATCAATTTGCCTTCTAAGAGGCCAAAATTGAAAACATCCAAATCCAGGAAACCAGCAAAATATATTCTCAAATTCATCAGCACCCAACCAAGCCCCTTACAATCTAAAGATTTTCTAAATAAGTTACATAAAGTGCATGTATGCATAAAAATGTGCATAATGCTCCCACTTAACACAACTTACCAGGCATCAGCAAGGAACATCAGGTTTAACACACTTGTTAATGGTTCTAATTTCATTGCATATTCAACTTGCACAATGTAGGGAATATAGCAAAGTTCACCACAAGCTAACATAACTACAACAACTCACGTTTGAAAGTAAAGAGTGATGCTACAATTACCTGATTTTCATGAAATTCAATATGAAAACTCATAAGAACCTATGCTACAACATATTAAATTTTCAGTAGGTTCTAACGGCTGGAATTTCCAGACTAAGGTATTCAATAAATCTGATTTCGACATAGTTCTCTACTGACACAGTTAGGTCTAGCAGGGGTTATGGGGTACTAAATAGAGTCTGATCTTCCTCAAACTTTTCAGGACAATTAAAACAACAGGTAGCATATGTAGTTAAAATTTGAGAAAAATCTAACGGTTGGATAATCTTTTACAAGAGCTCCATCAGTACCACATGGTATCTGAATTTTCCAGAAATACAGTTACAAAAATCAATCTATTCGGAGCCTTAACAGTTTCCGATTGTCTTCAAAATTTAAGAGAAGACATGTGAGATACTCAACTAAGACATATTCAAAATTCAGCCCTAACCGACGGTTGCAAAATTATTAACAGGCAAATAAATTTTATGAAAGCTTATTGGAATTAAAACTCATCAACAAAATAATTCCATAACAAGCAAGGCAGAGGTGATTACAGGCTCTGATACCAAATGTAAAACTTAATATGTATATTCTATCACAATATGAACATACAAAATTAGAAGCGAAAGCAAAAGAAAGAGACTATAAATGCCTCCAGTCATTGATCTTTAATCCTTGAATTTACCCTAATTTCTCGGTTGCTATGAACTTTGGTTCAAAACCCTCTTTATCACTTTTAGATGGTGTATACAGTATGAGAATGGTTTTGTGACCTTCTGTCCAATTTTTTTTTATCTTTCTGTATACTAACCCTAGCCATCATAGAGTAGTTACCCGATAGATATATAGTGGATGGTTTTTCTAAAGGTGGGAGAGAGATGTGGGGCTAATGGATCACATATCATTTTTTCCTTTATTTTAACCCATATGGTAAAAGGCCAAACAATACTATCCTTATTTGTAGCATCAATTGTTTTACTAGAATTAGGCAAAATTTGTTCCCTTATTTACCTCAGTAGAATCCTTTTTCTTTTCAAACAAATTGACTCCAACAATTACGCCCCCACCAGTTTTCTTATTTGTTGCGTCAATTAAATCATTAACCAAATCTTGTTTACAACCCACGCTAGAAGTAGTGCCAATTTGAGGAATTTTAGTAAAACTAAAACTTTTTACTCCAACAATTTCATTATTAATGCCTCCAGCAATAGTTTCCTTATTTAAATTCACGCCCAAACTAAAATTAGAATTAGTTAGCATCAAATCAGGATTTGTACCTCTATCAAATTCTTTAGCTAGTGAATTATTAGCTAAAAATTTATTCACGCTACTCGCACTGTCTACTACAGACTCAAATTCCTTTTCTAAACCAATTTTCTTTTCTAGACCCACTCTCTTATCCTTCTCGCCTATAGATGCAAGACGGGCCCTAAAAGCCTGTTTATTTGCTTCATGTGCATCTTGTTAGAGATGAAAATGAATTTGTTAAAATTAAAATAGTCTTGATGGGATTGGATTTTAGGATCAAAGAGTCACTAGCCATTGAATTGGGTGGAAATAGCAATTCCATTTTCACTCTATAGTGAATGAAGAACCTTTGGTTAGTCCAACATTGGACAAACCAAGGATGAGTGCTCTCTTTATTACCACAAAATTGGAAACTAAGGGAGGGCCCTTAGGGTTTAGATGCCTTTGTGGTAGGGGGAGGAATAAGACAATAGGCTAGTGGATTGATATATGCTTATCACACATGTGCGGTGCTTCGCACCGAAGCACCCACGCGGGTCACGGGCTTGCGGAGCTTGCGGAGCTTGCGTAGCTTCGGCGTGAGCTCGGCGTGTGCCCGTTTTATTATGAATGGTAATTATTTCGAATTAATAATAAAAAATATTTTAAATTAATTACCGTTTAATTCGACCTCACCTCTCTTCTCCTATAAAAGCTAAAAAAATTCTCATTTGCAAATCACACCAGTAGCAGCTACTGTCCTGACTACTTTTCCCGTCTACTTGCTTTGATGTGCGCACCGTGTGTTTAAAATTTCTTTATCTTTTCTACTCTATTCGCTGTTAAGTTCATAGAGGGTCAACAAAGTTGTGCTAACTGAGTTGATAGCGGGCAGTTCTATCCTGGACATGATTTTTTAGTAGGGGTATAGCATCACTCAAAATTGAGGTGTACCCGACAAATATCGTGTTAAGGATAATTTTTTGAATAGGTGGCTCTGCCCAATTATGTGATTCAAATTATCAAAGTGGTTCTGTTTTTTCTAACGTTAACAAAATTTCAAGTTTCTGTTTAGTTTGTTCATTGTTACAGATTGCGACAACATTCTTAACACGATATTTGTTATTTGATACTTCTGTTCCAATGGCAAAGACTGATGTTGACAGACCTCAAAAATTTTCTGGAAAGGACTTCAAAAGATGGAAAACAAAAATGCTATTTTTTCTGAGTTTTCATATGCTGGATGAATTGGTATTGAAGCTGTTTGATGAATCGTTGAATGAACCTGAAAATGAAAGAGAACTAGATAGTTGGAAGAGACAAAACTATATGGCTAAAAACCATATCCTAAAATGCCTAGAAGATGCCTTGTATGATTTTTACAATGCAAAAGAAAATTTTAATGCATTTAATTTATGGACTGCACTAGAAGCTAAATATGAAGCAGAAAGAGCGGGAAGTAAGAAATTTTTAGTTGCACGATTTTTGGAATATAAAATGGTGAATGATAAATCTGTGGTAGATCAGTTTCTGGAACTTCAAAAAATTATTAATAAAATTATTGCTGAAGGAATGGTGATTGACGAAACATTTCAAGTTTCGGCGGTGATTGAGAAATTACCTAATTCTTGGGCTGAGTACAAGAGAAGACTAAGACATGAAACTGGTGAAATTAGCATGGTGGAACTGGGTAAGAAAATTCAAGTTGAAGAACTGTTGTGCTCAAAAGATAAAAATGTATCTTCTGCAAGGGACATGTCCAACAAAGCCCATGTCAGCGAACACAAATCTTCTGCAAGCCTGGATCACAACAAACGCAAACCTGGCCCGCAAAGAAAAGGCACTTTTCAAAAACCAAAATCTGGCATTGGTAAAATTAAAGGAGCATGTTATGTGTGTGGTATTTCTGGCCATATGGAAATACATTGTAGAAAACGTAAGGATGCTTATTTTAAAAAGCCAAATGCAAATTTAGTTGAAAACAGCAAAAATGAGTTTTCTGGCACGGTGTCCGAAGTTAATTTAGTTACCAATGTGAGAGACTAGTGGGTAGACTCTGGTGCTATCAAACATGTCTGTGGAAACAAAGAGATGTTCACCTCCTATCATACGGTAGGGGAAGGAGAAAAACTCTATATGGGTAACTCGTCTGCAGCACAGGTTGCAGGAAAAGGAAAAGTTTGGCTGAAGCTCTCTTTTGGAAAAACTCTCACATTGAATGAAGTTCTACATGATCCGGACATCTGCAAGAATATTGTTTCTAGTGGTGTGTTAGATGATAAGGGATTTAAAATTGTATTTGAATCTGGAAAAGTGATTATCACTAAGGGAAAGGATTATGTAGGAAAGGCTATAAATCTGAGGGCCTATACAAATTCAATGTAACCTCTATTGAAATGAATAAAATTGATTCTTCTTATGTTTATGTGTCATTGAATATCTGACATGGTAGACTTGGTCATGTAAATTATAAATCAATGAACAAATTGGCAACCATAGGATGCATTCCAAAATTCACTTTGGAAAATGAACATAAATGTGAAATATGTGTAGAATCAAAATATGCTAAAAAACCCTATAAGAAAAATATTCACAGAAATTCTAAACCCTTAGAATTAATTCACTCAGACCTAGTTGACATGAAATCGGTTCAAACTAGAGGTGGTAAAAAATGGTCTGTCACATTCATAGATGACTGTACTAGGTATTGTCAAATTTATTTACTTAAAGGAAAGGATGATGCCTTAGAAGCCTTTAAAATATATAAATTAGAAGTTGAAAACCAAATGAGTACCACCATTAAAACCATTAGGTCTAACCGTGGGGGTGAATATGTAATCCCTATAGGAGACTTCTGTGCACAACATGGTATCATTCATGAAGTAACTCTTCTTTATTCACCACAATCTAATGGTGCGGATGAACGGAAAAACCGAACCCTTAAGGAGATGATGAACGACATGTTAATTAGTCCAGGACTACCTGCGAACTTGTGGGGGGAGGCCGTCCTCTCAGCTTATTATGTCTTGAACAGAGTGCCTTTTAAAGGATCATACAAATCTCCATATGAATTATGGAAAGGCAAACAACCCTCTTATGCATACTTCAAAGTGTGGGGGTTCTTGGCTAAGGTTTCTATCCCTCCACCTAAGAGGACTAAGATAGGGCCCAAAACCATTGATTGTGTCTTCCTAGGATATCCTGAACACACCACTGCTTATAGGTTTATGGTTGTGAGTTCTGAAAACTCAGAAATTGGTGTGAACACCATTATGGAATCTAGGGATGCTGCATTTTTTGAAAATGTGTTTCCGTTGAATTCTGAATCTCGCATGATATGTGAAGATCCCCTAGATGTCCCTTCTTCTAGCCATACCTTACCGGTAGAAGAAGATGAACCTGATTTTGAGCCTAGAAGAGGCAAAAGACTTAGAGTAGAAAAATCTTTTGGACCAGACTTCATAACCTGTTTAGCTGAAACTACCTCTAGAAACCTACAAAGAGGCCATGACTTCTTCTGAAGCTCCATGGTTGAAAGAATCCACTATTAGCTAAATGGATTCCGTTATACATAATGAGACTTGGGAGATTGTAGATTTACCTCTGGGTGCAAACCCATAGGTTGTAAATGGATCTTCAAGAGAAAACATAAAGTAGATGGAACTGTGGAAAAGTATAAAGCTAGACTAGTAGCTAAGGGCTATAAACAAATAGAAGGTGTAGATTTCTTTGACACATATTCACCTGTCACGAGAATTACGTCCATTAGGATGTTAATTGCGATCGCTGCTATTCATATCTTAGAGATACATCAAATGGATGTAAAAACAGTGTTTCTAAATGGTGAATTAGATGAAGAAATATACATGGACCAACCTGAGGGCTTTGTAGTGAAAGGTTGTGAAAAAATAGTGTGTAGGCTTAAAAAATCTTTGTATGGCTTGAAACAAGCACCTAAAGAATGGCATGAAAAATTTGATCATGTAATGTTCTCTAGTGGTTTTAAAATAAATGAATCTGACAAGTGTGTTTACACTAAAACTGTGAATGATGCCTGTGTGATTGTATGCTTGTATGTTGATGATATGCTTATACTAGGTACAACCATAGATGTAATTAATTCCACTAAGAACATGTTGAATGAGAACTTTGACATGAAAGACTTAGGTCCCGCTGATGTAATCCTAGGGATGAAAATTAGAAGGGAGTCTAATGGTTATAGTCTTAGTTAATCTGATTACGTTGAGTCTGTTCTTAAAAAATATAACCAGTTTGATAGTAAACCTGCGAGTACCCCATATGATCCTTGTTGTAGACTCAAGGAGAACAAGGGAAATGGAGTTTCGCAACTTGAGTATTCACGTGTCATAGGAAGTCTGATGTATTTAATGAACTGTACGAGACCAGAAAATTCATATGTTGTGAGTAGGTTAAGTAGGTAGACTTGTAATCCGGGAAAAGAGCATTGGGATGCACTTATCAGAGTGTTAAGGTATCTAAAATACACTTTAAACGTTTGCTTAAGTTATGAGAGATACCCTGCAATCCTTGAAGGATATTGTGATGCAAACTGGATAGCAAACTCAAATGAGTCTAAATCTACGAGTGGATACGTTTTCACTCTAGGTTGTGGATCAGTGTCTTGGAAGAGTTCCAAACAGACCTGTATCGCTCGATCCACTATGGAATCCGATTTTATTGCATTAGATAAAGCAGAAGAGGAAGCCGCTTGGCTAAGATGCTTTTTAGAAGACATTCCTCTCAGGCATAGGCCTGTGCCATCTATATCTATACATTGTGTTAGTCAAGATGCAATAGCTAATGCTAAAAACAACAACTATAACAGAAAATCTTTTCATATTCGGAGAAGACACAATTCTTTAAAACAACTAATCTCAACTGGAGTTATTTCTGTTGACTTTGTGAGGTCTAAGGAGAATATCACGGACCCTTTGACGAAAGGCTTGTCCAAGGAGATAGTTAGTAAAGCATCGAGAGGGATGGGGCTTAAGCTCATCAATTAAACTTGCCATGAAGGACACTCAACCTTGCTGACTGGAGATCCCAATATCAAGGTTTCGAATGAGACAACTAATTTGTAGAGGGTTAAAGGAAACACTATCAGAGAATTCCATTCTCTGTCCCTTCTCTATAGTGTAGACGTGATAGTGTGACTGCACGTGAGGATGACTTATGATTAAGTCTTATATGAGTTTTATAGTTTCAATTTAAGATTGAAGTGGGGTGTAGCAGTAAACACTCTTGATAGAACTCACCTATCTGATTGAGGAAGTGGGCCGCTTCCTGTGAGAACTGAGCTGATTCTCTAGAGCATTCTGAGAAACGGGATACGTCCAGGGCCAAAATGGACACAACGACATGAACTTAATAGCATTTTTCAGAGATATCTCGTGTGGAAGCTATTGATGAATTACACCAAACGATGGAAGTTCAAGAAATCGCGTTCACTGTCCATCAAGTAGTTCCGGTAATTTCTCACTAAGCAAAGGTTCAAGACCTTATGGACACCTATTGCTTAAGAGGTATTTCTCGTTTTCTGATTTCTGATTTTATCGCTTTCTTCATTCATATGGGGGATTGTTAGAGATGAAAATGAATTTGTTAAAATTAAAATAGTCTTGATGTGATTGGATCTTAGGATCAAAGAGTCACTAGCCATTGAATTGGGTGGAAATAACAATTTCATTTTCACTCTTTAGTGAATGAAGAACCTTTGGTTAGTCCCACATTGGACAAACCAAGGATGAGTTCTCTCTTTATTACCAAAAAATTGCAAACTAAGGGAGGGCCCTTAGGGTCTAGATGCCTTTGTGGTAGGGAGGACTAAGACAATAGGCTAGTGGATTGATGCATGCTTATCACACATGTGCGGTGCTTTGCACCGAAGCACCCACGCGGGTCACGGGCTTGCGGAGCTTGCGTAGCTTCTGCGTGAGCTCGGCGTGTGCCCGTTTTATTATGAATGGTAATTATTTCGAATTAATAATAAAAAATATTTTAAATTAATTACCATTTCATTCGACCTCACCCCTCTTCTCTTATAAAAGATAAAGAAATTCTCATTTGCAAATCACACTAGTAGCAGCCACTGTCCTGACTACTTTTCTCCTCTTCTTGCTTTGATGTGCGCACTGTGTGTTTGAAATTTCTTTATCTTTTCTATTCTATTCGATGTTAAGTTCATAGAGGGTCAACAAAGTTGTGCTAACTGAGTTGATAGCGGGCAGTTCTATCCTGGACATGATTTGTCAGTATGGGTATAGCATCACTCAAAATTGAGGTGTACCCGTTAAATATCGTGTTAAGGACAATTTGCTTAGCAGGTGGCTCTGCCCAATTGTGTGATTCAAATTATCAGAGCGGTTCTGTTTTTTCTAACGTTAACAAAATTTCAAGTTTCTGTTTAGTTTGTTCATTGTTACAGATTGCGACAACACATCCTTTCGTTTATCTTCCTTCGCATCTAATTCCTCGGCATCAATATCTCCCAATTTCTTATTTTTTTTGAAATCAGTATCCATATCACCATCTTCATACTCTTCCTCTTCTAAATTCTCAATAACAACATTATCACCGGTATTGTTAAACCCTAATTCACTATAAAGAATATTAAAAGAATTCTTAGTTACTACCAAATCAAGATTTAACAATTCATCAACATTAGGTGTTTCCTTAACAACCACTTCTTGACTCAAGATATTAGGAATTGAATTAACTCCCAAAACTGAATTATCTCTATTTTTCCTACCTTGCACTTGCTTCCATATACCCCTAATTTGATTCTTAGCAAACTAATTTCGCACAACAACTTTTTTACGGATATATTTAGGACCTTGATGCAACTCCAAAACTTCAGAACTTTTATCTTGCTTGTTCAAGTTCTTGTTAGGTGGTTTTTTTCTTGCAATGTGTATCATCATGACCAACAATCTTACAATGAGAGCAGAACTTTGGATACTTTAAAATATCAATATGTTGCCAAAAACCCTTCTCACCCGCAGTGATATGCATTCTCTTTGGAATGTGTTTGGAAAAATTAATATCCAGTAAAACTGAAGCAAAGTATCCATATTCTAAATTTAGGGTTTTTACATCAACCACTATTGGTGAACCAAGAATTTTTCCCATTGACAACTGGATTTTCTTACCCAAATAGCAGCATGGGAAGTTCTTTACTTTTCTGGCTGAAAACTAGGGTATCAATCCTGTAATCACAATACTTGTTGATTAACAATCCATGAAGAACCATGGTGTATCTTCTCCTTATCCTCTTCAGAAGACAACATAATAATAAAAAACCCTTTACTCATTGGCATAAACTTGCACTTACCAGGACTAAGTTTCCATTGATCTTCAAGAGTTTTTTTGACTTCATTAAAATTTAATTCTATAAAATCTAATCTTGCAATAAGACTGTTGAAAACGTTTACATCCTTCTTGAAAAAAATCAAGAGGAATATATAAAGCAGGCTCACCCTCTTTGAAAGAAGGATTTGGTAACGTGAAAAGATCAATATAAGTTGGATTGAGAGTTTTCTTTCCTTTAACCATATCAACAAAAGAAGTAGTATCATTGTTGATGTTGTTAGAGGATGATTCAAACGTTTCAACCATCTTGGATCAGCCGTAATTGACCAAGATAATCAAAAACGTGAAAAAACTATGAAAACCTAAAAAACATGACATTCTCTCTCCTCACGAAGATGAACTTGTTAGTATGATTATTATTTCGAGAGTAAGATAGAGGAAATTCAACAGGGTAGGGGATGGAATGGTGCATATTATGTGAAGTGTAGTGATCATTGGTGCAACGGTAAGACCGATGCGGATGATCGCACTCTTAGGGACCCTTTGACCATTGCGGTGTTTCTAACATTCTGGTTGTCTAGAGATGTATTTGAAGACTTCCCCATTGGAAATTTGAAGCTCCTAGTTGTCCCTCTGGCAGTAGCACTTACTGGTGGTGAATGTCTTCTTCTTGGTAAATTGTTCATCGGCTCTTTGTATTCTCATTTAGATTCATTGGCTCGTGACATGAAAATTTCTAACGGGTTCATGAAGATTGATTATTGCATTCATACTGCGTTTCTCCAAGCATGGTTATAGGAGCACTTCCCAAAATATGCTCCTTGGTCGAAGCCTCTGAACTTGCGGGGAGCCGTTGAATATGTAAGGATCCATCGTTGGTATAGAAGGAATATTACCTCTGTATATTTGATTTGATAGATATCCAGAGTGAGGTGAACTTCAGGCCTTGGGATTCTGAGCATGGGCATATACTTTCATCAACTACTTTTTCTGGAGAGATCGAGGGGGTTCTATGGTCAGGTCCAAAGAGGCAAGCTAATTCCTTTTCTACTGGACATAATGCATTCATGAACAGCTCCACTCTAGGTTATATCCTTTCTCTTCGTTCAGAAGGTTATTCGGTGCAGACATACAACATCGATCGTGTGGCTCGTCAAATGAGTTTCGACCAAGAAGTACCTCGTAGTCATAGTGTAGCTCCGTCTATTATAAAGTTGAAGAACAATTTGTATGTTTGTCTTATTAATGGAATTAACATTCCTTTCTTTATTCGGGGTAGGAAACCTCGGATATCAGCCATTATGCACGCTTCTGGAATGATGAGAGAAGACGCTTCAAAGAATTTCTCTCGAGATCTCCATCGATGACTGGCGCCCCTTTTAAGGAAGACAAGGCTCGTAGTCCCAATTTGCAGAGCTCATCTAAGGCCAAGCGGAAGCTAATTATTGATACATCTCAGGAGGTAACCGTCTTTTCTCTGACTTCTAAATTCTTGAAACGTGACTTTTATGACTCTTATCTTTCATTCTTTCCGCTAGACTCGTGATGTTTGTCCTCGGATGAATGTTGCTTTTGTTGCTGCCAATACTCCCCAGTCTTTAAGGAAAGTTCCGAGGATGATTCTTCCTAGAAATAAGACCTTCCCTCATAAGAATGTAAGTTTTACACCTGTCATTCTCGAATTCTTGTGTATGTATATTTTAATATACATATATTTTCTTATCTTGGAGTAGCATGTGAGCACAAGTGTTTGCATCGACTTTAATAACACTTCTGAGGCCTCGAGAGACATCATAACCATGGAATATGTACATGAGTCTGGAAAGGAGGAGCTTGAAGAAACATTCTCATGCAGAAGAAATCTGCGAAGAACCTGAATCTGATACAACAATGATGATAAAGTGAGCATTGAAGGTTAAATGGTACTGAACTCTTCCAATAACTTGGGTCCTCCTCAAGTAAGTTCTATCCTGCTTGTAATAGTAATAAGTCATGTAGGAATCTTGAATTTCTCATATAAGTATAACTATGTTTGAAATTTGTAAAGTATTCGCAAATTTTCGTCGTTAGGAAATTTCAGAAACATAATGTTTGGGAAAAACGCTATAGAATCTTCATACAACCTGGATGATTGACCCCTATATCTTTATTAGAACACAATTTCATACAACCCACTTAGAAGAAATCCCGGTTTTGAGCTTGTTTGGGGGGCGTCAAAACCACCGAACAGTAGAACTCAGGAAGTATCCAGGAAAATCCTGACAGTTTTCACATTTGACTCCGCTAGCCGTTTTCACCATAACTCTTAGATCACTTGTCCGATTGATACGCCATTTCACATTGTATTAGACTTCAATACAAAACTTTTAATATAAAAACCATGTCCAGATTCATTTCCAATGGTTATCAGATTCAGAGTTTCCGAGAGGCAGTGAAAATTGCTTCTGAGGCGTTTTTTATAAAACGTCTTGTGATTTTTTTCAACTCATATAATCTATTGAATAACACTTTTTAATGATTTTATATGGTGTTTATGAGTATGAATGACAATTTTTATGGTTCATGTTCAAGAATTTTGTGTTTGAGGTGTTCTGACTCAATTTGCTCATATCCTCTCTACTTTTAGGAGGAGAATGATCAAAATCAAAAAGTTGAGCTCGCTAGTGAAGGAACAAGAATTATCGTTGATCCCGACGTAAAAAATGTCCTCTCCCCTACTGGAAATCACGCGAAGAATTCTGCTTGCATGCTTGTTGATTGTAGTGTTTCCGTCGAGTATGTTGGTGCAAGCATCGATATTAACTTTGGCCCGAGCAGAACTCTTCCCAGGTATTTGCTTGTTGGAGGTTTTGTTGTTCTATACACTTATGTCGAGTTGTATACAAGGATATGGAAGAAGTTTTGGTCACTTCTATGTTGATACTTCCAAAAATTATAGAGCTTTAGAACGAGACGTGTCCAGTCTGTCGCCCATCGTACATGAAATGTTCTCACTTCCTTGGCATGAATTTTCTGATGTGTTCTTCGAGGAGTGGGAGGTGGTTGTAAGTAACACCGAGAAATATGGTCTGAATGTCATGTGGGTTCATCATAGTCTGGAATCTATGCGAGAACACTTTGTTGAAGTAGGAGAACTTGCTAATCTGGAGGCGGTGACCAATGCTAGAAAAGTTGAAAGGCTTTCCAAGGAATTGGACTTTGCGATAGAGACTCCCGGAAGGACGGAGAAACCGTATTTTGTAGGGACTGAGCCAGCTTTGAATTTTTTTCTAGTTTTATGATCTCATAAAGTACATTTATAGTTTTATTTGAGATTTTGAGTAGGTAGGTTCTGGTAAATTATTTGTGGAGAGAGATAGACTCCTTTATTATTATTTGAATGAATATAATGTAAAATAAGGAAATATTTGAAGTAAACTAGTGAAGCAATCAGGCTTTGCAAGCTTTTAGCCACTTTCCATGAATCACTACTCATTCTGGCTTGTCACTGTTTGTAAGCTTGTAGTGACCACCTAGTAGAGTCTCAGTAAATATGTAAGGTTCTTCCTCGATAGTTAGAGGAACTAATGCGAGAAGTTGTATCTTCTTAGTAATTTTCAGAACCGCCCAGACTTTGTCATCTCATCTGAGAGGTCTTCTCCTTGCGCGGCTAAGGATTGTTGATGGCATTTCTTCTCATCATCAGAAGCAACTTGACTCGCAAGTGAGTTATGAATTTTCCCGCTCTTAGCAAAACAAATTTTCAACCATTTGATAAATTATTGAAATGGATCGGCTTCCCATTCACATCTTCTAGCCGTGACATAACTGTCCTTAAAAGTAGAGCCTTTGGGTTCTGATAGGATATGAAATCATCGATTGCGAAAGGGATTGAGAAGTGGGGCTTAGTTGGTCGAGTTTTAGAGTCCGAGGCAGATCCTCAAGATTTATGGTGGGACTTACTAACTACTTAATGCAAATAAGAATGTGCTAGCTTCTTTAATGTAAAAGGATAATGTGCTAACGTCTTAGGAATAAGACCAATAGGCACAACCTCTAGTAAAGTATGTGTGGGTTAAGACAAGAGGCGCCCTAGATCTAGAGACTCATTGGCTAAGTTATAGATGATACTAGGAATGCATTGGCCATTATGAGAATCTAGGGACACGCTAGCCACTATGGGACGTCCTAGCCTTTGGATAGAGACGCATATGCCTAGGATGCGTTAGGCTTGTATGGTGATGCGTAGGGCGCTGAGGAGATGGGACACATAATAGTTGAGACGCATAGGATCTAAAAGGGCATGCTCGAGCTAGGGGCATCTCTGAGCTAGGGGCGCATTGGCCTTAGCCGCTACTCGGGGGCGCGTCAGATAAGTGGTGTACCAGTACTCGGGGACGCGACAGCGCTGGTGGGTTGTTACTCAAGGATGCCTCCGCCAAATGATGTTGGTACTCAGGATGCATTAGCTAAGGCACTTGGCCGCAAAGAGTTGGCGCCTTTGGCGCTAGGGTTAGGGTTAGCAATGTTAATGCTAAGATTAAGGTGCATGATGAAATGCTTTCATTCAATTGGTTAGACAGGATTAGTACATAATAGGTTAGGAAAGCTCAGGTGAAGTTTCCTGGCTTGCTTATCCCACGAGGAATGAACAAAAGAAGAAGCATCCTCATTAGGCAAGATGTGCTAGCTAATACCATATTAGGTTAGTTGGCGCGTTTCATGTGCTAGGGTTTAGCGCTAGGAAAGTTAGCGTTTTTAGCGTTAATGTGGCTAACTAGTGCCCATGTGGTGCTAAGCAAAATAGCTTGTGTTAACTTGGCACTAATATGAGAAAAGGATAGTTTAGCCTTCTCAGCGATTCAATGCGTCTTTTATGACATTGCTTCTTGGTTGTGGCGCGTCCAAGAGGAGTAGCACATTATTTGTGGCTTATATTCAAGAAAAGTGCTAAAGTAGCATATTTGGGCTCAAAAGAGTAATTTGAGGAGCATTCGTTGCGAATGAAGCGTTAAGATAGAATGTATTTCAGGGGCTAAATATTAGCTATTCGTGAGTTTAATGGATGTTGCTAGAAAATACGCATTCGAGGTAAGTTCCAGGAATTCAGCCGTGAAATTTATGTGACTTGAGACTAGTTTGATATGGTATGAATATTATGAGTATTGAGGAGGCTACAAGGCCATTTTAGAATACTTAGAGAGAATCTATATTCTTAATTCGCTTGCGGAATATAAGTGGAGACACATTATTCCATATTTTGATATAGTGCGCATATATGTACACATACCCTTTTTATATTCTTGTTTCTTAGCAGAGAATTTTTTTATAATTCTAGCCCTTGTCAAAAACTCACTCTGTAAACCTATATATATAAGCTATAAGGTAAACCCTAATTACATTTATATGGGCCGAACACACATGGGATGAAAGTCGTACACCACATTTCTAATTTTTTTCTATAAAATAGTGTCAGGAAATTTATATACAAATACTTCAACTAGTAATGGTCCCAAACCATAAATATCATTAGTGAACAACAAAAAACATACCGAAAAAGAATAACTATTAACTTAATGATGTGAATGTCCAACGGATTTTTAACTCCACACCCGCATCCAATCCAAAATCCATTGATTTTAAAAATTACATCCATGTCCAATATAGTAATGCACGGATTGGATATCCACGCGTATAAATTCCGATATGCCACGTCGAATCTAGCGGATTGGGTGAGCATGTACATTGGTGTCAACGGAAAATTTTAGTTTAATTTCAATAAGGGTTCAATTACGTGGGTTTTCATACAAAAAAGGAGATCTATTCAAGAATTATATGATTAAATAGAAATTGGAGGTTTACAGGTACACTATTTTATAAATTAGTGTTAACACATGTAAAATTTTAAAATATATATTTATCCACATTTTATGATAATATTATATTTAATACTAAATATAGGAATTTTAGATTTTTATTATATTTAACTTTTTAGTTTTATCCTTCCGTTAAAACCTTTAGTTTTATCACGTTTCTTATTAAAAATATAATACGTGTAAACATATATAACCACAAAAGTTCGATTTGAGGATGCCTTTAAAGAAATAAACTTTATTGTTGATTATATGGCAAAGAGGGGAAGTACTTTCCTGATGGTTGAGTCCCGACTTCTAATTTTATGATGGTGTGCCAGATTTTCTCGTTGTAGAAGGCCCGTATAGTTTGATTAACTTTTATTTGGACTTTAAGGTTTGTCCTACAGGTCTATTTTGTTTTTTAGCTTTTTGATGGGGGCTCTTTAAGTATGTATAAGGGTCCCTTACGCTTAGTATATAGGGAGATTTATCATCTGGTCCAAGGTCCAAATAAGAAGTTACAATAGGCTTCAAACCGAATTTTCTTTTGTTATCAGTAAGTCAATTTTTTTAGAAAATTTAGATTACCAAAACGATCATATACTTAAACGTGTGAGGAGTATGCATCAGGAGCTGCTTCTTTAACATATCCAAAAGAAGCATACGAGAAGAAAAAAAACGTATAGAAAAAACCTACAGATTATAAAGCACCAAAATCACATTGAAAAAATATTTAAATCCATTCCTAGCATCAACAAATCACTAACCCCTATATCTACAATTTTCAACTAGTCGTTCAAAAAAGAACTAAAACGAAGTCTATCTAGGTTGTGAATCGAAAAACAGGGAGGGTTAGGATGGAAGTACCATATACAACTTTAGATATGCCAAAAAAATGGATTCCATTTTATTTGTATCAAGCTAACCTAAATTAGATTTTTTATGCAATGTTGTTAAGTCATACTGTTTGTTGATAACTTGTATACTAACCTATAAGTAATTCCAATTACGTTTTTTAAGTTGATTGCGTTTATCGTCTCTATCATTTAAATTAGTACCCCTCGTCGTACTTTTGTAATACAACAGCGTATAAATCTTATACCAAAAAAACCTAGGTTATTTAGATATTATGATCTAACGTGCAGGAGGATGATTCATACTAGGGATCCTCATGCCATAATCAATGATCTCTTCAGGCTTTATGAAGTGGTTGTTGAACTCATGGTTCCTAACACCAATCAATGGAATTCTGGAGAAATAGTCTCTTTGACTGCAGACATGCTAGAGCATTCTGGAGAAATATTCACATTGACATTGATGTTGTGAGAAGAAATTGCAGCAGTGTCTCTGAATGGGTTATTAGTTGGTTCTCTTCTTCAAACAATGACAATGATGACATATTATTGTATGCATTGATGATAGGGGTCTGGGTGTTGTAGAAATATAGATGTGAAGCTATATTTCAGGGAGTATCTCTCAACCCTTTTAAAACTGTGCATAAAATTCATTTTCATCTAGAACCTGATTTGCATGATAATGAACATCACACTACTGTCATTCTTAATAACAGAATCTTCACCTACAGAGGGTATCTTAAAGATGAATGTTGATGCATCTTTTGATTATGATACTAACCAACTTGGTACTGGGATTGTTTTGCATGATCCTACAGGACATTATCAAGGAATCAAGGATAATTCGCAAATGGAATACTGAGTCCAGATATGGAGAGTGCATGGCTATAAGTGAAGCATTATCATGGGCAAAGAGAAAGCATTTCTCAAGGATACATGTTGAGGCAGATGCAAAGCTAGTTATTCAATCACTTTTGGGAGACTCATTACTCATTCAATTGAAAAATAGGAACTTAATAAAGTAGATCAAACATTTGAGCTCTAGTTTTGATTATTGTAATTTTACTTTTATAAGTCGTGATGATAATCAAGTTGCTGATTACATAGCTAAATCAGTTAAGGAAGAAGCAACTGATACTGAAACTTATAATAATTTCTTTGCCATAATTTGTAGTTTTCTGGCCACAATTATTAAGTTACTTAAACATAATAAAATTTCTAGTTTATCCAAAAAAAAGATCTAACATGCAGATATGCTATACTAAAAGAAACTTAGTTATTATCTACTAAATGCACATGTTGTTTGCGTTACATTTATCTTGTTTATTTCATTTTTTTAATGACATGCAATTGTTTTGCATATTAAGATCTAACATTGTAGATATCCAATACTGAAAAAATCCTAGGTTATTTAGACATTATGATCCAACTGTGTAAATACGCTATACTGTAAAAAATCGACTACAGTTGCACTGCAATATTAAAAAAAAGCGAGCGAAATTGTGCTGCACTTCTTTAAAAATCTAATCCAACTGGATTGTGCAATTTTCCTCCCTCCTGTCACTGACATGACAATAAACTACGAAAAGAGAAGCAGTATTTAACATTCTGACTCTTCCTTTTAGAAAAACGAGTGCAGCTGTGATGCACTGCTTAAAAAATCAAGTCCGGCTGCATTGTGCATTTTTCCTCCCTCTTGTCACTCGGATAATAATAAACTACGAGAAAAGAAGAAGGTCATTAACATTTCATACTCTCCCTTGTAAAAATATGGCCCAAACAAAATCAAAAATGGTTTGGTTCACATATTTTTCTAGCTTTGTTGTATAATATTGGTCATTAGTTTAATTTTTTTGCTAAGTCCAAAAATTTATTAAAGTAAAAAACCTAATTACAAGAATTACAAGTGGGCTCAGAGGACCCCCACCCCCATAAACCAAAGGGGAAAAAAATAACTTCAAAACAGAAAATAAATAACATCAATAAAAACAAAAGAAAAAAAGAAGCTATCTATGTCTAGTACCAACTTCTTTCAATCTTCCTTCATGTCTACTAATATTATATGGTTTACTCTTGCAAAAAATAGTATCCTTAAAACCATCATAAAATTTCCCTTTTTCATCCTCATCAGAAGCATAATTAACCGGTACAAGGTTAATTGGAGTTTGAGGATGATTACCATTCTCATTTCTCTTAAACTGTGTAGGCCTAGGAGATCTACCTATTTGAGATTTGAGGCCCAAACTATTTCAATCATCTCCGGAGAGGCCTCCAAATACGAGACACTCCCTTCCAAATCTTTTATAGATTTACCATCCAACATTGCTTTGGCTAGAAGAGAAACATCACGCTGCTCCTTCATAGCCTCCACTTTTGCACGGAACTCATGTGTAGCCACCTTATTGTCTTGCACTCCAGCTTCAGTGGAGTCCTTTGAAACCCTATCAGGGACCAAAGAACCGCCTGCGTCAGTTTTAGACTTGGCAGCAGGTAACCTATTAGTCCTTCCCTTTATTTTACTTACATCAGAAACGGTCTCAATTTCCAAATCACGCTCAGTTTCCAAAACCGAGTCACTCTCAGTTTCCTTATTCAAACCAAATTCCTCTTTTTCCTTACTCCCAGATCCAGCCAATCTCGCTCGAAATGCCTCTTGTTTAGATAACTTAGCCACCTCCAACTTTGTTTGTTTTGTACCTTGCTCAATAGCATCAAACTCACCCAACGAAACAGATTTATCATAATTCTCCAAGACCAACTTCTCATCTGTTTCAATCTCTTCAGTTAAATTAAATTGTGTTCACTTTCTGAATCCTAATTCCGCCTCTAAAATATCAGATTTTTTTCATTGCAAAAGTATTAGAATCCAACAATTCTTCCACCCTAAGAGTAGAAGACAAAGTGGTATCAATCTTATCAAGCAAATAATGTTTATTTCTCTCCAACTCAGCAGACGCGGCAAGGAATGCATCTTCAGACTTTACTAACTTCTCTTCTAGCTGTTTAGTCCCACATTCTTATTAACATTATTCTCTACCTTGGCCAATACATCAAACCGATTTTTTGAATTCACAATCGCATCCTTTGTACCTGAAGTAGAAGGCGTATTCCTGCATCTACCCTTAACTTGCTGCCATAAGCCCATATGGCTTTGTTACTTCTTTTTTTTACCTTTGAGTGACGTTTACTTTACGAACTTCATTAATCTCACTTTGCAATTCAGCTTCACCCTTCTTTTTAAAAGTCTTAAGAGCTACCTTACACTCCTTAAAAACATGCCCAACAATTTTACAGTGAGTACAATATTTTGGTTTGTTGGCATATCCACCTCTTGTGTAAAACGTCTTCCACCTGCTATAACATCAATTTCATCCAATATGTCTTTCGGAAAATCAATATCAACCATGATAGATGCGAAATAACCATACTATTACTCATGTGTTAAAGTCCTTTGATTAACAACTAGCGGTGTTCCAACAACTTGAGCAAGGGACAATAAGATATTTTCCGTCCATAATTCCATATACAAGCTTGGGAATTTTACCTATATTGTTGCATGAGAAGTACGCTGAGCTTCAGGATTGAAATTAGGCGTCCATTCTTGTATACTCAGAACTTGTTGCTCCACGATCCAAGCATCCTTGTTTAAAATCCTCTCTTTACCTTCTAGAGCTTCAAGTTTAATGATGAAAAAACCTTTTGACATAGGCACAAAAGTGCACCTAATTTACTTAATATTTTATTGCTCGAGAAGAGACTTCTTCACATCAGAAAAAACTAAACCATTAAAGTTTAGTCTTCCAATAAGGCTGAACCTCCAAGCCTCGCATCCTTCTTGGAACAAATCTGACGGAATAGCCACAACAATTTTTCCATCTTTAGTGAATGGTTTAGGTAAAGACGTAAGATCAATACTAGTTGTATTAAGTGTGTATTTGCCTTCAACAAATCCGCATATGTACTAGGGTTTTGAGAAACCCCAACTTCATTACTTACCGAGGAAGTGTTAGAATCCTTGTTTTTCACGGACAAAATAGTATTATGTAAAACTAAAGGTCGTGATCCAGGATCTATTGGAATCACCATCCTTAAACAATCATAACTAATCCAAATCAATGAAAAAATCGAAAACCTAGAAGAAAAAAACTCTAAAAAACTCGGACATTCTCGTTATGGTCATTAATTTAAGATGCAATCGCTATTTGTCTATGCCAAATGTTTGTTTTGCAGATGATGTTCCTAAATATAATCGAAGATTCATTCAAACATGTGTTAGAGATGAGACGAGATATACTAAGTTGTAATTTTGAGTATGCTCTCCCTTGTAGTATATATTGTATTTATTTATTGTCACAAGTTTCAATACTACGAGAGTAGTTGCAAGCAGAGAAAGATCTTAAATTTGATCTGGAGATCGGTTTGAATATGTCTTCAAGAATATTTCCAAATCAATGTGATATAACTCTAAGGTCGATATTGTTCATTACCAAGAATATATAGATCTATATACTGCAAGCGCGAAACTATAGTAGCACAAAATCCTACTACCAAGACTATATAGATCTATATACTTAAAATATGAGTGCAATATAAATAACAAAGCAGTAAAACATATAAGCAAGGCGTGAATATAAATGACACACAAGGTTTTTACGGGGTTCGGTTGTTAATGAAACCAACATCCACGGTTTTGTAAAATTGGTTGAGTAAAATACAATATTTTATTTGATTACAAGTAATGATTGATTTATCTCTCAAATGATCTTGCAAATTGGTTTAACTCACACAAATATCTCTCTTATATTGCTAGGTATTTCTCTCTCTTAATTTCTGTCTGCCTTGAATGAATAAGTGATCTTCTTTTATTTCCCAAGCCCTATCTCGGATGGCCCAGTTATCGAGTAGCATTTATTCTCCGATCTCAAATAATAACTATGAGCATCTCGCTCAAGCGCCCAATTTATTGTATCCTTTCTTGACACGTTATCTAGATACTCGGTCTTCTACTAGTTTGACTAGCCTTACTTCGTATTTAATGCTCTCAACGCTCTCTTTCATCTTCACCGCTCTTTATCTTTCTCCTTTATACGTATAGTCATCTGCTTCTCTTGGTTGATATCTCGAATATAGCAAACACGTGGGTGAAATGATCACATGCTTTTCCAACCTTATCTCTTTATGCCGTTCATCCCTTGGATGTCTTCCACGTGTACACATCCTCTCTTTTTCGCATCCTCTCTTTTTCGCCAGCTAATCACCATGTAAAATGAACTTCCTCCACTTTTCTCTCTCGATTACTCCATCTGGCATTAAATGCGCTTGTACGCACGTCCTACTAGGCACTAATTAGCCCCCACTTTATCCATCGGTTACTTCTCACAATTGTTGGTTATCCCCAAAATTCCTTCTTATTTAAGAAGATCATCATCCCTTTATTTTCTCATTCTCTTTGTTTTCTTCTCCACCAAACTCTATGTCTCTGTTATTAACTTCTTCTTCAATTTTCTCTGTTGTTGTTGTTATTTTTTTATTTTTCACAACATTCTCCTTATTTACTCCTTTATCCTCTCATCATCATGTATGTTATACCCGCTCATAAAAATAAGTAAGTTGTTTATTTTTATTTATTTTCCCTTTACTTTGATTTTATTCGACCCTGAAGTTTTTTCTTCAAACTGCTGCATATTCTTCAAACTGTTATTTTGATGCAATTTTTTTTCAAAACCTTTTTTTGTTGTTTTTGAACTGATGTTTTGATAAAAGAGTTTTCAGTTTTTTGATGTCTTGATGATGATTCTAATGAGATTTTGTGATTCTTCTTTCAGTCTGGTTCGCTCTGATGGAAAAAGAGTAGTTTCCACAACTTCTAATCCTCCTCCTTATGGTGATGCTCCCATAGTACGACTTCTCCCTCAAACTCTAAAGATATTGTTTCCGAATTTGATTTGGGTAAGTTCCAGGTATCACTTCCTTATGGAATTGGTGGTCAACTTGAAGCTGGTCTTCAATCTCCACTTTACGATACCGAGGACCAATTCTTTTACGAGGCTTTGGATTCTTCTCTTCCACACCGGGGGGTGATGCAATACTCAAGAAACTTTTAAAGTATCTTGCGAGAGTTTAAAGAGAGTATTTTTGGTAATTCTACTGATCCGAGATCGGAACCGTTTAATCAAGAGGATTATACAGTGAGGAACTTCCTTTGGAACTATAAGCGTGCTCCACTGAATCTCCGACGAACTCCTCCTTATTAGGGAATTGGTATTTTTCGAATTTGATCTCTTGTTGGAGGGGTTCTGAATTTGTTGACCGATCTCGATCCTCAGAAGTCGGAAGATTCTCATCTCCGCAAGACAAGCGATGAAGGCTGGTACGAAATCCTCATTTTCATCAAAGGTTTCGTGGGTTTTTGGTTATAATGAAGATGGTTCATATAGGGGGGGGTCCTCTTCCTGATCATTCTCATCCAATCTATGCTCCATGGCGATTTGTTTGGGATGATGAGTTTTATAATCTTCCTTCTAAGGTAGCTTTCTTCCTACTTCTTTATCTCTTACTAATTTATTTGAGTTTTAATTTTTCCTTTGCTTTTCTCTAGGTTCCCCGAGCTCTTCCTGCTGGCAGCCATGATGAGGAGGATGAACATGATGATGATGATGATGACGACGAGAGTCGTAGTAAGCGCAAAGGTGATGATGTTGTGAAGGTAAAGAACATTAAATTTTTCTTCTTCTTAAGTATATATACTTGCTATGTTCTTTAACTGATCAGCGAAGAAACTTTGTGCAGAGTGGTGCTAAGCGATTGAAGATAAGTTTTGTTGGTAAAGGTTTTGATAATGATAGTAAAGATGGTATTGGAAGTGGTGGTGAAAAAGCTGAGTTGTGGATTTGGACGATGATGAGTCCTACTCGGAGAGGCCCCGGGTAAATTCAGACGAGTTTTAGTTTGAGATGCTGAGCTTAATCTTGGAGGTGTAGAGATGGGAAATCCCTCAAATTCATATGTTGAGATTAACATGATAACTTCAAATTTGCCTCTACAAACGCAGGGTGCAAACATTGAAAGTCACATCCTTAGAAAAATGTTAAATAGCCTTGTCAGCAGATGGTGACTTTGCGTCCTCAGCGTGTATATGGATCTCACCTGATCATTGGGGGTTGATAAGTGCATAATTTACATGTTTTGAGTATCATTTTCTTATGCTTATTTTCTAGATTTTATGTAAATTACCTTGTATTATTATTACTTTTATGTTTTATGTCTCTTATTAGGTGAATTCATCTAAAGGGAAGTGGAACTTATTCAAATTCAGGATTTCTTCCAACCAAGTCGAAGAGAACGAGAAAACGAAGCCAACGGCGAAAGTTAGAGAAGGAGTTGTAATAGTCCAGACTCGGCCAACCAGAAAGGGTCGTAATAGTCCAGACTTGGCCGACTGAAATCCAGAAGAAAGTGGATTTCTGGTCGCTCGGGAACGACCAACTAGAAGCAGCTGTGGTCGTCCAGACTTGACCGACTATACTCAAATTGTTGTGAATTTTCCCCTTCTATGCACGGTTTGATATTTTTGGATCCTATTTTGACCCGGATTTGAGCATGGGGTTTTCCATACTTTGAAATACTATATAATGGACACGTTTAATAAAAATTGGGAGAACTTGGATCATATCATATCTTTTGAAGAAAAAAAGAAGCTTTGGAGTTGGAGACTCTTCTACGACCTAGGGTTTGCTTTACTTTTCTACTTATTATTCTTCCATGGATTTTAAGAAATCCATAAGTAGATATACCTTTCGTATTGGTTAAGGATGTAGTCGGATATCATAAATATGCTATTAAATTAATTTATTAGTTTTGTTATCTTAATCGAATCATCATCATTCTTTTTCTACTAATTATGATCACCACGTATGATTGTGTGAATGTTTTTTTAAGAGCGCTACTAAATAACCATGAATTCATATCTATTGCTAGACTAAGGTTTTACGGAATTGTTGATGAACCTTGTCATAAGTAGCATATTTTGATTACCAATTGTATTCAAAACCTTTGTGTGATCGCATATACATATGTTAAATAGATTACTCGAAGTATATCTATTGGATTGATTAGCCTAATTCATAGAACTTAAAGATCTTGAGGGATTAAACTTGATAGCATGTTGCATTAGGTTGTTCTTTGAGTAGTATTTACATATTCATCGTTATGGTATGTGATGACATGAGGAATTTATCGGAGTATGCTCTCGATGGGATGCTCTAGGGATCTTGATAATGAATGATTAAGTGACAACTCTAGTCATTAGTGAAAGTGCATGTCTTATGATTGAAGATGAACCCTTAACCAGTACTCTTAACCTATTGATTCTCTTCGTTCAATCTTAGATAATTTAATTAATATAATTACTTTAGTTTTAAATCAAAAAATCCCCCTAGTTTATATAAGTTTTAAAATACGAATAACAACCCATATCTCCTTGTGGATCGAATTTGTTCTTATAACTATACTACTATCTATAATTGTGAAGTGAAAGAACTTGAAATAATTTTGCTTGGCTGACAACCGACCAGGGGTCCCTCTAATGCCTTGAGTATTCTTTTGAGCTTCGCAAGCGATGCCTTAAGCTCGTTTCCTTTGAACATAGCTACCTCTCTCGCTTCTTTGTCTTCAATTTCTGCGACAAACATGGATCGAGCTACCATGGATTCGCTTGACATCTCCTTAGATGTGGCTCATTACATCACGCTCTTTAACATGGTGAGATTTTTTCCACTTCAAATGATTTATTCTAAAGTCCGAGTGTGATGTTTATTTGCTTGGTTACTTATGCAGACTTCGAATCATAACTCGTTGTTGATGCATTCGTTGAGTCTGGAGAAGCAAAAAGCTGAAAATGTCGAGAAACGAGCACGAGAGGCGGCCAAGTCTGTTGAAGGTAATATTTATTTTCTCGAGCTCGTCACTTACTTGTCTATGTTTGAGTTTGAATATTATTTCTCCGATGAGTAGCTTCGACATCAAGGTCGAACCTTGAAGCTAAACTGCGTGAGGCTGAGAAATACGGGAAGGATCAATGAAAATCTTTTCAAACTATGAGCTTTAGGTATGAAGAGTTAGCATTCCAGGCTCGTGATGATGTTGAATGAGTGAAGCCTCAAGATGAAATGTTTTTCATTCTTCAAGATAAGATTTTATCTCTTTGTGAGCAACGAGATGCTTATCAAGAGGATTCATCTAGGAGTAATAAAAAGATGAAGTCTTTAAAGGAGGAGCTTCAGTTTGTCTCTTATGATCGAGATCGATTGGTGAACTCCAAGAATACTTTGCTGCAGAATCATAAGCACGATATGCGAGATGCTCATAAGAAGTATGAAAAGTTGTTGAAGCAGTTTGAAGAGCAAGGTCTTCCTTTGAAGAAGTACAAGGGTTCTGTGTTGGACAAAAACATAGAGATTAGATGTAGGCTAGATCATGATCGTATTGAGGCCGAGAAAAACTTGAATCTTGTGTTAGAAGGTAGATTAATTAGGAAATATGCTTGTCAGTTTGCCTCTGACTGGGTTGTAATCTTCTTCTTTTTGATTCTTTAGAGTCCCGAATTAAAGCTGAGCCTGAGCGACTTCATGAAGATCAGGAGAAGCTACAAATAGAGAAACAAGCATTGCTCAAGAAATCCAATCGCTGCAAAACTGAGCGAGAACGAGAGTGACAACCTCCTTAAAGGTTTGAAGAAGAAGTCACAAACTCAAATGTTCGGTCTTGCTAAGAAGTATCAAGCTCAAGTCGATCAGTTGAAATCTGATCCTGTGGCTGTCTCTATAAAGACTACGCCTTCTACATCTGCCCTTCCAAATGAAACAACGGGATCGACCATTCAACTTGTGCAACCACGAGTTGAGGTATCCCAAACAGGAGATGAGCGAAGTGAATCTCAAGCTGAAGGGAAGAATAAAGATATCCCTGACTCCGAGATTCATTGTACTCAGCTTGTTCAACCTTAACTCGGATTTGTTGATGGTTTTGATGATATTTATGGTTTGGCTGAATCAGCTTTTTCTTGTTCTTGTTATTATTCTGTTGTTCCCTTGATATTTTTTTTTTCTTGGATATTGATGATGGTTGTGGAATCTTTTCTTTTGTGTGGTTTTCTTGAGGAACCTAATGGTGTAGTCACTTTCGGCCTCGTGACTTACTTTGAATAAAAGTACTTTGTTGACTTTGTAAAGTTTTCTTGAATTGACTTGTTTTTATTTTTGTGATGCTTTATTTCCTACAAGAATCATTGTATGATTAAGATTGTGCGAGATCGTACTCGGCTTTGTAACTGTTCGTCATGGTACTCTGATGATGTTGAGACCCTCGGATATAACCAGCTTGTGGTGCCCCTTGATCTAGGGAGTATCCGGAATACTACGGAGACTCCTCCTAATGAGTACATCTTGTCCCCCTTTTATAGTCCCCATAATGCAGGGACTGCCTGTATTGCTAGTAAAGTAGCCATCCTAACGGGGTATCTTGTGGGGGACGGTACCTATGTACAAAACGGTGTCAGGGGCCAGATGATGTTTTTACCGAGTGGCTGGTACCTCCTTATTAGAAGGGCATCGTCCAACCCTTATGGTTGAATAGAACTGGGTGGGTTCTTGAGAGAATACATCCCCTCGGGCGTCTACTTTATCAACAGATGTATTAGAGCCCTACCACCCAGCATCGCGTAAGGATTTTCTCCCGGAGCGGAATAAGTGGGAGTTAGGTCCCCTTCGCTCGCTCGTTGTTAGCCGAAACGGAATATAGTATGATCATAGGCAGGTCGTAACGTATGTGTATTAACCAAGAGCGATGTAACCAGATAAGTATGCATAGTACCCTGAATGACATAATCAGATGAGTGGGAATAGTATCCATGAATGGTGTAACCGAAGTTGTACCTTTACTTGTACTGTAGTTGATTGCATTTATTATTGTAGCGTGTGTGCTCATGGGAAGTATCGTTTGAGGAACTGGATTCCAAGGATGTATCCATACTTTTCCATGTCCATCTCGTAAAATATAAAAGCCTTTTCCAATGCACTGATGAATGAAATATGGTCCATTGAAAGTTGGTCCCAGCTTGCCTGAATACTCGTATGGTAGTGTCTGTCGCAGAACTAGCTCTTCGGGTTGGAATTCTCGAGGTCGTACTCGCTTGTTATATTCTCTCTCCAATCTGCGATGATAATTTTCCAAGGCTTGGAGGGCGATTTTTCGATTTTTTTTTCAAGTCATCCAACTTTGATAGGATCAGATCGGATGTGATATTTTTCTCGCATGCTTCAGTCTTTGTGGTTGGGATCATGACTTGTATTGATATTACTGCCTCGATTTCATATGTCAAGAGAAAAGGTGACATGCATGTTGCCTCTCCTTGTCGTCCGATAAGCCCAGAGCACATTGTGAAGCTGCTCACACCAGCCTTGCTTCTATCCATCCAACTTCTTTTTGAGATTGTCAGTAATAGTTTTGTTTATAGCTTCATCTTGTCCATTGCTTGCGTGATAAATTGATGTAAATTTGTTTTTCCGAATCTTGAAAGCATTGAACAGGAGATCGATGTTTTCTCCCTGAAACTGTACACCGTTGTCAGATAGTATTACTGCTGGGATGCCAAACCTACATACAATGCTATCAAAGATGAATTTGAATACATATTTATCTCGGATATTCTTCAGAGCCTTGGCCTCTACCTATTTTGTGAAGTAGTATGTTGTCATTATCAGATATTTCTGTTCCTTTGTTCCTTGTTGGAGAGGTCCAACGATGATGACTCCCCATTTAGAAAATGGACACGGACTAAGGACTGAATACAACTCAGTAGACGGAGCTTTGTTTTTATTTGCGAATCGTTGACACTCTTCACATCGCCGAGATAAGTGTTTGGCATCCATATGCATGTAGGGCCACAAATATCCTTGAGCTTTTTCCTTTTGTGATAGTGATCTGGAAGCGCTATGGTTTCCTGCATCTCCATAATATATTGCATCAAGAATTTTCTAACCCTTCTTTCGGGGAGAGACATCGTAGCAAAGGTCCGAGAAAATATTTTCGATATAGCACACCATCTCTGATTTGGTAGTTGATTGATCGATTTTTGATTTTCTGCGCGAGTTTAGGCTCTTGAGGAAGCTCTTCAGTTTGCAAATACTTCATGATTGGTTTCCTCCAATCTTCTTCGGTTTCGGTGGTCTCGTAGATGCGCTTTCCTTCGCTGGTGTTTTGTCCACCAAAAATTTATACAATCTATAGATTCACACTTCTTTGACATTCTCGTCGTTGATCATGGATGTGATGAAGGCTAGTGCATCTGCGTTCTTGTTGTCTTTTCGAAAAAACATGTCGGATTTGGAGATTTGGTATTTGTGCTACATACTGCTGAGCTTGCCTCAAGTACTTTTGCATGACTGGATCCAATGTTTGATATCTTCCGCTCATTTGTCGAACTACTAGCTCGGAGTCGCTGGTGATTCTGACCTCAGAGATTGTCAACTAGATAATGATCTGAAGTGCATGAATGAGTGCCTCGTACTCGGTCTCTTTATTGGTCGATAGAAAATCAAGTTGAAGACTCTGGACTATTCTTATTCTTATAGGAGAAGATGGTACGATACCGATTCCGCTTTCTTCTTCGTTGGATGACCCATCCACATATACTTCTCATCGTCTCGGGTGACACATTTTTAGAAGGGGATCATCATCTCGTTCTTCTTCCATGCCTGGAATATCTTCTACTTCATCTTCTTCGGATAAAGGGAAGTATGCCAAAAACTCAGCCATGACTTGTGTTTGTGTTGCTACTTTCGTTTCATATTTGATTTCGAATTGTTTGATTTGATCATTCCACTTAGATACTCTTCCTATTCGCTGAGAACTCTCTAGAACAGATTGGATCGGGCTCTTGGTTAGGACCTTGGTCATTATGGGCTTGGAAGGAAACTCTCTGTCTTTGCGTTGTATGCACCAGAGTCAGTATCAATTGTTCCATCTTTGTATAGTTCTTTTCTGCTGGGGCCAATGTCTTGTTGATGAAGTAGATCGGCCTTTATTTTCCTTCTATTACTCGAACCAATAAAACACTTATGGCACTCGAAGTCGCTCCCAAGTAAAAATTGAGTTCTTTTCCTTGTTTAGGGTTTTGCAGTATTAGAAGTTTTGCCAGATAGTGTTTTATTCCTTGAAAATCCTTCTCACATTCTTCTGCCCATGAGATTTGTGTCCCTTCCTTAGTGTACTGAAAAACGCCTTGCAACGATCCGAGGACCTTGATATGAATCTACTCAATGCTGCCAACCTCCTATTTAGCTTTTGTACATCTTTCAATGTTTTCGGGGATGGCATCTCTCGTATAGCTTGAACTTTGATCGGATCCACCTCAATTCCTCACTTGGTGACCATGTATCCCAAAAAAATTCATGATGTTACTCCGAATGCGCTTTGGCTGGGTTAATCTTCATGTTGAATTTTCTGAGTTGCAAAAAAAAATTCTTTAAATCTTGTATATGACTTTCTTTCTTTTTTGCTCTTTACCAACATATCATCTACATATACTTCAAGGGTTTTGTGGATCCACTGGTCGAACATCTCTTCTACCATTTTCTAATATGTCGCCCTGTGTTCTTGAGCCCAAATGGCATCCGAGTGTAACTGTATAAACCTCTTTGGAGTGAAAAAAGTTACATTTTCTTGATCTTCCTCGGAGAGCATGATTTGATTGTACCCTGAGTAACCATCCATGAGCGAGAATAGCTCATTTCCCGACGTCGAATCTACCAGTTGATCTAAACTCGACAAAGGAAAGCTATCTTTGGGACAAGCTTTGTTTAAATCGTTGAAGTTGATGCAAATCCAAACTCCCTTGTTTTTATTAAGTACGATTACCATGTTTGAGATCCATTGAGGATATGTTGCTTTTCTGATTTTACATGTTTCTTTCATTTTTGTTAATTTTTTCTCTACTGCATCATGATATGCCAATGCGACTCTCTGAATCCTTTGTTTGAACGGTTTTTCTTTTGGATCGATCTTGAGGTGATGATAAGCGACTTTAGGATCGATGTCAGGAATATCGCTCATTTTCCAAGTGAATACATCAACGAACTCCTTCAATAAACATATTAATTCTTTCTTCTGCTTGGATTCTAATAATGTTCCGATTTGGATCATTTTAGGAACTTCTTCTGTTCCAATGTTTATCTCTTGAGTAGGTTATGATGCGGAAAATGTTGGTCTCGGATCGCCCATTGGAGTCGTATTCGATAATTGCTATGCAGCTTCGGGAATGTCTGACTCATTCCCCTTCTCTCATGAACAACTTTTTTTTCTTTCTTTTCTGAATTCTCCATGCTTGATGTAATATTCCTTCCTTCTCGTATCTCTCTTGTTTGTTTTGCTTCTTATTTTCTCTGATAACATTTTCCCTTTGTTGGTTCTGCTTCACATCGACTTCAATGCATTCCCGAGTTTCTTTCGTGTCTCCCAAAATTTCCAAAATCCCTTTTAGTGATGGAATCAAACTCGTTGATGATAGGTCGATGCGATTCCCTTGATCCCATGTGCCCACGGTCTTCCCATGATGGCCTAGTAGGGTAACACCACATCACCACAAAGAATTTTATGACCACATCCAAACTTCGGACATGAATTTTCATGGTGATTTCTCCTTTCGGCTTCGAAGCAGATCCGTTAAAACCATAGATGTTGTATGTGGAAGGGACAAGATCGTCATCGGAAAACTCCATTTTCTTGAAAGTATCGTAGAACAAAATATCTACGGAACTTTCTCCATATACTAGTATTTTGGTGACTGCCCATTTATCCATTCTTAATGTAATCACCAAGGGATCATGGTGATATTTGTCATTGTGCGGGGCATCACGAACTGAAAAAGAGATAGGCTGCATCATCCAATCTTCTATGGGCGGCTCTATCAAAAAGCTGTAGATTTCCTTACCATCTCGATCTCGCTTATGAATCTGGGTCATAACGTCCTTGTAGAAATCATACTCTGACACATGCGAATGTTTGATGGAGTGGTTTGTATGATTTGTCAGATACTGAACTCCTGGTTTGATAACGACCTCATGTACTGCGGGTTGTTCTCCTGTATATCTGGCCTTAATAGGTACCTCCACGAACTCGTGCACTTTACCATCATCTATCGCATCTTGAATCACGAACTGCAAGCTTCTACATCTGTCAGTGTTGTGTCCTCGATATTGATGATAGGCACAATACTCTCTGTTGTTGTTAGACACGGAAGGTTGCAGGCCTCGATTGGATGGATAATTGACTTTATACCCTCTCTTCACAATCTCTGTGAAGATATGACTCATGGATCCATTGAGTTTGGTGAAGGTCAGATTCTCGAATCTGGTTCTCTTGATGTCTGGGGTCCATTCTTTGTACCCGTTGTTCCCTAAAGTTCCTTTTTGGTGGTGCAAATTGTATGTCTTGTTGGTTCTGTTGTTGTTGATACGTACTTGATGTTGGCGCCTCGAAGGATGCTACTACATGTATGCCTCTTGGTGTTGGAGCAGTTGGAAAACTTTCTTGGATTTCCTCCAATACGACGTGATGTTTTTATAATGCTAGTAACTCATCCATTGTGCTTGGAGCAGTGTCAAAAATTTCTATGAAGATTGAATCATTTTTCTTTGGTGCATTCGAGAAGCCAAATATTTGCATTTCTACTAAGACTTTCCCGATCTCGAGACACAACTTTCTCCATCTGACTACCAATGACTTTAGCGTCTCACGAGGTCTCTTTTTGATGGAAAAAAACTTATCAAGCCCAGGTCTGGTGCAATGGATATGCATGTAGGCTTCAAGGAAAGCTGGAGATAGCTCTCTGAAGCTATTTATCGATCCCTCGGGAAATGCATCGTATTAGGCTAGAGCTTCTCCACTTAAGATTGCGGGAAAATACTTGCACATAACCACATTGTCGCTCTCCCATGTTAGAACTGATAGTCGGTAAGATCGAGCTGAACATCATCTTTGTTTCATCGAAGATGAAGGTGAAAGTCCGCATCGTACACTTTTGTGGTATTGGCTCATAGAGAAATTCATGCGACAATGGTGATCTCTTTGCCTTGGACATGATCTCAGAGAGTCCCGATGCCCCTTCCCTGCCTTTAGTTATTTTCACCATATTCTCCATATCGTTCATCTTTTTCATCATTTCTTCCTTCTCCACGATATCGATCCCTCGGATGGGTTGAAGAACTTCGTTTGCCCTTTGGTTGACTCTGACACGTACTCGGTCGTTATCTTCTTGGTTCTTGCTTGTTAAATCTACCTCGTAGACTCTTTTAGCTCTTATCTTGTTGTTTTCTCGGATTAGATCCAGATTCATCCTCATCATATCTTCCACCATTTTATTCTGCTTTTTTTGTCTTTTCATCATCTCGACGAGTATGGATGCCATGCTTCCTTGATCGGAGGCATCATATTTTCATTTTCCTTTGTTCTGTGCACTTGAATCTTTTGCATTATCATCTTGTGCTTCCTCAAATTCTTTTCTTCGTTCCTTCTCATTCTAGTTTCCTCCATTCACGAGTTTGTTGTTCTCAAGTCCATTGTTCTCATGAACTTCTTCCTCTGGTCTTTCTCCATTTTTGTTGTTCTCCAGGTTTTGGGGTTGCATCACTTAATTGGTTTGTCGATTAATAATTTCTTCCTTCATAGTTGTTGTGTTTATCCGACTGCGGCTCCTCGAGTCATGATGATTCTCTTCAATGTCGTGTTGTTCTTTGCATTTGCACGATGTTTGCTGGTAGTCATGATCGAGATACTTTTCCTCTGCGATATCAAAGTTGACTAACAAAGGGGTCTCACAAGTTAGATAATGAGATTCCTGACTATGTCAGTATCACCACTGTCTTATACGTGTACGGATCTGTCTTTTACTTTTCAGAAAGGAATCCTTTGACAAACAAAAAAATTTCTTTTCTAAAAAATGTCAGATCTAGGTTGTTGGAGAATAATATTAAAGGGTTTTTAAGCTTCTTGAAGATCTTTGTGGTTAAAGAAATAAATGCTTAGAATGGTTTTTTACTGCTGATGAGTACTAAATGTTTGATAACTAATACGATGATATTCTCCTTGATTCAAGAAGAGATTTTAATAGCTTTTTGGAAAAGTACGATGATCCTGATTTTCGATCTAGAACTCTCTTAAGACTTGTTTTCTCAAGAACTTTCCGATTTACTTGCACAAGATGAGAAACCTTATGATGATTAACTGAAACTTTGGAAACTTTTAAAAGAGTAAACAAAAAACTTGGGGATCTTAAAATAAATAACTAAAGCTTTAAATTTAGCAACTGAAACCTTTGACCGAAGGTCTAGACCCTGTTTTTAGCGCGAAACAATAGTAGCACAAAATCCTACTACCAAGACTATATAGATCTATATACTTAAAATATGAGTGCAATATAAATAACAAAGCAGTAAAACATATAAGCAAGACGTGAATGTAAATGATACATAACGTTTTTACGTGGTTCAGTTGTTAATGAAACCTACATCCACGGGTTTGTAATATTGGTTGAGTAAAATACAAGCTTTGATTTGATTACAAGTAAGGACTGATTTATTTCTCAAATGATCTTGACAATTGGTTTATCTCACACAAATATCTCTCTTGTAATGCTAGGTATTTCTCTCTCTCTCTCAATTTATGTTTGTCTTTAATGTGAATAAGTGATCCTCTTTTATAGACCAAGCCTTATCTCGGATGGCCCACTTATCGAGTAGCATTTATTCTCCGATCTCAGATAATAACTCTGAGCATCTCGCTTAACCGCCCAAGTTATTGTATCCTTTCTTGACACGTTATCTAGCTACTCCGTCTTCTACTAGTTTGACTAGCCTGACTTCGCATTTAATGCTCCCAACGTCCTCTTTCATCTTCACCGCTCTTTATCTTTCTCCTTTATACGTGTATTCATCTACTTCTCTTGGTAGATATATCGAATACAGCAAGCATGTGGGTGGAATGATCACATGTTTTTTCAATCTTATCTTTTTATGTCGCTTATCCCTTGGATGTCTTCTACCTGTACCATAGACTTTCTCCCCTCACAAGCTTATGTTTTGTTTTGTATACACACGATGATTGACGTTAATTGTTGTTGCATCGAGAGTTAAGCACCTCATTGAGTTAAGACAAAACTGGGCCCAAGCCCCTGGCTGAACCTATCAAGTCGAGCTGGCCCTACAGTCAAGCCCGACCAGCCAACCCCAACCACGCTACTCATATAAAATTTTGTCACCAATAGAGAATGACCCCAAGATTCCCCTTTGGAGACTAGATAAGAAGCCACTTTTAGACCAAGTCCTATGGGAACGAATAATTTTTTTTATTTGTCATGTCATGTGAACTGGCAAATGTGTTTCTTACCTATAATAAAATTGACAAACTTTAATAAAATAATATATTTAGTTGTGTTTGGTGGGACCTTAGTTAATAAAAAAGTTATTTATAGGTCCTTAAAAAAATTTAGATACTATAATATATTTAGTTGAACCCATTAATATAATAAAAAATATTTTAAAATAATTAAAAAGTAGGAAAAAAATAATTATATATAATATCTAAAATAATAATCCAGAGAAAAGACAGAGTCTTTATTACTAGCGATAAAGATTTTATCTAACGATAAAGTGTCTATCAAACGACAGAGTCTCTGCACGATGGACAAACTGATAAAAACATTAATTTACCCAGTCAATTTATCTATTTGTCATATCCATAGTAGTTCAAAATAGATAAATTAGCCGATTTACCCAAGCCATAAGACTTAGTCTTACAACACGGTGGTTCCTAGCCTTTGTGATTTAGATCACGTCGGTTTCATATGGATAACAACGAAACCCATTTGTGAAATAATCAATGAAATACCACACGAACACCCTTTACATACGCATTGATAATACAGAATCCATCACCCTTTTTCTCTAATGTCGCCACAGTCGCCATATATCACGGCCATATTTATCAACCGCAACTTCAGTGCCAGCTCATCTTACACCACGTATGTTGCCCGCAATCAAGTCTAGACACATCAAAAATGCTTTTCAAATTCTCAAAATTTGGCAGTGTCTACCTAGGCTTGAACTTTTGGAACCAAGTCTTAGAATTCACGTGGATTGAATTCCTTTTTTTTTTTTGGTGTGATAGAACGTGGATTGAATTCAAGCCTACCAAGATCTGTTGCAAGATTTTATGTTGTTTATTTTCATTTATATATTACCTTTCCAATTACCATGAAAAGCTCTCCAGTGGTCTATGTTCATACAATGTTCCATAAAGAACATTTAAAGCCATTTTCACTCAAACTATTTACAAAATTGTGTTTATTTTTTATCTTTCTTCAGATGAATTCTTTGATCTTAACAGCTATAGACTGGATAAGTGACACCTCATGTCAAAACTAAAAATCAGATTATGACCCACTTAAAAATAAGATCTAAATTGTCTATTCCTTGTGTTTATGGGAGTTCTTTGTGAGAAAAAAAACAAAGATCTCCTTGATGACCAACCCTATCCTAATCAGATTACTTATTAAGCCACTAAATAAAAAAGAAGCAATTAAATTAATGAGATCTATAATCTTGATTTGCCTTAATTGTCAACTTTGGCCATTTAAAGTCAATATTGGCATTCTTTTCAAGTTTTAGTTATCATTAGTATTACTATCTCAAACTAGGAAGAACAAAACAAATCCTAAAAAGAAAGAAGAGAAGATCAGGGTTTTGATTTGCTGGTGACTCACTACTATTAGTAGGGTCTGAAACTTTGAACTCTTCTTATCATTCAAATGTCAAGAGATGAAGCCAAATGCATTTTAACATCCAACCAACCCACTTACTCATCCCAACTATGTTTTTTCCTTGACACCGTATTCAGTTTCACCAAAAACTTAAATAAAATAAAAACATACTAATCATACCGGACTCTATATTTGATTCGTATATCAGTAAAAACATAGCCTATTGGAGAAAGATAATGCCACCTAAGCATTCACATGGTCTTCATAGCAATGAAACAACATAACTACACTTTCTAGACTTGCTCTGCAACTTACCTCCTGCAGCCCACAATTCAAACCAAGCCTAAAGGTTATAATAATCTGCCATAAAAGGTACAGCAGAGACTCACATGTCAGAAAGGGTGCATGAATGATAGCCAAGAGCTCATGCGCTTAACTTTACATGCTTACTAAGTAGTTTCCGATTTCCATCAAGCAATAAATAAAAAAAGATTACAGTGAAGAGAAAAAAAAAGAAAGAGTTGGAAATGTTTGGAGGAAATGCTCTTGGTGAAAAGAAGTCTACACATTTGCAAGGTCTAGTTAAGAGACAATGGAATAACAGCACAATCCAATAGTTTCTAGCATGTCTGAAACCTAATAACAAAAATAAAGTGTGGTGGGTCCAATCACAACAACTGTCTAACACAAAATTCCTTTCTCCATTGTCAATCAAATATCAAAACTAAAATTAGGTTTGTTTATTCAATAATAGAAGAAGCTGATGACTTCATTCAACAGGTAAAAAATCTATGCTTTTAGGGCATAAAATATAAGGTTTTGCCGGCTCTATGAAGATATGCCTAGATCCCATTTCATTACCCTTATCAGTATATATACACATATGCTTACCTCATAATCCACTTCTTAATATTCCTTTGTTAAAACTTGACACTTTCTTTATAAAATTCTAATAGGCATCCAAAAACAATGTCAAATCTAATCTTTTATTTATAATTTTTTGTTTAGATGGAAGAGAGGTTACAAAGCAATTTCTTTCTTTATAAATGTATGATGCCAGATAATCAAAGTGCTACAGAGAACTCAAATAATTTAAATATAATCAAATATGTTTGTTTAGGATTTCCAAGTGAATGAACCTGGCTTACCTACAAGGCCCAGATGTGAGACCTTTATAATATTAGCTTTATGATGATTAAACTAAGGTAGAAGAAAATGTAATGTATCTCAAACCTCAATTGGGTCATGAGTTGGTCAAGCAAAATTGTATTAAATAATCGTTAGCAAATACAAAACCAAAAAAACTATTAATGGGGGGATCTTTCTTCCCAGGTGATTGCATCTCCATCTCTTTTTGACTTTTGTTTAGTGATTATCAACAAAACTTTTATTATCATTCTCTACTACTTTAAGCATGGAATATGTGTTTTTAATGCTCTGATTTGTACTAGCATTTGCCTATATAGTTTGCTATAAACTCAATATACTATCAAGTTGCATATAGAGTATGCATTTTAACTTTACAATAAACAAAAAAAGACTGATCCTCTTCGATGGGTAAAGTTTAAGGCGTATCTAGTATAATAAACGAAAGTTTAAGCCAATATTGCATGACGGCTCTTTTAATCTTGACTATATTTTTTTTTTCTTCTTTTTATCGACTCCTTGGGTATCTCTATGCTGTTAATAAATATAAAATTAATCCCTGTTTGAGGGTGCAATGCACAGTTGGAACTAATTCTATATAAGGAAGAGAGCTAATCCAACAAATCAGTACCACTTATAGAGAGATATCCTTAACTTACTAGTGAGAAAAATGGAGAGGCATGATGTTCAGGAACAAACTGTACCTGCTTCCGATATTCTCTCTCCGAGATGGAGAACTGACGCTGCTTATGAGAAAGAAACACGAGGTGTAGAAAAGAAGCTCCGGTTATTCGGCTTTGAAGTTGATCCCTATACAAATAACGGAAGATGTTTGAAAGGGTCAGAAGAAAGAGATGAAAGAGTTAACTCCTCAAACGGGATTGTTTTTCGAAAGGAGAAACCTGCAAAAGAGAAAAGCTCATTAGTGGATGACAAGAAGTACGAGTGTCAATTTTGTTTGAAGGAGTTTGGGAATTCACAAGCACTGGGAGGTCATCAGAATGCCCATAAAAAAGAGAGACTGAAGAAAAAGAAGTTACAGCTTCAAGCAAGAAAAGCAAGCATCAATAATTACCTTCAACCGTTTCAAGGTCCCCATGGTTTCTGCTTCTACAGTTCCCCGGCCTTTTATGACCACACTTCATATGTCCCAGAATTCACATCCTTTGGAGAGTCTCAGATTAGCTTCAACCACTACGATCAAAATGCATTCATGAACGGATACCTGAATGGTCCCCTTGTCTCGAAGTCACACCCTGTACCTTCTCATGTTCCTGTGCAACAAGATAACTGTAAGTTTAACCTCATAAGATCACATGGATCTCATGAGAACAAACCAGCTGTCATCAGGCCTTCCCCTATACCTGTTCCCACACAAAGTTGCAAAAGCTTGGATCTTCAGTTAGGGCTCAACGCGCAGTCCAACCGCTCTAGAAGTGGAATATGAGTAAACATACATACAGTTCATCTTCATTAGTATTCCACATTCTTAACACTTCTCAATTTCAATGATGTAATAGAGGCGGGACCTAGAAAGAAGAACCAGTGCATTGCATCAGAAATCACTGACAATACATTCACAATATTCCGGAACAGATATCTTTCCCTAACGCAGTACTTTCGCTTTATTCCAAGTGATCATGGAAGTTGCTCAAGTACTTCATATCGGCCAAATGGTTCTCTGCAGTTATGCTTATGCCACTAGATTTTGGGGAAGCAGAAGGGTGGCGAGTTTGCGCGTCGGTTGGTAAGGTCATAGTTAAATAGAATTGGCTGATGAAAGTCCATGTACATGTTTGTTTGCCTAGCCATGTGTTTCTAACAATTATGTATTTCCACAGATTAACACTCATAGCGTATTGTGTATTTGATGTTTTTGTATGAATTGAAAATTCATCCTCTTCAGCATGCTCAACTACTGAGAAAAGATACAATACAAAAAGTTGGTAAAATTCTAAGCTTTAGTTACTTCTTAGTAAATCAGCAAGGGGAGCTCTTCTATTATCCTTATCTGCTTCTTTCCTAAAAATAAAAAATTCAGCATGTTGTACAGTTTACTTCGAGCCACTTTTTCTCTGCTATTTCAAACGATGTACTCCAGTGATTCTAATCCATCTTTCATAACTAAGCTATATAACTCTAAACTCTGACTCTCTAAGTTGTGCTTTTATATCCAACAATCAAGATATCAAGTGATCCAATTTTGTCTAACGGGAAATGTTCAGCAGCCTAAAAGTGCATAACAGCATTTTGAATGTTCCTCAATAGAATCTCAAAATCACACTAAAATTGCAACGAGCACTGGTCCAAACAAAATTCTTATCACTAAATGGAATTTGCAGACTAGTCCTCTATAAAAACTGAAAGGAAAGAGTTGATCCATCTTTCCTCTGCACAGACTGTACTTCATAGGTTTACGACTTTAAAGTTGACACTCTGTCAGTGCAGAGAGATGTTTCCACAAACAATTTGCAAAGCAAATCAATAAATTCACAGAATGAAGGATGTGGCTACAGCTCAACATCTAACTATACTTTTCAGTCTTAGGTGCTTAGAGCCCAGGACAGACTTTAGAGTAAAATACTGAAATGTGATCATACTGTGAAAGCCATTGCTTTAAACAAACTTGACCATACAATTCTTGATTCTAGAGCCTTTTATAAGCATTAACCTTCCTAGGTTCTTTTTATACATCAAACCAGGTTGTTTCACTCCTCAATGGTACAATCTTCCCATTCTCCCCTCCAATAGAAAGTGGAAAGTAATCATTTTTTGTTGAGGACCACTTCATTATAGGAGATCAATGGTCCTAACCTCCACCAGGAGGCATTAATATTATTTTATTGGTGGAAAATTTTACTTTACAGTCTTTAACCTTATTGGTTAAGACACAGTGACCTAACTTAGTAAAAGAATATGCCTCTTGTGTTTAGTGAGCGATACCAGGCACAATCATTCAGCAGGGATGTAAACCATGAAATTGAATAACCAGACTTTCATGTTCAGGAATTAAATGCAAGCACAAAAAAAGGTATTACCAGCTTTACTTCTTCACTCAGCATCCTACTGCCGCCATGATCCAAGTCTACAACATTGGCCTAGACCTGCTAGCACCTCAAAAAGGGAACTAAAGTATAGGAATATTTGATATGGTGAACATATTGAACGCCATGAAACCAATTGTTAAATTATTTTTCTTAACTCCTGTATGATAACTATTTTACAGATGGGACAAGAGGGATTTGATACATTTACACACAACAACCCATTTGAAGGCTTGGTGAATTGGGTTCCCATGATGGCCAGTTGACATTTATATCACATCTTAAATGCACCAGGAAGTCGGCCAGAACTGCTCTGCACTCTCAAAATTTCTTTTGCTAACTCGTGATTCCCAATCACCGTAAGTCCATTCAAGACCCTGTTAAAGGTAAACCTTCGAGGCATAAACCCTTTATCCACCATCTCCATCAATAACTTCCCTGCTATTACCATATCATCCGGCTTCTTCCTCACAAACATCGCTCCAATTAAAACATTATAAGTATCTACATTAGGCAAATAGGCTGCACCATCCATCTTATCAAAAACCTCCAATGCTTTCTCAAGCTCCCCCATATCACAATAATACCGTATAACTACATTATAGGTCTGCACATTCGGCTCACACTCATCCTCTTTCATTCTCCCCATATACTCCATTGCTCTTTCCATTTTCCCAGCATGACACAACCCTCTAATCACCGTGTTATAAGTCGACTGATTCGGAACATACCCTTTACTCACCATCTCATCAAAAATCACAATAGCATTCTCCACATTATCCTTCTTACACAAAACCTGAATGAAAGCATTATAAGTCTCTATTGTAGGAAGACAACCCCGTTTGATCATTTCATCAAACACCTTCCTAGCTTTACCAATTTCCCCCACAATCCCAAATCCATGAATAACAGTAGTATAAGTAACAACATCAATCTCACACCCCCTTCTCTTCATTTCTTTAAAAAAGTCCCAAGCTTGTTTAATCTGTCCAGCTCTAAAATAACCTTTGAGTAAAACATTATAAGTAGACAAACTCGGCTCCAATCCTATTTGAACCATTTCCTTTAAAACCTCCAAAGCCTTTGATGTCCTCTTTATCAAACACCAACCATTAGCAATTATATTATAACTTATAACATCAGCTCTAAATTTAAACTTAAAAGCTTTGAAGAAATGATAAGCCATTTCAATCCTTTTCGACTTGCAGAGAACATCAAGAACTGTATTGAATGAATGCAAATCCTGAGGACATCCATATTGATGCATTGATAAGAAAATTTTCACAGCTTTATCAGGTTTACCAGCTGAAACATATCTTTCAGTAATAATAGCAAATGTTTTGGGTGTAGGACCAATACGTTGGGCGCGCATTCCAGAAACAAGAGTCCATAATGTTCTGTAATCTTTTAACCTACCTGCAATGTCAATTGCATGATCATATGAAGATGATGAGTGTTTGTATATTTGGTGATTTTCCAAGGATTGGAAAAAAGTTAGGGCTTTTGGTCCGTCGTTCCATAAACGTTTTAGAACTCGGTCGACTAAGTCGGGTGACCATGAAATCGAGCAATTTTTTAGGGTTTGGGTTAGGGTGTTTGTTGAGTTATGTATGATTAGATTAGCTATAACTGATTCTTCTTGTAATGGTTGTGGCTGAGAAGGGTTTATTGGGGATTTAGAGTGGTGAAACGAGTGTTGAAGAACAAGGAAATGGCTGTTTCTTCTCTTTGAGGAGATCTGTTTCAAGAGAAAGAACATTTGATAACACTTTGTTTTAGCTAAGTCAAAAAAATTATTCATAACTCAAAGTAGGAAGAAAATGGATCAGCATTCAGCAATGACCTTAAGACAAATCATTTAGAAATCAGGACTATAGAAGAAAAAAAAACAATAAAAGTACCCGTTTGAAGTTGAGTAGAATAGTTAGATACTGCAGCAAACTTTTGAACAATTTCTAGGATACCAGCTCAATTTTGAGGGATCATCCGGTAATCAGTCCATCTATTTAAATTATAGTATTAGTAAATTATTAAGTTACCTTTCGCTTATTTAAATTATGTTATTATTTTTATAAATATTATATTTTAGTTTTTTTATTTTTTATTTTTTAAAATTCGATTAGTTTTTATTTTAATATTTAATTGTCGAATTTAAATCTATTCGGCTAAGTAGATTTTTTTTTTCTAACCAAATCTAGGTTCGATTTGTTTGTTTACTTCCTAACCGAATCAAGGTTTCAGTTGGGTTTTTTTTTGTTTTTTTCCTAGCCGAACTTCAATACGAAGATCATATTAAGGTTTAGCTGGATTTTTTTTCCTAACTGAACTCAATTTGTTCGGCTAGCATGTGAATAACATATTAAAGTTCGGCTGGATTTTTTTCCTAGCCGAAACTTAGTCTGTTCGTCGCATATGATGCACAGATTGAGGTTTTGCTAGAAAAATAAAAAACCTAACCCAAAACTAATAAAAAATTCAAAAAATAATAAATCAAAAAATAACAAAACAAAAATAATATAATAATTAAAAATAAAAAATAAAAATAATAAAATAATAATAATGATAATGGAGAGAGAGAGTCCGCCGATTTTTTGGCGATAGAAAGCCGTAAAATCGATTTCCTCCTCCTTATCCATCTGATCTCCATTAGATTTCCTTTAGCTTTATCATAATTTCCTCCTACATTCAATACGGAGGGTAACCAACCATTGCAATCTACTACTGCTGAAGTATACATGATGTTGTGAATCCGCCGCATTGCGCAATTTATTGTTGTCGCGTGGAGCTGCAATGCACAATCAAACCAAGAGAAAATTCAAATTAAGTTCAAAGACATAGGCTGGTGAGAATGGATAATATGCCCATCTTCGCAAACCTTTTTTTGCATTTCCTCTAGCCTTTTGATGCCTTCCATACCCAATTTACAGAAGCAGTTATACGGTTACAGCCATTTCCTCCTTCTACAAGAAATTATGCCAAGAGCTAGAAAATCTTCTGCAAATTGCGATCTATTACCTTTTGATACAATAGTTGAAAAAGCACAAGATTCACAGAATGCAACTACTTTCCAATTCCTTTCTCGAAACCTGGATGGATGTCGTAATGGTGTTGGAGGTAGAGACTTTGTTCGCAACAGCTTCTTTAGGCATCTGAATGATCGACATCTTGCCACTGAAGAACACAAATCAGTCTGCAGAGACAGAATCCGCAACAACTCAGACATTTACAGTGTCTGGGAACTAGTATTTCAACATATGCACATGTGTTTGTTTACCAAATGCATGCACTTACATACATGGAAGATGCCATGTCGATTACACCCTGGTGATATCACTGTTGGTCCTCTCAACGGCAGAGAAGTAGAATTTCTTATTCATGGAATAGACAAACACATTGGAGATAGTTTGGACTCAAGGAATACAAATGTAGAACAAGAAGAACAAGACATGACCCAAGGCTTGACTCTAGACTTGTTTAACCAAATCTTTCATAAACAAGTACAACATCTAGTATACCACCATCCTGTAGACTGAACTTCTCCAGAGTGTTCAAGGCTGCACTTGACAAGGTAATACTTAACTCTTTGGATTTGCCCTCATGGATTCAACTTCTTCTTCTACCTACCTGTACACTTAATCTTTACATACCCAAATTTCACTACAGTCAGGTATACGGAAGGGCAAGAAGAACCAGGAAACATCTAATTTGCAAGCATGTCGCAAGAAGCTTAGTTATGGCCACCATACTGCTTCCGTTAGAATTCTCTCTTCTAATGGTATTGCACCTATGAATGAACAGACCCTTAATGATTTACAGCAAAAACACCCACATGCCCTATAACCTACCATTCCACCTGACAATATTGAAGCTACAACCACAAGTTTTACGACAACTGCAGTCTTAAAAGCCATTAAGAGTTTCCCTAAAAGGACATCTTGTGGACGAGATGGATTGCACCCGCAACACCTTTTGGATTCATTGAGTGGCTCCTCTGTGGCAGTTACAAACGAACTACTCACTTATATCACTGAGGTAGCAAACCTTCTCCTATCAGGCCATTTTCCACTTGTTCTTGGTGAGTGGAGGTGGTATTCGTCCCATAGCAGTGGGAATAATTTGGAGAAGGCTAGTCTCAAAGCTTGGTGCTACTTGTGTCAGCAAGGAGATGGCTTCTTAACTTGGTGATTATCAATTTGTAGTTGGAATACCTTGTGTGTGTGTGTGTGTGTGTGTGTGTGGGGGGGCTGGGGGGGGGTGTATATTACACTCAGTCAATAGATTTTTAGAAACTCATGGCGAAAGAAGTGACTTATCTATACTGCTTGTTGACTTCACCAATGCTTTTAATCTCATTGACAGGTCTGTTATGATTAGAGAAGTTAGACATAGATGCCCAGAAATTTCTAGATGGGTCGAGTTTTGTTATGCAAATCCAGCTCGATTATACTACAACGAACATCTCTTATCATCTTCCCAAGGTGTGCAGCAAGGTGATCCCCTAGGCCCTCTATTTTTTGCTCTAACTCTCCATCCTTTGGTGTTAAAGATCATATCTCAGTGTACACTCAATATGCTAGCCTGGTACCTAGATGATAGGACAATAATTGGTGATACTTTAGAGGTTTCTAAAGCACTAAGTATTATCCATCTGATGGTTTACAGTATGGTCTCCATGTAAACATCAGTAAGACTGAGTTATTTTGGCCCAACAAAGATCCTCGCTACAACATAGAAGGCATTTTCCCCTCCATCATCGGACAACCCTCTAGATGTCAACTTTTGCAGTGACTTAGTGATATATAGAGTGAGTAAAACCATCCAACTCATGACCTCTGTCCAGAAACTCCAAGACCCTCAGAGTGAATTGCTTCTACTTCGCAATTGCACTCGAGACTTTACTTCACCATGCGCACTACCAATCCCCTGGCATTTCATCAAGCACAACTCTTTTTTGATCAGCATCTCTCTCAATACTTGCGACAGTTTATCACCAACGATGGCACTGGCTTTGGACCATTACAGCGGTGCCTTGCTACCTTGCCAATCAAAGAAGGTGGCTTGGTGTCTATTCCATGGCAGACATCATCCAGTATTGTTTTATGGCTTCTTACATACAGACTTTACCTATACAAGAAACCATTATGAACATTACTTCTGATGCTGAACCAAGCAGTACCTATAAATATGCTCTACGGAATTATCTCCAGGTTTGTGGCTTATATCCTTCTACTTTCAACGTTGACGACATTACCCCATACGTTTTTTGGCAGTAAAATACTTCGACAATGTTACGAAGGAAATACCCAACCAATTTAATCTGACTAGCCGGGACACAGCTCTTTGGAAAAGTAACAAGATAAAACATGCTCAGGATTTTCTTTTGGTCGTGCCAATTAATGGGTTGCATCAAGGTATTGAGCCTCGGCAATTTAGTTTAGTTCTTTGTTATTATTTGGGCATACCTCTCTGCGACACAGGCATTTTTTGTCCAAGTAGTAACAAAGAAATGGATACCTTTGGAGATCATGCTCTACATTGTGCTAGCGAGGTAGGGCTCAAATTTCACCATGACTTTGTCAGAGATATATTCGCTGATATATGCTATAAAGTAGGTGTACCAGCAAGAAAAGAAGTAGCGTTGGGTTTCCTTTCAAATAGAGATAGTTCTTTGAGGTCCGCTGACATTCTTGTCTATAACTAGGACAACGGTAAAGACGTTCGTTTTGATGTCACAGGTGTCTCACCCTTTACAAGCTGCGGTATTCGGGCTTTTACACCAGGTCAAGCTATTCCTAATGTTGTCTCTCACAAGCGCATTAAATATCTGGACAAATGCATAACTTATGGATATGGTCTTGGTGTTTTAGCTTTCTCAACCCTTGGGGAACTTACTGACGACATGATAATATTCTTAAAGAGACTAAAGAAATGCTTAGTTGTTCAAGATGCAAATGCTGGTTTAGGTAGTTTTTTATTTCATAGATTAAGGATTACCATTCAAAAAGGTGTTGGAGCCTAGTTTGTTGCCAAGCTTCCCACCAACTCCTTGTAAAACGCTTTTTTCTCTTTAAAAAAAATCCCTTTCTATAAAAATAAAAAAAAATATATATAAAGGATATTTTAACTAATAACTAAAATATATGGATAAAGGATTTCGGATTTTACCTCATAACTTTATCCCAGTTTGTGGGAGAGGGTCCCAAAAACTCATTCAAAATTTATCTTCCTATAAACATGCTTAAAAGAAATGTTTTTGTAATAATTTTGAATATGAAGCCATCAACCACTTTCTAAGGTACATTGCCAGTTCTAAAATCTAGCACAACACTCTTTGAATTTGACACCACAATAATCATGTCCGTCAACCATTTCAAAGCCCATTTTAAAGCCCATTCCAAGCCTAGAATATTAGTTTCAATCTCTGCCACATAGTTCGTATTCAAGCCAAATCCCACTGCCAGAGCTCCGAGGCAGTCACTTTCTGAATCACATAGCACATAACCAGCTCCATCCATGCCTGAATTGTTAAAATCGTCTTCATCACAACACATCATCAATTGATCCACTTCTGGAGGTAACCAAATACATTCGATCGGGTCTTCATGTCTGACTTTACGAACTTTAACACCAAAAAGATTAAGAATAAGTAAATCATCCCATCTATTATGCATGTGCCCCTTGAGCCTATACGAATATCTAGAAACCATAATATCTATCTTTTTTTATAGTAAAGCAATCCACCATATCTCCCTCAAAATATGTCGTATTCCTCATTTTTCACAGGTCAACTCAAGTGGTTTAGATAGTTATAAGCTACAAATCTTTCACCATTCTGCTCCCATGTCTTAGCCTTATAACAATCTTTGAAATCATTAGGAGGCCTTCTATAAAAAAACTCAATCCAGCAAGTTCCAACATCGCCTGGCCATTGTACAATCCCAAAGTACATGTGACAAACTCTCACTATCATTCTTGCTTAAAAAACATCGAGATGTAATGGGAATCCCAATCTCCATAATCTTGTCTTCTGTAACGCAACATTTGGGTTAAGAAGCTTCCAGTTTATAGCAGATAAGGTTGGATGAACTTTTTTTCTTCCACAAAATGCTTGAACCCTCAAACTAACAGTTTGTCATATTCTTATGACCTTAACAACCGGCCTAACAATGAATTTTTTAGAGAAAATGGGCTTGAGTTAATAAATGTTTTGTTTTTGGTCTTAAATAACTGGGTTTAGGACCAAGGGATCACTAAGGAAAACTAGTATATTTTCACTTTTGTGAATGAATCTTTAGTCCACATTGGAGAAACTAAAGATGTTTCCTCTCCATATTACTTTGAAATTTGCATCTAAGGGTGGCCCCTTAGGGGTTTAGACTATTTTATGGTTGGAATAGGACTAAGGCTATGGGCCAGTTGGTGCAACCATACTTTTCACACACACGCGGTGCTTCGCACCCACGCACGATGTCCGTTCGGGTGTGGGTGCGGGTCAACCAAGACTTATCTTTTTGGATAAATTATTTTAAATTATTTCCTTAAAGAATTTAAAACTAGATTAAAGTTTGCTTTAATGTGGGGGAGCGTCTGACCGGGCGAGTATAAATCTTGTTATATTGGAAAATAAATTTTGACTGTTTTAATTCTGTTTTAAATATTATGACCGTGCTCCATGCACGAAATTGAATTTCAATCAATGGCCATTAAAGCTATTCTCTTCTTCTGCCTATAAAAGAAAAATGAATTTCTTCATTTGAACTTACACCAGAAGCAGCTACTATCCTGACTTCTTTTCACCTCTTCCTGCTTTGTTTTGCACACTGCTTGTTTATTTCCCTTCCACATCTATCTTGTTGTTAAGTTCTTGAGGGTGATTTGTATTGTGTTTATACAAGTCATAACGGGCAGTTATATCCTGGACACATCTCCGTTGTGGGGGTATAACATCTTTCATTCTTGAGGAGTACCCGCGGACTATTGTGTTAAGGACAGTTTGCTAAGCTGGTGGCTCTGTCCATTATGTGTATATCAATTCAGTGATTTCATTAACCTTACCATCTTCTTCTATTTAATATTTTTATTGTTGCAGATCCAACATTCTTAACACAATATTATTTCTTCTGTAACAATGGGTAAAAATGATGTTGACAAACCAGAAAAATTCAGTGGCAAAGATTTCAAAAGATGGCAATCCAAGATGTTGTTCTTTCTGAGTTTTCATATGTTAGATGAATTAGTTATGAAATCTTTTGATGAGACTTTGAATGATGCTGGAAATAAAAGGGAGTTGGAAAGTTGGGTTAGACAGAATTATATAGCAAAAAATCATATTATGATTTGTCTAGAAGATGCACTATATGATTTTTATAATGCAAAAGATAACTTTTCTGCTTTTGATTTATGGGATGCTTTAGAGGCAAAATACCAAGCTGAAATGCTGGAAATAAGAAATTTTTGGTAGCTAGGTTCCTAGAATACAAAATGTCGAATGACAAATCTGTGGTTGATCAATTCCTTGAACTTCAGCGTATTATCAATGAAATTCTTACTGAAGGTATGGTGATAGATGAAACGTTTCAAGTGTCTGCTGTGATTGAGAAATTACCGTCTTCCTGGTATGAATACAAACGTAGATTGAGACATGAAACTGGTGAAGTCAGTACAGTTGATTTGGGTAAGAAGATTCAAGTAGAAGAATTACTGTGTTCCAAAGACAAGAATGTATCTTCTGCAAGGGACATGTCCAACAAGGCTCATGTAATTGAACACAAGTCTTCCAATACTGAAAAGGGTGACAACAGCAAACGCAACCCTAAGCCTGGTCATCACAAGAAAGGTACATTTCAGAAACCCAAATCTGGCATTGGTAAAATTAAAGGTGCCTGTTATGTGGAACTCTTGGCCATATGGCAATGCACTGTAGAAAACGTAAAGACTTTAATAATAAGAAAAAAATGCTAATTTGGTCGAAAACAACAAAACCGAGTTTTCTGGCACGGTGTCTGAAGTCAATTTGGTAACCAATGTGAGAGACTGGTGGGTAGACTCTGGTGCGACCAAGCATGTATGTGGAAACAGAGATATGTTCACCTCCTATCAAAAGGTAGGGGAAGGGGAGAAACTCTACATGGGTAACTCATCTGCAGCACAGGTTGCAGGAAAAGGCAAAGTTGGGCTAAAGCTCACTTCTGACAAAACTCTCACATTGAATGAAGTTCTCCATGTTCCGGATAACTGCAAAAATCTTGTATCTTGTGCTGTTTTAGATGATAAGGGTTTTAAACTTGTTTTCGAATCTGGGAAAGTTATTGTCACTAAGGGTGAGGATTATGTAGGCAAGGGTTATAAGACTTGTGGGTCTCTACAGACTTAATGTAACCTATGATGAAATGAATAAAATTGATTCTTCTGCTTATGTTTGTGTGTCATTGAATATTTGGCATGGTAGACTTGGACATATAAACTATAAGTCAATGCATAAACTGGCTAGCATAGGTTGCATACCCAAATTTAGTTTGGATAATGAACATAAATGTGAAGTATGTGTAAAATCAAAATATGCTAAAAACCTTTTAGAAAAAATATTCAGAGAAATTCTAAACCCTTAGAATTAATTCATTCGGACCTAGTTGACATGAAATCAGTTCAAACTAGAGGTGGTAAGAAATAGTCTGTCACTTGTATAGATGATTGTACGAGGTACTGTCACATATATTTACTTAAAGGTAAGGATGATGCCTTAGAATCCTTTATGATTTTATAAACTAGAAGTTGAAACCAAATGAGTTCTACCATTAAAACTGTTAGGCCTGGCCGTGGTGGTGAGTATGTAATTCCTATAGGATATTTTTGCATAGAACACGGCATTATACACGAAGTAACCCCTCCTTATTCACCACAATCTAATGGTATGGCTGAACGGAAGAACCGAACCCTTATGGAGATGATGAATGTCATGTTACTTAGTTCAGTATTACCTGCAAACTTATGGGGGAAGGTCGTCCTCTCAACTTGCTATGTCTTGAACAGAGTACCTTTTAAAGGATCAGACAAAACTTTATATGAGTTATGGAAAGGTAGACAACCTTCTTATGCATACTTTAAAGTGTGGGGGTGTTTTGCTAAGGTTTCCATTCCTCCACCTAAGAGAACCAAGATAGGAACTAAAACTGTTGATTGTGTCTTCATAGGGTATCCTGAACATACTACTGCATATAAATTTATGGTTGTAAGTTCTGAAATTTCTGAAATTGTTGTGAATACAATTATGGAATCTAGGGATGTTGTATTCTTTGAAAATGTGTTTCCATTGAAATCTGATTCTCGCATGATATGTGTTGATCCCCTAGATGTCCCTTCGACTAGTCAGACATTACCTTTAGAGGAAGATGAATTTTAATTTGATCCTAGAAGAGGTAAAAGACTTAGAACTGAAAAAAAAAAATTGGGCAAGAATTCATAACATGCTTAGTTGAGACTGATCCGTAGATTTATAGAGAAGCCATGGCTTCTTCTGAAGCTCCATGGTGGAAAGAATCTGTCATTAGTGAAATGGATTCCAATATACAGAATGGTACTTGGGAGATTATAGATTTACCTCTAGGGTGTAAACCCATAGGTTGTAAATGGATTTTCAAAAAGAAACGCAAGGTAGATGTAACTGTGGGAAAATACAAAGCTAGATTAGTAGCTAAAGGCTATAAACAGAAAGAAGGTGTAGATTTCTTTGATACTTATTCACCTGTTACGAGAATTACTTCCATTAGGATGTTAATTGCTATTGCTGCCATTCATAACTTAGAGATACATCAAATGGATGTAAAAACAGTTTTTTCTAAATGGTGAATTAGATGAAGATATTTATATGGACCAACCTGAGGGATTTGTAGTGAAAGGTTGTGAAAACAAAAAATCTTTGTATGGTTTGAAACAAGCACCTAAACAGTGGCATGAAAATTTTGATCATGTAATGACTTCTAGTGGTTTTAAAATCAATGAATCTGACAAGTGTGTTTATACTAAACTTGTGAATGATGCTTGTGTGATTGTATGCTTGTATGTTGATGATATGCTTATACTTGGTACAAATATGGATGTAATTAATTCCATAAAAAACATGCTAAATAAGAACTTTGACATGAAAGACTTAGGCCCCACTAATGTGATCTTAGAGATGAAGATTAGAAAAAATTCTAATGGATATAGTCTTAGTCAATCTCATTATGTTGAATCTGTGCTTAAAAAATATAATCAGTTTGATTGTGAACCTGTTTGTACTCCATATGATCCTTGTTGTATACTCAAAAAGAATAAGGGTAATGGAGTTTCAAAACTTGAATATTTACGTGTTATAGGAAGTCTGATGTATTTGACGAATTATACGAGAACGGACATTGCTTATGCTGTGAGTAGGTTAAGTAAGTATACTTGTAATCCGGGGAAGGAGCATTGGGATACACTTATTAGAGTGTTAAGGTACTTGAAGTACACTTTGAACTTTTGTTTAAATTATGAGAGATACCCTGCAGTCCTTGAAAGATTTTTGATGCAAGCTGGATATCAGACTCAGAAGAGTCTAAGTCTACGAGTGGATATGTGCTCACTCTAGCATATTTCCTCTCCATATTACTTAGAAATTTGCATCTAAGGGTGGCCCCTTAGGGGTTTAGACTCTTTTGTGGTTGGGAGAGGACTACGGCTATGAGCTAGTTGGTGCAACCAAACTTTTCACACACGCGCGGTGCTTCGCACCCACGCATGTACGCCGCTGTTCGTCCGGTCGGGCACGGGTGCGGGTCAACCAAGACTTATCTTTTTGGATAAATTATTTTAAATTATTTCCTTAAGGAATTTAAAACTAAATTAAAGTTTGCTTTAATGTGTGTGTAGGGGGGGGGTGTCTGACCCGGAGAGTATAAATCTTGTCATAATAGAAAATAAATTTTGACCGTTTTAATTCCGTTTTAAACATTATGACCGTGCTCCATGCACGAAATTGAATTTCAATCAATGGCCATTAAAGCTATTCTCTTCTTCTTCCTATAAAAGAAAAACGAATTTCTTCATTTGAACTTACACCAGAAGCAGCTACTATCCTGACTCCTTTTCACCTTTTCCTGCTTTGTTTTGCGCACTGCTTGTTTATTTCCCTTCCACATCTATCTTGTTGTTAAGTTCTTGAGGGTGATTTGTATTGTGTTTATACAAGTCATAACGGGCATTTATATCCTGGAAACATCTCCGTTGTGGGGGTATAGCATCTCTCATTCTTGATGAGTACCCGCGGACTATTATGTTAAGGACAATTTGCTTAGCAGGTGGCTCTGTCCATTGTGTGTATATAATTCAGTGATTTTATTAACCTTAAGATCTTCTTCTATTTAACATTTTTATTATTGCAGACCCAACATAATTTACCTAGAATATTCAATACCCATACCCTTATATCAACTCCACCAGCAGGTTTGATAACTTCTCTAGCATACACTCCGTATTTCTGCAATATACGTGATGTGATTTTATATAGTGGTAAAAAGAGGTTCGTTACTCGAACTT